>JAYJLV010000001.1:6710369-6734214 GCA_036873485.1 Torymus texanus | reverse complement strand
ACCTCTGAAGCCGCGGCGTAAACTACTCTCTCTCTCTCTTTCTCTCTCTCTCTCTCTCTCTCTCTCCCTCCCTCTCCCGATGAACGTTGGAATCGGCACGTACGCACCAACACCAACGCGCTTACTTGGTTGCCGCTGCTGATGGCCGCAGCAGCAGAGCACATCTCTTTATCTGTCTCTGCGCGCCGTCGCTGCCGTACTCTTTGTCCGCTCTCTCTTCTACTCTGCTCAGTAGCTCTAGTGTCAGTGTGCATAGTAGGGAGACTAGTATAGAAGAGGAGAGTCGTGTGTGCGCGCGACGACAAGTACCACGGCGGCAGCGGCGAGTCTATTTAATCGTGTGCGTCTTATACGCGGCGCGAGAGTGAAAGAGAGCAATAGAGAGCAGTAGAAGTAGAGACGGCGGTGCGTTAAGTTGTTATTTTTAGTTATTCGCGCGCACGAGTAGCCGCGCTTACTCTTTATACATATACGCGGTGACGGGAGTCCGGAGAGGACCAGAGACAGTTAAGAACTAAGTATATATAGGTATAGTTTATATAGTATACATATACTTTTATACACATACACGTATAAGGATGTTGTAATATAGGAAGAAAAATGAAAGAAAAGTCGGGTGTATCGTACTCTATATACTTATAGGTACATACCGCGAGAGCGAGGGAAGAGAGGACGATAACAATAACACGCATATACACACATGCATACATCATGCAGCAGTGTTATAAATGTATATATCTACTGCTCGTGCGCGCGATCGCGCATGTGTGTCGGCGCAAGAAAAACACATATTACATATAACTGCCTGCTGCAGCTTTCTCTGTCGCGCTACCGCTTCTCGACAGGCGTAGGTGTATTTCTTTCTCTCTTCTGATCGAGTTCAGGTGTGTGTGTGTGTGTGTGTGTGCACGGAAGTGTATGCGTGCCTTGTTTACGTCGTTCGTTCGTTGGTTCCTTGGTTCGGCAGCGAGCAAAGCAGCAGCACGCCACTTTCGATTCCTATTTTTTCTCTCTCGCTCCCGTAAAGTGTGAGTAGCTATATACTTATCGCCGGCGCTCGAGCGCGTATTAGTTTTCTCTCTTTCTTTCACTGTACTTATATAGGAGAAGCACTTTTATAATACTGTATACAGCGGCGTTCGCGTACACGTATACATAGACACTTTTCGCCCATGCCCATGTTACTACTTTGCTTTTCGACAAGTTATATTACATGTCACATATATAGGTATACGTACATAGATAAAGCTAACTTCGCCCTTGCGAAGCAGTCAGCTTTATTCTTCTATAGGCGTGCCGCGAAGGTCACGCACGCCCTTCCATTCGCGCGCGCGTGTGTGTGTGTATATATATTATCCGTTTATACGTGGCTGCGTGCCGTTGTCGTGCGCTGCTTTTTGTTGTTGTTTTCGGAGCAGAAGGCGGAGGGGGAGCAGAAGGAGAGGGAGGGTTAGCCGACGAACGGACGACGAAGATATAGTCGTCTTTTTTTGGAAGAGGGTGCAGCGAGTAGAAAGAGAAAGAGAGAGAGTAAGAGAGATAGAGAGTTTTTGAGGGACAGGTTTTCGGAGCTATCGATTTTGGTGCCCCGCGTGCACAGGAGGTAGTGTAATAAGTAGAAGCAAACCCGCAGTCAAATCTTGCTGTTTTGGAATTCTGTGTGTCACCGGCTCAACGAGATTGTGCTTTACTTGACGTCGGAAGTCGGAAAGTTTGGAGGTTAGCCGACGATTGATTTATCGTTTTTAAACACTTGGTACACGTTGATGATTTAAGTATTGGATTGCTGTGTGAATGACAACAACGTTGGAGTGAATTTCGGGGGATATTAATTTTGTTAGAGCATATGATTTCGGAATTTGTCGTAATTGTATTTTGTTCTATTGATCTTTGCTAATGACTATTGATTACTTTCTGTCTCCTGAATATTTAACACTCAATTACTTGGCATTGCTGAATTTTTCATGTATAGCCATGTGTGGAAGTTTCTCTTTTTCCTTCACACCAATGTCAATGTCACCATGTTCCTGTTAGAGAACACATTGGATATTGATTTTCAGCTCTCTAATCATACATCACACTATTGTTTACTATAACTATGTGTTATCATTTTGCTGACTTCTGTGTGCAGGTGTATTTATTGTATACATAGTTGTTGAGTCATTAGCCCACTTCTCCAGTATCCAGCATTAATATGGTGGATGAGCGGAAATAAGTAATTAGCTAATCAAATATAAGATAATTGCTCTCTTGATTGAATGCTTGAAATGCAATTGATTTTATGGATCTCCAGGTGCCAGTTTAATTAGAATTTAGTGTTTTATAATTTATTTTAGCATACTTCACATGTTAAACAATTTACAATATTTACATTAAGGTATAATGTGGTAATACTATTGTTGTAAAAAGAAATTCTTTTTTATTTTGTCAAATTTTTCATTTAAATACTTATATTTAAGTATAAGAATATAAAAAATAACATATAAATATTAATATGAAGTTTTGATATGAATATTATATGAGATAATATATGAAATATTATCATGCAAATTTTTCATTAACATACAAGTTATTTTGCGCCTTTAAATTGTTGATATTTCTCACGCAACTGACTCTCATTTAAAAATAAACACGTGTAGAATTTTATTTGATACCTTTTGTTTGAAATATTCTTGAGCAAAGCCAGTGTTCAAATTTGCATGAATTGTAAACTTGTTTTTCAGGTTTTATTCTTTACACCTCTGATAAGTGAGCATTCACATAATCATTGATACTTTAAATGAATGGTGTTTGTAAATGATATATATGCCTAAAAATAATTTTATATCTTCCACAATAAAATTTTATTTGTATAGCAGTATTCAGAACATTGGTACTAATTATAGATATATTTTTGTTTCAGGCTATAAAATAAAGTACAAGTGGAATATAAGATGTCATAAAGAAAAGATACAAAAACAGTTATAACATTTCTTGACAAACTAATAGTGGATTTTTTTGTTGAAGTATTTCAAATAAAGATTTCTCTTTGTCAGTTATTAAAATGCATGTTACGTGCAAATGTTTAAATGTGTCCATAAAAACTAAAGGGAATGAATTACACAATGTCAATGTCGATGATATCGAACTTAATGTAAATGAACAAGCTGATACATTCTTCAGTAATGTAAGTATCTAAAGATTTCTGATCATAAATATTGTATTACTTGATGATTTTAATTAATTAAAAAGATAATAGTTCAAATATCTTTTCATTTATTTGCAGAAAGTATAAAAAAACTGTTTAATATTTTCAATTAATATTTAGTAAATAATTAAGTATTAATTTTTCATAATTTATTTATTATCTTTATTTATTATTACAGACTCTCGCTACTGTAAACGAACTGGAAAATATAACAAAAGAACAGCCAGGCCTAGTAGAAGTTCGAAATGTTGGTTCATGGGCTATTCACCGTTGTTATAATTGTATGATGCATACTCATGCAGTGCATAGAGAATATGGAGCATCTAAGGTTTTAATCAACACCAATGTTATTGTAAGTAAAAATAGAGAAAATTTATTTATTAGGACTTGAAAATTGACTTAATTAATATATTTAAAATATTCTATTTTATTAAATTAAAACTATATAATTATAATTTTTACAGATATCACAGGATGAGATATTAAATCTTAAATCTAGTCCTAACTACAGTCCAATTTTTAGGATAGTAGTAGATCATAGTAAGATACACGATCTTGATCTTCATGAACAACCAACTAAATTTTCTGGTGAGTACTTGTTTATTTATATTTTCCATTACCAACTAATTTGATTCTTTAACTTGCTTCATTTGTTTAATACTAAGAAAATTCTTATTATTACAGTTTCTCAACTATCAAGTAATTTAAGACTGGCTCTTGGGGGACTTGATCAGCAACTTGAAGAAGCTATCCAGCAACAAGCTATTTCAATAGATCAGAGAATACGTGCATATACTAAGGAGCAGTATCGGATTTTAGAGAGTTTTAGGGAACGAGCCCATAATGAGCATGCTCTTCTTTCAAGGTAATGTATTGCATTCAATTACATTCAACTTGTAAATAAATAAATAATATTGATATTGTATTTTTTATTTTACTTATTAAAATATTAACTTTAATTAGTTATTAAAATGGGAAAAATTATTAAGCATCGTGTATTTGTCAAAAGAATCAATAATCTTGTTAATAATAACTGTGAAACAAATAGTTTAACCGGTCCAAGTGCTGCGTGATCACACGAGGGCGTGAAATCTTATGGACGAGTGACAAAACTTATTGTTTGGTATACCATGCCATGAAATTCGATTTGATGGGCTCATTTGCGAATGTAAACATTTGATTCAGCGTAAACTCAAATTTTACAGATACTTATATGAAAAAGATATGGATATAATTTAGAATTATAAATCAGTTTAATTTAATAACTTTTTTTTTAAATGCAGGTTAATCTGCGCGGAGCAGCAATCTGTTGGTGGATCTACCAATTTAGAGACCCCGCCTGCAACCCCTGAAACTATTCAGCCAAGTAAAACTACCTCAGCAAGTGACTCTGTCGATACATCTCATTTCACTTCAAAGAATATTACACACCTTCACCAATCATCTGTACAAACATCTAAGGATATTCATGCAGTTGTAAGTAACTAAAATCATTATAGAATGATAAAATGATACAAATTTTAAATTAATGTTATTTATTTTTTAGAATGGAAATAGTGACAATGATACACGAATAAGGGAACAATACAACAATTATAATAGTTATGATGGAGAGGCTATGTTTATGCTTGAAGGTATGGATGATACTCCACTACCAGTAAGACATTTGCAAGCATCTGATCAAGAATCTGATACTGATGGTATTTTATATTTCTTGTTTCATTTTTATACAGTTTTGCTCCATTCTTCCTTTTATTTATTGTATTTTTATTTAGATTCGGGTAATGAAGCAATCCACATACCACGTTGTCAAAGGAGTGGCCATCCTACCTTAGCTAAGTCATTGCCTGTTACTGTGCCTGCTTTTCATTCCTTTGGTCAACGTTTAATACAAGAAGAGGATGATGAACAAGTAAAGTTTTATATGTATAAGATATTTATAGTAAATATAGTTAGACTGACGATTTGTTTTAATGCTTATCTCATTATTTTTATAGCATGATTATATAAAACTCCTTTAAAAATCTTTGATACGATTTTCAAATGAAATATACATTTTTGATCGTGTACATTGAGTACACGAAAACACTTTGAGTACTAACCATAAAATTGAATGACTCCCCAAATACTGAAGTCCAAATGGTGCAGTTTTTTGAAAAATAATAAATTTGTTGTTCCAGTTATATTTATCAAACCCTATAGCTTTTCTATAAAGTACTTTTTATCATTTATTAGTACTGATGTTCACGAATACTGAGCAATTTCTCAAAAGAACAATTTGAACGATTTCTAACTATAAATTAACATTATTATTTGTGAAACTCGATGGTCGATATTTGACAGCGAGAGATGATTATGTAGTACTTAAACTGTTAATTATTATTAGGTAATTCGCCAAGATAGAAAATTTTCGATAATTTTATAATTCTTTTCAGATTTCCAGAGATCCTATGGATCCTCATAATATACAAGCTTCTATAAAGGCCTTAGCCAAGAGCGTACATGGTGATACAGTTTTCGGTGATCTACCTCGTCCAAGATTTTCAACTCAAATCTGACTTGACGAGCCTTAGGATTGCTTATGCGTGTTTAAAAGTCGGAGAGACAAATGTGATGTTACTCTTTTTTTTTTATTACTATGACATATGTACGTCGACCGTTATTTTTATTTTTTAATGTTTAAGAGACAGCAGCAGTGAATGCAATTGTACGTGAAAAACGGCAAATGAAATATTTTATTACTAAATAGAATACTGCTGTTCTTTCAAATCTTACAAATTATTTTCAAACTTGTCAAACACTACAAAGAAAGTCAGTTTAATGAAGTGTAGGAGACGTATTTTAAGTGTTTTATACATTGCGCCGGTGATTTATAAAGTAGTATTTCGCTTATTTTCAATTGTACCGACTATTTTAATTTTTTTTTCATCGAATTAGTGAGAATCTAAGTGTACTTTGAAAGAATGATACAACCCACCGTTTTTTTTAGTAATTTTATAAATATATTGACGACTGTTGTTTAGAAAAGAAAATTGAACTCTTGTTTACAAAAACAGAGCCACATTTTTACGAAATGTATGTATGATAATGAATTTAGAAAGGCTACTGTATTAATTATGTGAAAATGGATTATAATTTTATTTAATGAATTTCAATTATGATTTTAATGACAAAGAATAATTCATATTTAATGCATATAAAGATAAAAATTTATCAACATTATTGTTTTGAAATTAGTATAGTATCCTTTCCAAAGTAAAAGAGATATTTATTTTTACCAATTTGTAGAAATTGAATAATACAAAAAGATTGTTAACGAACTTTTTTTAATATTAAATTAAAAGAGTATGGATATTTTTCTATTTTATTACAAAACAAATTTGAGAACGTCCATCATTAATCTTAATTCGTAATGTTCTTGTTATTTTATAAATGAAAAAGTATATATCAAATATTGGCAGTAATTGAATTTCGATAACCTCTGTAATATGAAATATCTTGTAAGAGATGCTTACAGTCAAATTACAAGTGTTAATAAATTTTAAAATATCTTTAACTTGTTAAGATACCTTAATCAAGTGAAACAAGGCATTTTAATATGGTTTAAGTAATATTGCATTTAAAAAAAAAAATTTTTAATTTAGAATTTTCTCAATTAGTAACTATTTTAATTTTATTTACTTACATGCATTGTAAAATAAACTTTATAGTAATCGAAAAAGTAGATTTTTGAACTGACAACTATATAGAGAATTATTAAAAAGGTATATTTTTATACGTGAATTTGTATGCACTGAATAAATTAGCAAATTCATAAATATCAGATTCTCCTAACGTAATAATATAAACCTATCAGCAAAATAAAATTTAAAATTCATTAATAATAAAATTATGTTTGACTGTAAGCACTCCTCCATAACTTTAAGATCGTAAAGCGTTAACTCAAATCAATTTCTTCCATTAGCAACTCTTGACTGATGCGCTAACACTCACAGAGGAGAACTCATTTACATATACATACAGGTACAAAGCTAAAAACAAAGTCGCTAAACAACGAGTTAACCAGTACGTCTTGTAGGCCAAAAATATCAAATGTGAATACAATAAGAGCAAAAGTAAAAAAAGAACCCGAACCGCTTGAAGCGATTGCATATCGTGTAAATGTTTGCAAACTATTCTTCGCCGATAGGCTGAAAATAAAGCGATTGTTATAATAAAAAAGTTAGTCTTTTTATTTCGTTTCTTTGTTTATATATATTTTCTTTTCAGATATAAACGGTGTTCTGTTTATATGAATGCTGATACAAGTTTTATGTTAAATACCGACACAGGATGTCGTATCAAATAGTACTTTGAAAGTAAAAACATTAATTTAAAAAAAATATGCGCTTCATTATATGATCATGTATCTCATATCCTATTTGAGATAATCAATAATTTTATCTATAAAGAAATCAATCGTGTCACACTGGTCAATCTCTATTTCCTCATAGAACCTTGACAATAAATGATTCTTTTAACAGATGTTATTCAATACAAAACTATTGTGACCAAAGAAACCAAGTAACATGTGAAGCGCAATATTATTTTAAAAACCTCTTGAAACTTTTTCGCCCCCTCCTCATATATTTGAAATTTTTCCTCTCGAAGATGGGGCGAAAAAGTTCGATCACCTGGGCGACTCCAGGCGCACAAACAGTTCAGCGCGGTGGCGTCGCTCAGTGGAACTTCCTTAAATGTCAGTGAACCACGGGCGCCTTGTTCTTGGCGGCGAGCTCCATCTGCGCGGAGGCGACGCTCTTCATGCCGTCCTGGACCCCGCTCAGGTTGGTCTTCCACGCGGCGAGAAGGTCACGCAGCTGCAGCCACTGAGGCCGACCGAATGTACGGTGCATTGTGCTCGAGACGAGGACCTTGCGGCCCGCCTGATCCATGCGCGCGCGTACCAACTTTGTCTTCAGGACTGTAAAGGGAATGTGTCTGATTAATCATTTACGTGATTTATAAATAAACGTATTCATGTTCTGTTGGTTTTTAAAGAAAAAAAAATTTTTTTATTACTAAATTATTTACTTTATTTGAAATAGCGTAAACATTCCTATCCTATATAAAAAAAGAGATCTCATACTCACTTCTAGTATACAAAAAAATATATGAAAATTTGTCGGATGTTACGATAACTTCATAGAAATGAAGTTCTATCAAGCCAGTACTAACCCTTTTAATCTACCCTGTTTTTATAAATATATATCTACTCACTCTAATAATGAGTAGACTTATTTACAGGGTTTTACGCAGTCTTATTCATTTATTTATTAATTTATTGTTAGTTATACCATTAACAAAAACTATTGAAAAAGGAAACAAGTAATAACATAATATTTAAAGTGGTACTCCATGCTATCGTAGAATCAGTAGAAAAACTGTCGGATGTGAGAATCGAACTCGAGACCGCGCCGCCTATTATTAACCTTGCAACTTAACCGATTGAGCTACTGAGTTCTACGTTTACGTTTTATAATAACATACGTTTTACTAATCACTTACCATCAATAATGAAACTTTCAACTTCGTCTTCTTTAATCTGAAGTTCATTTTGGATAGTTGAGAAGGACATTTCAGGATTAGTTTCAGCCAGCTGCATGAATGTAAGCAGTCTCATCTTCTTCAAGTTCTGTTCATGATTTAGTCCAAGATGGCTCTCAACAAATTCTTTATGATCTTTGTGGAATTTTAGGTAGGCTGGAAGCTTCTCCTGGACGAATATGAGCAGCAAATCGTGAATAAGTTCGCCCTCTAAGAATCTCACTGGTTTCAAAGCCAGCAAAGGATCCAAGAGAAACGTATTTGGGTCAGCCAAAGCTGACAAAATGCAACGCTGTGCATCTTCCCTTGCTGCAGAAGCATTTTCAGATGTGTATGTGCCAAGCAACTCTACCATAACAGCTGCTGCTTGTTCGCTGCAATAGTTAAATGAATAACATTAATTTTTTTTTTATAAAATGTATGGAAAAATTTGAAAAAGTATAATAAATAATTTTTTAAAAATAATTTATGTAAAATATCAACATACCCCTGATTGGAGCCAAGAAGTACTTCATGCAATAGACGAAGAAGTTTCTGCATCTGTTCATTTGCTGGTGGACAAGTAGCAAATTGCTGTTTTAATTGATCCACTCCATTATAAACAGCTTTTACTTGATCAACATTTCTTGCAATCTGAACTAAATGATAATATACATGATATCTCATCGATGAATCTTCTGGCAGGGATTGGAAAAGAAGCCATAATCTGGGATATGAAAAGTAATATAAGTCAGAGTCTAAATAATGATATTTGAATCCATAAAAGGAAAACTTCTTTAAGGAAACATTACATGTATTACTTACGCTTTTAAGCAGACGAGTCCCAATTTGTGCCCAGGTGCTTTTGTTAATTTTTCACAGAAAGCTAATACTATATTTTCAGCACGTTCAGTGGGGACAAGTATCATTATGGATACAATGTCGTTCAAAATGATCTCAATCTCATTTTCGTTTCCATCTTTAAAACAAGCATCGCAGACACCAATGATTTTATGTAAGTCATCTTCAATTCCTTTTGGAGATTTCTCCTCACTGATCTCTGCACCAAGACTCTTGAAGTAGATTCTTAACTCCTGAGCCTGTAAACATTGACGTACAAATACATTATAATCACAAAAATAGTATGCAAGTTACAAAATCTCAGATACAATCTTTATGCGGAAATTAAAACAGTCGGCATCTGGCATACATAACCTAACGGACAACACGGCAGAACTCTATGTAATTTTGTTCGTTAAACAAATTATACAGAGGAAAAAATATCGTTACCTGATCTTCTGTGCTGCCGTCCATGAAAACAGCGGGTCCCTGCATTTTTACGGTTGTAGCAACGCACAATTCGCAGGAAAATGAAGCGTCGTTGTCGACTCGTGCTCGTGGCTCAGCGACCGTAAAGAACGACGGGCGACGGCCACCCGACGCCCAGACATCTGGCCGAGCAATTTACCGACATGTGACGGTACGGGTCCATCACGATTTTAGGAGGTTGGGAGTAAAAATGATAAGATCATTTCAAATATTTGACAACGTTGTTCTTTGATAAATTCCATAAACCATGTAAAATTTCAAATAATTTATCAACAAGGTTATGAAGTTATTCAATGTCAAAGCTTGACTCTTATACGACGGTTCTTACGGGAAGTGCCTTGGAAAACACAAGACACTTAGGATGCGATTCTTAACAAATGATAAGAATGAGATAAAAAACTATTTACAATATTGCAATTATATGTGAGAATGTTTATAGAAAATTTGAGCGCGATAGACAATAGCGATTCTGAGTACTGGGGGAAAACGTAAATAAAACACCAAGATCGTCGGCTGCGGGTGCGCGGTGAGCGGCATCGCGGTGCGAGGAACGAGAGGACCCCCTTTCCCCGCCCCGCGCACGGAGAATTACCCGACCTCCTTTCCAAAGAAAACTCAAAAGACTTCGGAGCAAACGGAGCGCAGAGACGTAATATAAGCAGATATAAGTATAGAGTGATTCTGGCACCTATGGATGAAACAAGGATTTCGGTCGATATCGGACCGTATAGGTATAAATATGTTAACGTTGCAATTTTTGGTCCTTTCAATTTTGAAATGAATGAGGGTAATACGTTTTTATTTTTAGCTGCGGAAGTACGATGTTAGTCATATATTTTTGAAAAAAATCTAGGTACCCAGTTGGATGTGATTAACATGAAATATAAGTATTTTTAAATAGGCAATCTTATAATAATGTTTCCATTTTATTCCTAAGAATCATTGATTTTATCTAGAATTTTCGGAGAGAACTCAACAAAAATTCTTATGTATTATCTGGAAATTTTAATATAATGTTTTTCATTCAAAAATAAATTTACATGAAAATGATGCAAATTAAATCCAGTTGATTCCATATATATATATAACATAATAATATATGTGTATTATATGCGTATACAACTAGAACTATATATATATATATAACAGCGCAGATCATAGACGCCGATAGCGCCACGTCGCCGTGGTTGCGCTTTGCGTCGCCCTCATGAAAACACCGTCGATCGGTGCAAAAACGCCTAGTCGATCTAGCTATAGCTATAGCTGTCGTCGTCGTCGGCGGCTGCTACTACTACTATAAGTACTATATTATCAGTACCTTTTGCTCCCACAACCCACAACGTACACTCCAGGTGTGTTCCTCCTCTCCGGCGTCGTCGGCGACGTAGGTGTATTGTGTACGCGCGTGGACGAGAAAAAGGGAGAGAGAGACATGAGACAAGTGTGTCCTGGCAGAGTGAACATCAGCTGACGGGGACGAGAGGAAGAAAAGTATAGAAGGACACGTACGTCTCTCAGTGAGGCTGCTGCGCCGACATAATTCCGGCGTGGATTTTATTGTTGTTCGCGTGGTTTTTAAGGATTGGGTTACTGTAAAGAGGAAAGAGCGAGAGAGAGAGAGAGAGAGAAAGCGAAAGAGAGACGGTTCGCGTGATAACCTACAAGCCGCACTCGGAGTTGCAACGTGTATGTCGGCCGTTTTTTACTGTGCTGTTGGAGAAGAAAATCATTGCAATGGGTATGTTGATTTTTGGACAGGGACATCAGATCGTTAGAGGGGGCTGGATTGCCTACCGTTTTGTGTTTATGAGTTGTACTAGTAGCTTGAATAATGGTTAGAGATAAATGAAGCAAGTGTAATAATGTATGTTGGTAAATGAATTAATGTTTTAAGGTCTGAAATTATGAATTTGCTAGTAACATATTGCTAAAAATGACTAGAATCAAAGTAGACAATGAGGAATTTATCAGTGTCACTGTATAAACTAATTTTCAGTGTTTTCATTTATGAACAGATATAATTAAAATTCTTTCTTTGTAATTTGTTATTTCAGTTTGAAACTAGTGTTTAATTCGTATCATTATGTTCTCAGCTACATTTTTATTCTTATTCAGGATATGAATAAAAGATTCAATTCAATTTTCTAGGTGGGCTACTCAGTTATTTTCGTAACCTTCTTGGCAGTCGGGAAATGAGGATCTTGATCCTTGGCTTGGATGGTGCTGGTAAAACAACAATCTTATATAGGTAATATATATCATGACTTTCATCTCATCATTTATATTGTGTTCATACAAATTTAAATACCATTTGAATATTAACTATAGACTACAAGTCGGAGAAGTGGTAACTACCATACCTACAATAGGGTTTAATGTTGAACAAGTGACTTATAAAAATCTCAAGTTTCAAGTATGGGATCTAGGTGGTCAAACGAGCATACGGTAAACTATCTGCTTATTTTGAAAGTAAAAATTTAATTAGATGAAGATTGATAGGAAATAACTAATATACATTAGTTTTTTAATTTTTGTTTAGGCCATACTGGAGGTGTTATTACTCAAATACAGATGCTATAATTTATGTTGTCGACTCTGCTGATAGAGACAGAATAGGCATATCCAAAGATGAATTACTGTATATGTTAAGAGTAAGTAATTATTAAAATCCATATTGATTTATTTTACTTTTTCTCTCAAAATGTTTATAATAATTCTGTTAAATAATACATTTAAATTATTGTTGAACTTATTTACTGTATGGTTAATATGTATATAAATGTAATAGAATACATATTTGAGATTTTTGTCTAAAAGCAAATACAGCATATCAGTTCATCTGATAAAGAGATAATTATCAGCAGATAAAAATGAATGTGTAATACTTATATGATTTTAACTTACATGCAGTAAGAAGTAATTCATAAGTAAATTTAAACTTTAATAATAAACCTTATAAATAACAATAACTAATTTTCTAATGTGTATTTGTTTGATTTAAAATCAGACTTTTAATTGTAACGTACTACTTTTAAAATTTTAGGAAGATGAACTGCAAAACGCGATCCTGGTTGTACTGGCTAACAAGCAAGATATGCCAGGCTGCTTGAGTGTTGCGGAGGTCCATCAAGCGTTGGGTTTGGATGCTCTGAAAAACCGCACCTTTCAGATTTTCAAGACGTCAGCGAAGAAGGGCGAGGGTCTCGACCAAGCTATGGACTGGTTGTCGAATGCGCTGCAAGTCAAAAAATGATCGAACGCTTGGTGTGAAAATCCAGTAATAACAAGACGCTTCTTCGAGCCGATGATAATGCTGAGAACACTAGTCCACGTGACTCTTCTCGCGTGAATTCAGCCAAACTTGCTCGGCGGTGAGAGACGATTATAAAACAACACCTCACTCGTGACACTTATTGTGCTAAAGGTTACGGAAAACACAAGACACTTAAGATGCGATTCTTAACAAATGATAAGAATGAGATAAAAAACTATTTACAATATTGCAATTATATGTGAGAATGTTTATAGAAAATTTGAGCGCGATAGACAATAGCGATTCTGAGTACTGGGGGAAAACGTAAATAAAACACCAAGATCGTCGGCTGCGGGTGCGCGGTGAGCGGCATCGCGGTGCGAGGAACGAGAGGACCCCCTTTCCCCGCCCCGCGCACGGAGAATTACCCGACCTCCTTTCCAAAGAAAACTCAAAAGACTTCGGAGCAAACGGAGCGCAGAGACGTAATATAAGCAGATATAAGTATAGAGTGATTCTGGCACCTATGGATGAAACAAGGATTTCGGTCGATATCGGACCGTATAGGTATAAATATGTTAACGTTGCAATTTTTGGTCCTTTCAATTTTGAAATGAATGAGGGTAATACGTTTTTATTTTTAGCTGCGGAAGTACGATGTTAGTCATATATTTTTGAAAAAAATCTAGGTACCCAGTTGGATGTGATTAACATGAAATATAAGTATTTTTAAATAGGCAATCTTATAATAATGTTTCCATTTTATTCCTAAGAATCATTGATTTTATCTAGAATTTTCGGAGAGAACTCAACAAAAATTCTTATGTATTATCTGGAAATTTTAATATAATGTTTTTCATTCAAAAATAAATTTACATGAAAATGATGCAAATTAAATCCAGTTGATTCCATATATATATATAACATAATAATATATGTGTATTATATGCGTATACAACTAGAACTATATATATATATATAACAGCGCAGATCATAGACGCCGATAGCGCCACGTCGCCGTGGTTGCGCTTTGCGTCGCCCTCATGAAAACACCGTCGATCGGTGCAAAAACGCCTAGTCGATCTAGCTATAGCTATAGCTGTCGTCGTCGTCGGCGGCTGCTACTACTACTATAAGTACTATATTATCAGTACCTTTTGCTCCCACAACCCACAACGTACACTCCAGGTGTGTTCCTCCTCTCCGGCGTCGTCGGCGACGTAGGTGTATTGTGTACGCGCGTGGACGAGAAAAAGGGAGAGAGAGACATGAGACAAGTGTGTCCTGGCAGAGTGAACATCAGCTGACGGGGACGAGAGGAAGAAAAGTATAGAAGGACACGTACGTCTCTCAGTGAGGCTGCTGCGCCGACATAATTCCGGCGTGGATTTTATTGTTGTTCGCGTGGTTTTTAAGGATTGGGTTACTGTAAAGAGGAAAGAGCGAGAGAGAGAGAGAGAGAGAAAGCGAAAGAGAGACGGTTCGCGTGATAACCTACAAGCCGCACTCGGAGTTGCAACGTGTATGTCGGCCGTTTTTTACTGTGCTGTTGGAGAAGAAAATCATTGCAATGGGTATGTTGATTTTTGGACAGGGACATCAGATCGTTAGAGGGGGCTGGATTGCCTACCGTTTTGTGTTTATGAGTTGTACTAGTAGCTTGAATAATGGTTAGAGATAAATGAAGCAAGTGTAATAATGTATGTTGGTAAATGAATTAATGTTTTAAGGTCTGAAATTATGAATTTGCTAGTAACATATTGCTAAAAATGACTAGAATCAAAGTAGACAATGAGGAATTTATCAGTGTCACTGTATAAACTAATTTTCAGTGTTTTCATTTATGAACAGATATAATTAAAATTCTTTCTTTGTAATTTGTTATTTCAGTTTGAAACTAGTGTTTAATTCGTATCATTATGTTCTCAGCTACATTTTTATTCTTATTCAGGATATGAATAAAAGATTCAATTCAATTTTCTAGGTGGGCTACTCAGTTATTTTCGTAACCTTCTTGGCAGTCGGGAAATGAGGATCTTGATCCTTGGCTTGGATGGTGCTGGTAAAACAACAATCTTATATAGGTAATATATATCATGACTTTCATCTCATCATTTATATTGTGTTCATACAAATTTAAATACCATTTGAATATTAACTATAGACTACAAGTCGGAGAAGTGGTAACTACCATACCTACAATAGGGTTTAATGTTGAACAAGTGACTTATAAAAATCTCAAGTTTCAAGTATGGGATCTAGGTGGTCAAACGAGCATACGGTAAACTATCTGCTTATTTTGAAAGTAAAAATTTAATTAGATGAAGATTGATAGGAAATAACTAATATACATTAGTTTTTTAATTTTTGTTTAGGCCATACTGGAGGTGTTATTACTCAAATACAGATGCTATAATTTATGTTGTCGACTCTGCTGATAGAGACAGAATAGGCATATCCAAAGATGAATTACTGTATATGTTAAGAGTAAGTAATTATTAAAATCCATATTGATTTATTTTACTTTTTCTCTCAAAATGTTTATAATAATTCTGTTAAATAATACATTTAAATTATTGTTGAACTTATTTACTGTATGGTTAATATGTATATAAATGTAATAGAATACATATTTGAGATTTTTGTCTAAAAGCAAATACAGCATATCAGTTCATCTGATAAAGAGATAATTATCAGCAGATAAAAATGAATGTGTAATACTTATATGATTTTAACTTACATGCAGTAAGAAGTAATTCATAAGTAAATTTAAACTTTAATAATAAACCTTATAAATAACAATAACTAATTTTCTAATGTGTATTTGTTTGATTTAAAATCAGACTTTTAATTGTAACGTACTACTTTTAAAATTTTAGGAAGATGAACTGCAAAACGCGATCCTGGTTGTACTGGCTAACAAGCAAGATATGCCAGGCTGCTTGAGTGTTGCGGAGGTCCATCAAGCGTTGGGTTTGGATGCTCTGAAAAACCGCACCTTTCAGATTTTCAAGACGTCAGCGAAGAAGGGCGAGGGTCTCGACCAAGCTATGGACTGGTTGTCGAATGCGCTGCAAGTCAAAAAATGATCGAACGCTTGGTGTGAAAATCCAGTAATAACAAGACGCTTCTTCGAGCCGATGATAATGCTGAGAACACTAGTCCACGTGACTCTTCTCGCGTGAATTCAGCCAAACTTGCTCGGCGGTGAGAGACGATTATAAAACAACACCTCACTCGTGACACTTATTGTGCTAAAGGTTACAGAAAATTACGATTAAAAAATGGCAGAATAATGTGAAACTATTTCGAGAAAAAGTCTGACAGAAGCACACGATTTTAAACCGGACATTCGGTCCGAGTATGTAATAGAATAATGTTGTTCAGTGTCCCGCACCACAATTTTTAATTGCGCGTGATCTTTGACCTTACTTGTGTTTTTGTAAGACTTTTTCTATAGATTAGTACTTTAATATGCAATTTATATATATATATATATATATATATATATATATTTTTTTTTTTTTAAGTGGATGGCTGGAGTTCTCTGTTCTCATTGTCCGTTTTTTATTCTTACGATTCATTGAAGTAATTAATATTTTTCTGGCAAATTTGAGTATTATTCTTTACCTATAACATATTTTAATTGTTTTCTCTAAAAGAAATATGTTGATTTATTTGTATTTTAAGTTTAAGCATTCCTTGAACAGGAATCGTATTATAAATGCAGATTTTTTTCTCTGTACAAATAAATTTACTGAAGTCTTCGAATTTGTTTAAAAAATATTGATTCTTTATATAAACTGTAAATGGGCGAAATGTCAGTTGAATCAGGTATCAGATGAATAGTGCTGAATAAATGATTGCTAACGATGTATGTACGTCAAGTCATCGGCAGACAATTTTTGATATTTTACTAGACATAATAATTGAAATTTAAATCACAAAACGTTTGCTAATTTTTTTTTTTTTATTTTAATAACACATTTATCGTAATAAATTTCTCGACTTGATTTACCAACAACATCAAATAAACATGATTTTATTGTCACTCAGCGATTCATTTTCACGGTAGTATTGTAATAAAATTTGAAGATTTTTCCGATACTTCTATATGTCTATATATTTATTCGTGCGTTATATTTATTTAAATTGTTTGCATTTTTTGTACAAAAGTGAATGATGATTTGTTTTAAATGAGAATGTAAATTCTTTTTCTTACTTTGTTAGAATTTTGTGTATATGACTATATCAACATCTTTTGTTAAGACATTCCGTTGCAGTGATACCTGTATGGTTTGTTTCGTGCCGATTATAAATTATCAGATGGAATTTTGAAACGAACAAATAAAATAATTATATTGCAAGACTCTTGAATATTTCTGTTATTATCTTTTTATTGAGAATAATATTACAAAATCATACTTATTGTGTATGGCATAGAAAGTAAATGATAATTAAAAAAATTTTATAAAATTTTGTTCAATTAGAAATCGTAAAACGTCATTATGTACATAATAATACTAAAAGTACATTATTGCAAGCAACATACTATGGCTGATTAAAATCAAGTAGGGTAATAAAAAAGTTGTTTATACATAAAAATCGCAATCCCCGTAAACACTAGACGGAGCTCGTCAACTCCAGGTTCACATTGCTATCTATTTACACTTGCCCTTTACAATTCTTTATCTTCACTCTGGCGAGTGTCAGCACCTCTCAAAGAGTCATATCCTCTAAATCTAAATCCAACAATATAACACGTACGCAATGATTTTGACTAGAAAATATGATAAGTCCTTGTGCTGTCGATCTTATCGATATCTTCCTGCACCGTAAGCTCCGCAATGTACAGCATGATCTCTTCCGGCAAATAAACGGGGAATGTGCTAAAGACTAGTCGCTTCGCCTCCTCGAATATCGTTCTCTTCATTCGCAGTCGCACAAAGTTAGCGTGGAGCTCGCGAGAATACAACGGATAAGGGTTCTCATGGATCGGAACTTCCGCCATCTCCATGAACATCCGGTTCTTGTACAGGTTTTCCATTCTGACGCGCGGCATGAGGAGCAGATCAAGCCACGTCATCGTTCCATAAAAATGTGTCATCTGCATCACCCTGAGCTCCGCAAGGCAGTCCTCGTAAAACTCGCGCATCGTCGAGCTCGCGTCTATAGTTCGCATGTCTCCCTCGTTGACGTGCTCTCCGCGGATGGTCATCTTGCCGATGTGCCTAATCATGATACGACAGCTCTCGAAAATGTACTGCTGATTTACCTGGCTGAAGGGCGTGCAGTTGGAGCTGTTGAGAATGTTTATGTCAGCTCCGAAGTCCAGGAGCACTTGGATCGTGTGCCGCAGCTCCTGCTTACAGGCCAAGTGGAGGGCCGTGCCCGTGCTTCGGCACACCTCGTTGATTCTCGAGCCCCTTTTCAGGAAGAAGACGACAGACTCGTAGTTGCCGTTTTTCACAATGAGCATCAGGGGACTGCTGCCGGAATGAGTTCGACGGTGAATTTTGGCTCCGCGTTTGCTGAACAGCTTAATCTGAAAGTAACAAGAACCTTGATATAAGTGTCTGCTGAAAGTTTTTGGGAAACCAGGGGAAAAACACAAAGGGGTTCGCAAAGAGACAAAACAGGCACTTCTGAAGTCAACCTGAGATAAAGCGTATTCTGAGGTGCTGAATCAGTATCTGAAGTAAAAAGGGGATTCCCTGGAGCAATTTTTTGTAAATACCTCTTTATTATCCTTGAAATCCTGAAACCAGGAGGAAGCATTCAGATATAATCTGATTGTTACAATGAACATAAAATGGTATTTAAAGAAATTGGCGGGGGTACTTTGACTTCAGATATAAATTTAGACAGATTGTTTTTGCCGGTGGAATTATTAAAAAAGTTTAGAAATCAATAAATACAAGTATATGCTTTAGAATTTCAGATTTTCAAACCATTATCCAATTTTCGTACGTAGGGGAGTGTACAGCGTAAGGGGAGCGGGCGGGTGGGCCACCACGTCCATACGCAGTGAACAGGATTAGAAAGTCACCTGAGACACCTTATAATAAGACCTCATACGAGACGTCATAAGAGTTTCTATCAAATTACTATTACATTGGAAACTCATTTCAGAATTACTCATGTCAGTTCTCATACGGATTTTTTTAGATTTGATTTTACTGAATTTTACAGAATTTATTGATTTTTTCTGAGAGAAGAGCAAATGTTTATTGATGCAAAGCAGAATTCTCGCAACCGAATTGTCTAAACGAAAACGTCGTTTGAATATGGTTTGAAAGTTTAAATAATAAATTTAGATCATGATTTCAATTGATCAATCAGATTACAGTATAAAGCTGTTCCTAAAATGTTTAAAAAGAAATGAGTTGGAACATCCTAGCTGAAAAAAATCCTCAATTTTTACCTGAATATTCTCCCGCTTTTTAAAAGTGATTAATCAGCCGACTTTACACTTTAGTTTTTCACTTGATTTTGTCACCTGATTTTTACGTGAATAATCGTTGTAGAAAATAAAAATTTTTCATCTTAAAACGTCAAGTGATCAGTTGGTATGAAATCAGGTGATTAATTATCTGACTTTTCAATTGAATAATCAACTGATTTTGTTGTCTTCACCTAATTTTTCATCCGATTAATCCCGGATTTTTAAGCAAATCTTCGATTAAAGTAACAGAATAAAATGAATATAAAAATCAGGTGATTAATCCGGTGAAATTTCAGATGAAAAATTACGTAAAAAACTCGTGAAAAGTAAGGAGAACCCGAATATATTCAGGTGATAATCGAGGTGATTAATCCCCTGATTTTTTCATTTAGAATGGTTTAAATCAATCTGCGAAATAACTATACAGAAATGCTCACCAAAGTCAATTTATTCTTGATGCACGCCACGTGGAACGGCGTGAATCCCTTTTTATCAAACTTGTTTATTGGAGTGACACCTCTATCTAACAAGTAGGTAGCGATCTTTACAATTATGTCCTCGGAGTAGGTTGACAAGGCGAGGCAGTGCAGCACATTTTCTTTCATCTTTGTTACATCCGTAACACACGCCCCGTGATCCAAGAGCAGCTTCACGCTCTCCATGTCCGCTTTTTTACAAGCCCAGAGTAAGGGTGTGTAACCACGGTAGTCCTTCGCATTCACAGTCGCCGGCGGGATTTTGCTGAGTACCTTCTTTATGACCGATAACATGCCGCTCTTGATCACCGAGTGGATCACGTGTGTTCCGTTTTGGTTTACGACCGTGAGATTGGCGCCCGCCTCGATGAGCTCCAGGGCAATGCTCTCGTGGCCGAGGTTGCAGGCTACCTGCAGCATCGACGGTTTCCTCGGTTTGATGTCGTTTGGGCTCGCTTTATACTGTAGTAGAAGTTTGACGATGGAGAGCTGGTCGCGCTTCACGGCCATCATTAGCGGGATGTTGCCCTTGCGCGTGCGCTTGCATGGGTCTGCATTTCGACGCAAAAGCAACTTCAACTGTAAATCAACGGTAAATAACAAATGATTAATTCGGGCTTTACAGCAAAGTAATTACATGTATCTAGTTTGACCTTACCGTATCTAACTTCTTAGACTTGACCGCTAAGTGTAGAGGCGTGTGTCCCTCCTCGGAAAGCTCGTCGATGGGCACACCGCCGTCCACTAATCGGTGTATGACCTCCGGGTTCTCGCACGTGGCGCAGATGGCGAAGTGCATCGCCGTCCACCCCCAGGATGTCTTCGCACGAGGATCCACGCCGCGCTGCAGCAGAAACTCCACCAGCTCCACGCTACCCATGCTCGTGGCCATGTGAAGCAAACTATTCTCGGATGTGTTATTCGCGGGTGCGTTCACGTTCGCGCCACGTGTTACCAGCAATTGGGTGACCGCGTAGTTCTGCCTCTCCACCGAGTATTGAAGTAGATTGTTACCACGGTTGTCACGTGCGTCGAGTTTGGCGCCCATGTCGATGAGGTGATTGATGATTGTAAGCTCACCCCGCGTCACCGCGAAGTGCAGGACAGACATGGATGAGAGGAACGTGTGGTCCGTGCCCGTGGGCAAGTTTTGTATGGGATTGTAACAGGCTTGGCTGCAGTAGAACATGCTCGGACAGTATCGCTGTTCCAGGACGTACGACGATATCTCTTCACTCATGGAGAGCACCAAGTCCACGTCCTTCTCGCTCACGGCTTGCCAGAGTCTTGAGGGCACTGGTTTACAAGAACTACAGGGTGAGTCTTGTTCCGCTGCTTCAGGTTCGGGTCGGTCTGGGAGGTTTGCATTGTGCTGGATTTCGTCGATGACTAAGTCGAATTCCATCTGCTCCATAATATTGTGTTGCTAAGTCGTGCTTCTTAAGCGAAACACGGACAATGATGAAGCTGCAAAAAGATTAATTATGTTAACATTTTTTCTTTTTCTCCCTTTCCTAGCGAAAAAAATTGTGATGACAATTGAATAAAACTGAAGGAAACAGTTATTTACTGCAGATAATTGTAGAAAAAGGTCGGAATTGAGACAAAGACAACAGTTATCTGCAGTTTTCTTTAGTTGTTTTCACTTTTTAACTATTATGTTCAAGTATCGAATTAAATTGTATATAGCAAAATTATCCAATTTTTTCATCATTTATAAACAGTTATCTTCCGTATATAACTATTTTTTTCAGTTTTTTTAAGAATAAAACTGTTATTTTCAGTTTCTTACTGATTTCTTCACTTCTTAAAGTCGCTTGCTTTTCAGAAAACAGAACATAACTGTGGATAACTAAAGAAAACTATTTATAATTGCATATAACTGTAGATAACTGTCGGAAACTGATACAAACTGAAGAAAACTGATAAAAACTGAAGATTACTATTGTCTTTGTCTCAATTCCGACATTTTTCTGCAGTTAATTTCTGTTCTCTTTCGTTTTTTCGGTCTTCTTCTGATAACTGCAGATATCAACTGTTAACAGCATTAATTTTTTTTACATTAGTAGAGTTCTTTTTCTATTTTTCTAGATACAAAAAACACGAAAGATGTTCTTCTGTTAAAGATAAACTTTTGAACATTAAATATCTTTCAATTTGAAATAGAAGTTTTTTTATGTTATTTAGAATATTTTCTTTGAGCATTTTATTGCAATAAGTACTCTACTTTTATTCGTTTCAAATATGTATACTTTTAAATCGGGCGCGCTTTTCCGACTTCCATTTTCCGAGATGGAACTGGAAATTTCCATGGTGATGTTTCCCAATGGTAAAAAATTTCTACTTAACTGTAGAATTTTCTCTAATTAATTAAAAGTAATAATAATATTATACATAATGCATACAAAACGTTCTTGCGGCAATGAATTTTTTATAGTTGCAATAATAGAATATATCGAATTTTTATATTGGATTCAGGATTTCTGGATATTACTGCATTAATGACGAAACACATGATGCAATGGAATGATATTAACGCTGCGTGTCATAAGTTAGAATTCTATTTTTTAAGGTGTTTATGCGTTGTAAAGAATCGACAATTTTATTTTGTTCATTATATTAATTGTTACCGCTATAATTTTAAAAGCTGTACGTAAACATTTTCTAACAAAGTTTAAAAACATTTCCTTTTCACAATCGGTATTAATCCAATTTTCGATTCTCTACAAATATAAACTATAGATATAAATAAACTTACCTTAATGGCTCTTTGCGTGGCGCGTCTGTCTCTTAGCGTCACTATGCGCGTCTGTATACTGAGAGAAAATCAGCGCAAGACTTAACCTCTGACTTGAGCGACAGCAGCGCCCATCAAACGGCGTTGCTAGAGCACTAAAAGCGCATAGTTGTAGCCTGCAGCGCCATTTACGCAGATTGGCTGTCGCACAGACGGGTCGGCGCTGCGTGTATTATACTGAATCCGTGTATAACATACGCCGATCGGTGTAGTTAACGCGCCGAAAGGTGTAGATCACGCGCTGATTCGAAGTACAGCCACTACCACCGTAAATCGGAACTTGGGATACACCTAAAGAATAGATGGCGCGCCGATCTTCTTTCAGTATAGGAATGAATGAAAACGTAGAAATCTGGAAAAGCGTCGCGTGGGTAAATGCAGCTGTTCACTTCTTGCTAGCGCTCTCTCCTAGTCGGAAAGCAAACTAAGATCCGGCTGTTTCTTTGAACTTCAGTTCGTCAGGTCAGAACTCCCACTCAGGTCATGGCAAAATTTTACTTTTATGGTTTTCGAAAATTTTAATCCTACTGGTAAAATAGGTTGAAAGCTAGTTTTAGCGATAGAAGCTGATGATTGCATTATCTCATTGAAAAATTGTTAATAAATGGGCATTAGAGGCGTGATTATCGGGCTATTGAAAATTAACTATATGAAGAAGAGAAAATCGGTGAATAAATAAGAAATATAAATATATAAAAAAAAATTTATAATTATGTACTGTCACGGGGTGGTTTTTATCCTCCAAAATCTCTTACCAGATATTTTGGGGATTCGAACCACGGTCCTTCAATCT
>JAYJLV010000001.1:6697503-6709828 GCA_036873485.1 Torymus texanus | reverse complement strand
TGAGAAGCTCAATTTGGCGCATGCTTTTTTATTCGAGCGTGCGAGAAATTGAACTTCTCGCACGGAGTGTGAAAAAAGTAATATTGTAACAATATGTCTGACACCGCTAAAATATCACTCCAAGTACATTTGACATTTAATGTTGTTGTAATATGACTGGACGATTACCATTATAAGCCATGATAGAATAGCAATGTCAGATTATAAGATCACTATATGACGTAACTGCAATATTTGATTTTTTTTATCTGGTTTTAAATAACCTGTATGTTTCTTGTCCTATAATAGAACATTCTTTCACGATTTTTATTATTAATTGGCCCCTTGATGATATTTTAATTTCATTACTATGACTATAACAACGTCCCAGATAAAATACAGAGAGAATGTATGAATCTCGGTTCTTCCGATTATTGAACTTGTTTAACTCTTTCCCCTGCAACTTCGTGCACCCGGCGTTTGTTTACATATTGCTTGAACGAAGTTGCGTTAGATTCAATTTTGAATCAGATTCTCTCTGGGAATCAAAACACTCAACGCGAGCGAAGTAGACTCTTCGACAGCAGACGAGTTGTCAGTTTTAGGGATTAAACAGTAGTATTTTCGATGGTGAATTTTAAACTTTTATAACTTTGGTAGGAATGTTAAGACTAAAAATGGGCGAAAAGCTAAAAATGTCCAGAAATTCTGGTTTTTGGGCGTTAAGGTTTAATATTGCAACTTTATCTCCATCCAAAAATCTATTTCAAAGTTTGAGCGGAATTTGTGATCGAGATCTCTGATATTCTTTTAGCAAGATGCAATTAGTTCTAACGGAATGGACAGATGTTAATTGTATATTGTTTTTAGCGATAAAGCTAGCTAAAAATTATAGTTAATTTATGGCGACAATCTTGAGCGAGGCTTCAAGATATTTTCGATAGATTTGAACCGAAAAGATTTAACGCTTATTATTCAGGTTTCTAGCTAATGTAAGCCAATAATAAAGCATATTATTTAGCAGCGTCGCTTAGCCCAAAATACGGCACGACCTACAAGTACGATCGCACTTTTTCTCAATCTCCTTGCAGAGTCGGCCAACCTCTCGAGCACACAAATTACACTCCACAAGTATATATAGGTGCTGCACTGCACAGGCGATCTCGAGCCACCGAGTATCCGAATCTACTCACGGAAGCTCATCAATCGGTTTCCGCCCCGCGCCTCCTCGCCTCGCACAAAGAACCCGCCGAGGATGCTCGTAAAAAATGAGTATATAGGTAGGCTACGCAGCCTAATTCGATAATGCCCCCACGCGGCTCCGGATTTACGAGAGCGAGCGAGCCGTTACGCGTGGGCGTGAAACGGATAATTTCCGTAGCCCGATCGTATATCAGAGAGCGGCGGAGAGGTCGGGATGTATATCTCACATGTGCCTCGGTCCCCGGGAATTATCGAAAAAAACAAGGGCTGCACGCGCGCCAAGGTAACGGTTGCTCGCAGGCGAGACTTCTGCTTTCGTTAGGTACACAGGACTGGCGAGATATATGTGGCTGCGGATATATACATGCACAGTGTGCGAGCTTTGCTTTCGGTCCTTTGTATTAACGCTGTGTAGGGATGTATTGTTTATGGTATATGTTATGCGCATTTTTAGACTGGGAGAAAATTTGACCTAATCACCTCGGGATAAACGATTTATCGCTGAACATGAATTAGTGCGATGTGTACCGTAATAATTTTGCTGTAGGTACTTATAGTGGCACAGTTCATTTTTTCACGTTAATCGCCGTAGTGGGATTTTTTTCTCGAGAATCGCTGATTAAATTCGGTTTAGGCACCATGTATTTATTACTTTTAAGTAAAGTAAATATAGTTGGATCATAGATTAAAGTAGTCATTACGTACGGCTTTCGTAAACCCATGACATTGTTTGTATATTATATCTAAATGTCAGTCGAAATTTTCAAACGAATCTTTGTTTCTTCCTTAATCTTAATTTCCAAAATGAACGATTGTAGTATCAGAATTATAATAATTATCACCGTAATATTACAGTCAATTTTTAGCATTCCACCTCTGCCTTTATACGCGTACACATATGTCCACATACACTCACCGGACTCCGCTTTTGATCGCGACCCTAGATCTAATACGCGTCTTTAACGATCCTACGAGCATCTGCCCCTCGCCTTTCTTCTTCCCCACTCCCTTAAAAAATCAGCCTACAGCCACGTGCCTCCTGCTCCGCATAGCCGTATAACCAGCTTTTTAACGATCCCTTCCTCGCGCGTTCACGTTAATTCATAGATTTACGGCTCCCTCTCTCTTTTCTCTCTTGTATTTCGAAAAGCGCGCGCGTAGACGAGATAAGAAGATTTTTCTTTGTGCACGAGAAAGCTTCGGGTAGTGTGTATAAAAAGACGATGGGCGAATGCTTTATAAAAATCGGTGCCGTTAACGCGCGTTATAAGCTAATTATGCGCCATCAATTGTGATATTGTAAAAGTACCATTATCTGAATTACGTAAGATATACATTCTACTGAAGAACGAATCTCCTCCTCCCAGACGAATGACACGACATTCTATACCTACCGCACGATCACGATTTAACGTGTATCTATACCGCATGCAAATCCTCCGACAGCCTTCATCTCAATCCCACAAATTCCGAACAACTCACACCTCGCGCAGCATTCCTCTGGGACGCCGTCCAATTTTCGTAAATCACGATAACCACGCGCGCGCGCTCGCATCGTTCCATCATGAATTACATATACATACACATACACCTACTCACCGTCCCGACACATTTTATTAGAATTAATCATTTTCCAAAATGGGCCTGTCCAATAGACGCGCAGCTGTATGATGGATCACCGCGGCCAGCCCCACTGTTTTTGCGCGTGAAAGAACAATCAGCGATTTTCCACGCTCGTTAGCCATAACAATGGTCCGGGCGCTGGCGATCCAATCGCCGAGATAAAAGTCCCGGGCGCTCGGGGCCCCGCTGCGGGGGACTTATTACTCCTTATTACCCGGATTAGGAGGGCCCGACAGAGAGAAAGAGAGAGGGAGCGTGTGGCTGTTTTTTAATGCGATCGTGGATTTTGCGGCGCGAGTGCTCTTTCATGATGTCGGCAGTGGGAGCGTGCGGGATTCGATGCAATTTAGATAGAGTGTGGAGGAGGTGGGGGATGGTAATATTCTGATTTCAGGGGTGAAACATTTCGGCGTGTGCTGCGGGGATATATGCACGAGTACAGCTGGTTGGATGCGTGGCTTATTGGTAGTGAAAGTTGCATTGTGGGGATAGAGGGATTGGGCATTGAAAGCTTTTTCTTCTTATCTTTATGTACAATGCGATCATTTTTACGTGTTGATATTTTTCGGAGGCTTTTTACTTAAGTTAATCAAGTTGTTAAATGATCATTTGAAAGTTTGTCACTATATGTCTATCTTTCTTAATTGCAGTTTTAAGATTGAAATATATATACTTCCGGAAACAATTTTCGTTTTACATGTATTCGATGTAGCGTGTGTGTATGTGTGTGTATATATATATCATGTATAATTAATTAAGTCCATTTTTTTTTAAATCGAGGAAACCTCAGATTTTTTATCTTCAAATATAGGTCTTTTTCATTTAAAACTGACAGTATAGTAGCAAAAATATTGCCCTAAAGGATATACCTGAACCGTAACCGCATAAGACCGTTTTTCTCATTCTGTGCGTGGCATAACAACATAAGTCCATATATCATTTTATGTTTTATTGTAGTTGTGATGTATTTTATCTATTACTAGAAGTGACGACTTTTGTGGGCCAATCAAATTTTACATGTCCATTTCAAATCGACCAATCACAATCATTAGAGGTGACAATCTCAAGACCATCTCTTTTTTATATAGAATAATTCAATATAAAAGTGATTTCATATAAAGTATGTATAATAACTAGATAAAATTACGAGAGTTTTCAAAATTCTAGTCTTACCACTTTTTTTGCAAAGCATCCGCGCTGCTTAATATATGCAGTATGCCAAATGATCGTAAATTTAATAGAAATGTCACGAAAATAGAAATTTTTTTCGTTAACCGATAAGAATTCACTAGACAATTGCTAATTTTGTAATTTATTGATTCGTTTCATAATTAAATTCAAGAATATGCTGGCAAATAAACAAGAGCGGAACTATTTTAGATAAGTCTATAGGTCCCGGCATAATTAACGACATAACTTCATTTTTTTTTCGAGTTTTTAACATAGCTGACAATGTATAACCTGCTCATACCATTGTGCAAATGTGCGATTTGAATATGTCAATTGACTAGTAGATTTTACATATAAATTTGAACATTAAAACCGTTCTTTCTCAGAAACGTAAAAAGTGGACTTACGTGGTTATGCCTCGAAGCCACAGATTTATAAATCGACTAATCTCGCCTCTATATAGTATATACTAGCCAAAAACTATCATTGAAATGACGTTAAAAACCCCGGACATTTGATTTTACACATTGCAATCACAGCTTTCAACATTTAAATCCCCGTTCCCTCTGAACTTCATTTTTTTTCTATTCCTCCGATAAACCACTCGACTATATGCATCTTTTTAGCGACAGAAAGAAGCCCCGCGTGCGTTTCGTCTTAATGAACAAACGACAGCCGCGGTAATTGCGAAATTACTTATTCAAACCCCCACACACACGCGCGCGTGCAGCCAGTCGCTCTTCCGGGTCCATCCAAACGAGCGTCAAATTTGATTACGGCGCGTGCGTATGTGTATACATATATCCCCGACAAAAAGAGCGCGTGGTCATTAATTACGCTCGTCATATGCGCATTATCGGATTCGATCGCGTGCGCGCGCGTGCGAGTCACGCTGCAGCTGCGATGGCGCGCGTCTTAAAAAGACCTCACTGGTGGGGAGAGAGGCAAGGTGGAGGGGGGGGGGCAGAAGATGCGCCCGCGGTTCCAATTAAGCGCGATATCGAACGCGCATCGATGCGCCGGGCACTTTCAGAGGTTTTGAACGCGCTCGCATGGTATGTAAGTTTGAGGTTTGTAATTTTGGGAGCGGAAGGGTGCGTTTCTTTTATTTTTGTGTATATGCGTATGTACAAGTATGCAGAGGTTGATTAATACTGAGCTGGCTGTCATGTTGCTAGAGATGAATTCATTAATTTCGCAGGGAGAAAATGAAAATTTGATATTAGCGAGGTTAAATTGGGAAGGAAGTGCGTGCGTGGAATTGATGAAATATGATTGCGTTTGGAAATTGCAGGTAGTTTTGAAGCATGCATGTAGTTTCACTAGAAGTGTAGAATTACACTTACGAATGAATCTAATCAGGAAGTATGATATTCTCCGAAAAATTTTTAATTTACATTAGAAGAAAATGGAAATCGGTGTTTGCAAGAACAATTGTATATATTGAATAGATTGAGAATTATTTTATTTGAAGAAGTAGACTATCAAGTTAACGTGAACTTTAGTTCAAGTAAATTTTTGCCACATACCTTAACTGCATACCTTAGCAGTTATATTTAGACTGAAGATGCGAACTCTGTTGCCACGAAAAATGACACTTTGATTTGAAAAGTTTCTTTCATGAAAATTACTTGAAACAAAAGTTTTAATGATGCCATATCATCAGAGCTACTTAAGTTCCGTGTTTATTTTACGCATCTTACTATAAGATTCGAGGATACGTATTGATACGTGTAATTTGGTTGCACCGATTAAGCTAATGATGGACTCTTACGCGATTTTAATCAGACCGAGTATCTTTCGTCCTGACCATACCATATATTTCCAAGTTTATAACTATATCGTAAATCGTGTTTTATAACGTTAAATAATAACAAGACAAACTTTCTATTGCAATATGGGACTGCAACTTGTTCTAAATAAATAAATAAATAAATAAATGCGTTTGGAAAAAAGTTCACAAAAGAAAATTTCTAGTAAAAATCGCTGCGACTTCTATCAGTTTCTTCTATCAAGTTTCCCATCTTATGCATTTTACTGCTTCACAACCAGAATAAAAATCTCCATGCGTAAAGTCTGCATGCTAACGACAAAGCGCGCATTATCCAAAAAGTCTTATTTCCAAATAAAGGTGCACAGCTGAGCTCTCCCACTTTCGATTCAGAGCATGCAAAAGGAGAGAGGAGAAAAAAGAGAGCAAGCCACCCTCTATTAACTCAACGAGATTTCACTCATTTCTTTCTCTCTCTCTTTACCTTTGTATTTCGTCTGGGCAACTTCCGTCTCGCGACGCGACCACCGCGGCACGCGCGCGTCGTTCATATACACTTTTATATGCTTTTGCCTCCTCGTTCGCCGGACCATTACGCGCACGTGCTCTCGAACCTTAAACTTCGAAAACAGCACGTTATATCACATATCGAGAGACACAGAGGGCCGAAGATGGATGACGTCTTAAACGCTGGTCCCGCTAATACGACAGCACGTTAAACTTCTCCCGTCATATATATAAAATGTATCCATAAGTATACTTGTCCTCGTCAAATTAGTGACACGACAAGACGTTAAGCTGTAGCCGCCGCCGCGACGCGGAGAGAGAGAGAGAGAGAGAAAGAGAGAGAGAAGGAAAAAACTGAAGAACTCGCGCGGAATCTCGTATCGGGAAGGGAAATCTCGCGAGAGACGGAAGTCGTTAGCGGGAGATGTCGATGATACAGCGCGCGTCGATGTTTTTCTTGTTTTCTTTCTCTTCTTTTTCTCTTGTCTTCTTGGCCAAGAGTAAAGGAAAAGTGAGGAGGGCCGGATACGTGGAGGTTTATAGCTATATATACGTAAACGTAGTTAGAGCGAGCTTGTGTGAGCGGATGCTTTGATTAAGGAATTAATTACGGGACGGACGTGTTGGATTTCTGGAGATTAATTGATTTTTGGTTGGACGCGCGAGTAAGGAAAATTTACAACTGAATCTAGTGGAAATGGTGATGTAAGAGAGTTTTTCTTTGTTCTGAGGTGTAGATCGGAAGTGTTAACTACACAAGGCACTGAAAAGTCGTCGCGTAGATTATGTGAGATTTTTTCATATACTATAAAGTCATTCTGTCTTGCAGTTCTAGTACGTGGGAGAGAAAAAAGAGATAAAAAGCTGAACTTTTTGTTAGCTTAAAATTGTTTTTATAATTTTTACTCGTGTTTTGGCCTGTACTTGAAAAACAAAGAGTAATATTGAAGCGGCCAATTTCCAAAGCAATCATTCACCTCTTGTGTAATAACAAAAGAAGACGATGAAATATACTTTTCCTGCTAAGCAGACTTCACTCGATCTCATGTGTCACTTGCAATGAAATCTTCAAACTATGCCAACTTAGGATCTCAAAACAGCGCAACAGCGCTCGTTACAACCAGTGAAAGTTCCACACACACACGCGCAGGCACAAGTAACCGTCTATAACGACGGCATTTCCCTTTTTTCCACATCCGGACGCAGCAGTGAACGCGAGAATTTTGATTGAAATTTACGCGCGGAAGGAGTCAGGAGCAGCAGCAGCAGTCCTCAGCTCTCATGCTTCTTTCTCGGAGCTCGCGAGCGCGCGTATAGGGTGAAAGTAATTTATGCGCCGTGCGGCGTCTCCATTTTGCGGATGATCGTCGAGGCAGTACTTGTATACTGTTGTACTAGGAAACGGGTTAATTTTTAATAATCTCGCCTTTATGGGGAGAATATATGAGTAACGTCGAGAAAAACGTATGCCGGCAGATGATGGCTCGTCTGTTTTCGTGTGTGTGCGCATGCTCGCAGTAATACACGGAAATTGATTGGGTTTTGCGCCGCAGAAGGTGAATTCGCGTGCGCGTTATATATACTTTCTCGTTTTTACTGCCGGCGTTAAAATTAATTTAAGGATCGATTACGATGGATTTTCGTTTCGCACTGCGCTCGTTGCGCAATACGCAGCTCGCCGCTTGGAGAACTTAATTGCACTGTCGAAATATTTTGTTAATAAAAGTGCAACGTATGTGTGTATGTATCGCGGTTCATTCAATTAAGCGGATCATGTAATCTGATGTAGCAAAAAGTAGCGGTTCTTATATTGATTAATATTTGAGTGTTGATTTTTTTTCATTTGGCACACGCTTTACAGAAAAATAGTTACTTAATATATATAATTATGAACGTTAACGCGGTCCTTGGTTATGCTGTCACGGTCAGAATGTTCGTAAAAATTGATTAATGATCATTTTGGATTTATATATAAATACATTGTAAAGTATTTCTTCATTCGACGAATTGATTCTAAACGTAATCGCATTCGAGAACTCCGAAAACTAAAGTTCTCCTATCAATGTTAAAGGCCATGCCGATGACAAATCGTATGCATATCTGTCAGCTCGCACTCCCAGCGCAGAAAAATCGCTACTTCCGTCCGATGTATACGTAATATATCTATACATATATTTGCTCACGCACAAATGCAACTTTCTTCGCTCTCGCTTTCCTTCCGATCACGTAGAGCGCGCGGGAAATGAAAAATACCAATTGCCAATTTACCAATGCACATTTCTGTATAGGTCTAAATGAACGCGGCGCTCGCACGGACGGCACCATTATAGTCAGACTCGTTTTCGTTGGAATCACAAGTGGCAGGCTGAAAGGAAGCATATTTATAAAGGGTGTATTGATATATATTTTCAGTTGAACGCTAATTTCAATGTCGTTTTATTGAATTTCTCAAATCAATACAGTATACAGACGTATAATTTAATGCGAAATCATGATGCAAAATAGCTTTCGAACCAAAAAACTTAATTAAATAAAAACTCAGTCTAGTTAAATAATACTATATTAATAGTTTAAAAGATTGATTTTTGATTCGAAAGCCGTTAAAAAATTTTATCACGCACATATTGCTCTAAGCTATTTCCAAATTGGTCGCTATAAAGCTACGGCTCGGGGAGTATGAAAGCACATCTTCTACCCAAGCAAATGTACTCTGAACACTATACAGCACAACCTCCTCCGACAAAAGAACACAACCGAAACCACATATATATGTATGTATATTGCTTTGTCAATATTTCTTTATTTACACATTCGATAATATTTCAGACAATAATTTTACAGTTTCTCTATAGAAGAGAACAATAATATAAGCATCGTCGTCATCATCGTTATCCATCTTGCCCATGCACAGTAGCTGAGGTAGAAGACACGCGCGTATACATATATATTACATATAACATTATCCCTCTCGTGATCGGGCCGAGCGACAAGTCGTAGGTGTATACTCTTGGCTATAGAAAAGGGGGAGTGAAGTGGAAAAGGAGAGGTATATTGCGATCATCGGTCCCACCAGAGCTGATTGCTGTTGCCCTGGAAGCTGGTCCAGGGCGAGGAGTTGTCGCAGACGGTGCCGGCAATGGCGTCGCGCACCGGCACCGTCAGTATCCGGAAGTTCACGTCCGTGTAGTTGAGAGTCGCCACGAGGAAGACGGGCATGCGGTCCGTCATTATCCAGAGCAGGCCACGGTTCACCTGTCGTGCAGAATGTATACGTTCATTTATTAGTTTTCTTTTAACTTTTTTTTTCCTTTTCCAAGCTAAATGAAGCAACACCTCGCACTGAACTTACTTTTGATACTCTGTCGATTTTGCTTTTTTAAAAACATACCGCCGAAGTATCGATGCTATTTTTAAGCATCATATACTTGACTCGTAAATTTCTCACTATTATTTTTTATTTCGCTTTTATATGATGATTTTTCATGAAAAAAGCTTGACTAATATGAATTTAATTAAAACCTTATAGAAAACTGGTGCTGTAATAGTAATACTTAATGATATATTATTTGGGCAAGCCATCTCTACTTCCCACGTTTTCAAATGACCATAACAGCACTATACTAAACCTCTCTCAATCCTTTTCAGAAAATCGCGAAAAATGTCAAGAAAAAATAATTGTTTCGTGATTAATGGCAAGTTTTCCAGTGAATTGTTGGCAACTCGATTTCGCAATGCTCCCACAAGCAAGCGCGCATTGCTCTACTTTAAGGTTAGCGGATCGTTAAGTCATTACGTATCGCTCATTATGAAGTTATAAACTTCATTCACGTTCCGGTTCACCGCAAGTACTCTACTACTTCTCTCGTTAAAGTCGTATCGTTAATTTTGTCGACGCCTTTTTTCCTCGTGATACCTCGATAAATTGAGTTTGCCGTCCGGTGCCATTGAGTAATAACGCGTCACTAATGACTTATTACGAATGAGATTCGATTTCGAAGCTCGATCAATTGAAATCGGAGGACAAATGGCTGCACGAAAGTCAGTCCGGTAACGGGTGTATCTCCTAATAGGTATAATTTTGACAACGCTTACCACAAGTGACATCTCGTACATCCTAATTCCCCAATTACACCTCGAAAATAAAGCGGCGTCGTGAGAAGCCATTATACATCGAACATATATACGTGTGTGTACGTACCTTGACGTCGGCTGGGAAAATCATGGCCTCGTCGTGGCGCGCGACGACCGCCTGATTGCCCGGCGCATAGGGCAAAAGCGAGTTCCAGCAGCCGACGGCATTCTGATCGACCAGGTTAAAGAACTGCAGTCCGTTCTCGTCCATCACCTCGGATGTCGAGTGGCCCAACGGTCCCCGTTCCGGCAGTACCTACGATGTGCAGATGGTGCTTTTCAATTTTCCCCTTGGACTATTGCGCGAAAAGCCGATTAGGATTTAACGCGAAAGGTACACGAACAGTTTTATAGCGCGTTGTTGGCTTTGTCATATATGTAAAACGCTAAATTTTCAACTGCGACAAATCAAACTATCTATATATGAAGAAACCGAAAATTGTTGGTGTACTTGTTATGGTGTTATGTAGTTTTATCGAGGCACCTATAAAGACGCACGTAAACTGAAGGATAGAAGCTTTAAGTTTAACATAATATTATATTAAGGGAATAATAAATACGAAAAAAAGGATACGAAAAAATACATTTTAAAGATGCTATAATTGAGCTTTTCGTATACCCCGCATGAATTTTCTTATGATAGGCATTCCATTGGTCTGAATTATTAAGATTCTAGATATAAAATTATGAAATATTTCAAAGATTTAATCAAACTGTTCATTATTGTATATTATACGAAGTGAAGTAAATTTTAGCTTTCTGAAATTTGAATAACACTTCAAACACCAAGGTTAATTTCTATGCAATCTTTAATAATCTTAAAACTATAATCAATAAATATTTAAAAATACAACCTACAAGACAATAACGTGTGAGCCTACTCTCTAAAATGTAAGGTGGTAAAACAGTCACTATTTCAGAGTTAAAATCGTGCACTATGAAAATAATACATAGTATGCATTTCGAAATAGTGAGCATCCACTACTTTGGCGCTGCATGGCGTTTAATCCTAAAACAGTGACTGCTTGACTCTTTGAAATTTAGAGATGAGAAGCGAAACACCCGAAACAGTTTATTGTATGTCAAGGGCGCACAGTGGGATTTTGCAGACCGAATTCCGACTCGGCAGTAAGAGCCAAAGACGAGTGCTTTTTCGCGTGCATTGGGGTATTTTTAATTTTTCTACAGTCTATATTTTGCTACAGCAAAATAAAAGAAAGATTTCCGGTGGCAATTTCAACATGTTTTCTAAGAATTATCGATGATTTATCGAAAAATGTCTGAAAAGTTTTTAGCGCGCGTGAAATATCGTAAACAGCGTACCATTGAAGTAAACGGCGATAAAAGCTACCCGTAGGTTACAACGAAATCCTTGGGACGCCCCGTGATCCCCGCACAGTGTGGTTCTCCCTCCTTCTTCATCGCACTCACCTGGAACTCGTGCCAGCTATTCTCGGAGAGCTTCTCGTCCCTGAGTATCCTCGTGGAGACGGCGAACTCCCGGTTGCTGCTGAGCGGATGGAAAAAGAGCGTCCTGAAGCCGTCGAGGGCAATGGGCGAGAGGCTCATGCCGAAGATGCCCTCCTCGCCCCACTGGAAGTTGAGGCCGCCGATGTTGTAGTCGCCGGCCAGCGGGTCGGGCATGAAGTAGCTGTGGTACAAGCGCCAGGACTTGTTCTGCTGCCACGAGTAGACGATCAGGCCGTAGCCGAGCTCGTCCGACATGTAGGCGAAGGCGTCGTCGCAGCCGCCACGGCCGATGTCCACGGCTATGTTGGCGATGAAGGTGTTCTGCGGCGAGGAGGAGGCAATGGGTTAATTTAGTAAATCAGTGCTGGACTTTGGATTCTGAAGGGAATGCTGTTATATATATATATATATATATATATATATATATTTCAAAAACGAATGACAATATTTTATTTTATATTTTCCTGTTTT
>JAYJLV010000001.1:6686046-6697403 GCA_036873485.1 Torymus texanus | reverse complement strand
TCTCTCTCTCTCTCTCTCTCTCTCTCTCTCTCTCTCTCTCTCTCTCTCTCTCTCTCTCTCTCTCTCTCTCTCGCCTTCTAAAACAACGAATGGCACAATGCATAAATACGCGACTCCCACGGGAGCTCGTCGCTCTCTCCGCTTTTCTTCTCTCACGTCCTTGCAGCAGTCGCTTGCTTCCGCACAATGGAAAAGCCGCAACTATATACATCTCGCCTCGCGCGCGCGCAGTTGTAGTAGTAGTAGCGAGCCCGGACGCGCGGACCGTTAGCCGACCCAGCTTATATATACATATATACATATCGCACTGCAGTCTCGACTATTATAGCCCTTCGTTCCTCTCCCTCTCGATGCAGCGCGAGTGTGTACGTTATATATACGCGCGATTACAACGTCGTGAGAATCGCGGGCGCGGACGCGATCGAGAAAGCGATAATGACGGTGGAGTGCAGATGCTCGGAGGAGGAGGGGAAAGACTTATTTTCACCGATAGGTGAACATTTTCCTTTTTCGGTTTCTTTTGTAGGAGGTGAGATGGATGGACGGGTGCGGGAACGTGGAATCAATCGGAGAGTCTTTCTCGCGACGCGCGAGCGCCGTATGTGTGTGTGTGTGTAGTGTATGCATTAAATGTAACGTGCGCAGGTGAAAGTCGGATAAGTGTACACGTATCGGGTGGTTTCATTTGTCGGATTGAATTGGAGATACAAGTTGCGATTAGAGGTTAGAGAGGGAGAGAAACGGTAATTGGTAGTTGTCGGGAGATGGACTGTTGCTGTTTTGGCAAATGTTACGAGATCGATTAGACGGATAGCTTGTTCGAGATAACGAGTGATACTAACGCCGATGCGCATTTAGATTTCCAGTGCGTGCTTGACCGTAAAGGGTATACTTTTCCTGAGCGCTAGACAGTTTCTAATTATTTTTAATGTCGCTAATTGGCATCTTTAATTTATTTGTGGGATAGTTTGAATTTCCATATGTGAAATGTTAGGTTTAAAGTTTGAAGTATGTAGAATTTGTAAACATAAATAATTAAGAATTTCGTTAAGATTAAACTTTTTTTCAACAGAAAATTCACTTTTGTTTTATACTCCTTAATATAAGAATTAAAAAATTTTTAGAGTAAAAAAAGTAGATCAAGGACATGTATCCAATGATTATTTTTAAATATTAAAAGTAAAATCAATTGAATTCGCAAATTCCATTTTAGCTAATCGATTTTCATCTACATTGGATAAGTATAATAAGCTAGGAACTTTCTACTAACAATACTTACAACTCAAAATTTCAATAAATCACATTATCATCGGTAAATCACACATAATTATATGAAAATCCAAACAACATTACCAACACCAGCGAAATGAACTTTGGCACTTCAGTGATTTCGGTCAGTGGAGCACGCTTCTGGAAAAATTGTCGGGAACCAAGTGCGGCAACATTATCGCCTCGTTATTTTACGGGCCATAATACGTCCAGATTCGAGCATCGCGGGGATGAACTTGGACTCCACACATACGCCTCGGACATGCGCAGTCGAGCGGAATAACAAGTGTCACAAAGGCGTTCCATGTGTAACAGTGTATCGCGAGATCCGTTGGGGATCTCGTATACGGCGTGTCATTAATGTAAGTGGTATTATATTTACATTGGGATTTCTCTCAAAAAATAAGTGGCTTTTTTCATCATTCTTATATATATATACATACACGCACAGTAATTTGATCGTATAATAAAACTGTTTGTACAATGAACTTTCGGGTTAAAATGTAACGATTTTCAAACAAAGATAAGATTCCCGAGCCCGAGTCATTACCGGGGTAGAGTAGTTTTCATATAAAATTTCTCTTTGCAGAGTGGATAGCAATTCATATATAAATTTTCGCTTTAATAGTGATATATAGAGGCGAATGGATGGTTTTATGACAGTTATTAAGACGGAAGATGCATTTCGGAGAAAAATAAGGAACATGCTACTGCAGTCTGACTGATTTGTTTTGATGTGCAGTTGATATAAAACGTTTAAATATCAACAGTTCTTCATCCGCAAAATTATGCGCTTTTTTATTGGCTACGTTTTTGCGTTTCATCCAACTTCATGCAATTAAATAATGAAACGCACAGTAAACAACTCTTGTTATTATACAAAGAGAAATGAAGTTATCGCAAAATAATATACACAATTTCTCCTCAATTTGTTAAAATATTCATCGTCGATTACTTACGAGTCGAATGTCCATCGCCACTTGACTTAGATCACACCTAGCTCTCAGCCTTCCTATCCTCTCTCATATCACCACCTTTCGCACTCGACACTGTATCGACGATCTTCTCCACTGTTCCTCGGCGATCTCGATCCTCCGCGACTATATACGAAAACCCTACAAACTACAAACCTCGACAACTCGACCTTCGCCAACTCTATGTGCCTTGTGTATTACGTTTTTTCTAACAACAACTGGGATTTCCTCACTGCTGCTCGATCTTTATGATCCTCAGGCGAGCAAGAGAAAAAATTGCGAACTAGGTGACCAAGATTCACACACAGCCAAGGACGCGCGAGCGTGGCACTGTGCGTCTAACACGCATGTACGCACGACACAGTCGTTGAGAGGAGAGCAAAAAGCGCGCGCGTGCCGCGGAAGCGGAAGACGCGAGTGAACTAAGCCTCGCGCTGTGCTCGGCGAGGGATGCGGTGTGGAAGAAAGGCGCACGAGGCGCCGGGTCAGAGTCTCTTTCTCTCTTTCTCTCTCTTGCTCCCATGCCGCACACGCGAGCGATTCACCTAGAAAACGCGCGCGTGCGCTCAGAGAGAGAAAAGTGTCCGCGTGCGGCACAGCTCTACCTCCACTTTCTTCCCTCCTCTTCGTAGCGTCGCGTGTGCATTCGCAGGTGCGCGTATGTGTGTGGTTTGGGGATACGGTCACACTCTCTCTTTCTCCGCTCTTTGGGGGATTGAAGAGGAAGGTGTAGGATGGGTAAATGGGGAAGGTGTGTAGAGATGGTAGATGAGGAGAAGCGTCGTGGAACGAGGCGCGCGTGCTGTTGGGATGGTTGAAAATAACAATGTTGAGTTGAATATAGTTAGGAGTGGTGGTCTTTTTTGTTTTCGTGCATGAAGGGAATCGAGAAGTGAATTAGTAAGAGAATAGAAGTATATTAAGTTCTTTAAAGTACTAACTTCGAAGTTACCTATTTTCTCTAAATTTCTGTCACTCAAAAGTATTTTATGTAATTTTAAATTGTCTTCGGTTAATTTCCAGAAACTCTACCTTACTTCATCAGAAGGGGAAATTTTAAACATTTGTAATAATATTTTAGACCATACATCTATACAAGCATTTTTTTAAATTATTTACTCAAAAATACTTAAAACTTAAAAAAAAACATTATCCTTTCGTCTGCAGCCATTGACATACATGCAAGTGTGTTACAAATTTAGAACGTTGGACGATTTGAACTAGGAATGAGCTATTCTTTTTTTTTAATAATAAAATTAAAATATATATTTTTTTAACTGATCGATCACCTTATGTTCTAACGTCAAAAACCAATTTGCTATTTCTGTAAAATATAATGACTGGAATTTCGCTTGAATATACTTACTTCCGTATTCCTAATAGGAGTAACATAAAAGTTCGGCACTCTGTATGTACTGTATCCGATATACTCTAACTATGATGTTCTCCCTGCAATATACATGCATATTCATACATTTCTATGTAAATATCTGTTAATCCTTCATCAGATTCAACAAGATAAACAGAAGCTACCTACTTATCTGTACTTTAGGTGTAGCATTCTGTATCAAAAGATAAGTCACAGTAGCTCCCACAGCCAATTTAACTTCTTTTGATTTTAAGGAAAAACAAAATCAAAAAGCAAGCGTCGACAAGTTATCAGATTTCATGGAGACACTTCATCTGATACAATTCTTGAATCGTACAAACTGAAGATGCTGCAGATAAATTTTCAACCTCCGGATCGAGCGAAATTGACTGCTGCACCCACGAGAGATCTCTCACATTTTGAACTCTACAGTCGCTGATCTCAGATTAAGATGCAGCGACCCAGAAAACTGTGTCTTACCCAGATTCTCGCTAATTGGAGTGAAGTTAATACATAAGCCGCTATTGAAAAGTCTTGAGAAACTTTCTTTTTTCAAAGCCTTCGGAAGTACTCACCCGCATGTCTAATACGCTTCCCATATAAATGATGAATCTATAGGCAGCACACTTCTCCTCACCTATTGATCATTAGTACGGAATTCCACTTTGAGGTGCTCTTATGATCTAAAATAAAATAAGAAAAAAGTAGGAAAACGTGCATCTATAACTAAGTTTTCTCATTTCATCTAATTTTTTATGAAATTAGAAATATATATCTGTGGCTTCCTCGAATAACCGAAGAAGTCCACTTTTTTTGAAAATCGAGATAACCCCGGATTTTGTATCTTCAAACAGACCTTCTTCATTTTACCACTTTCAGTAGTAGCAAAAATATTGCCGTAAAGTTACAGTTCACCTGAAACGTAACCGGATAAATCAATTTTTCAAATTTTCTGTCCGGGATAACCGGATAAGTCCATCATTTTTTTTTTCGTTAATCGTAGTTATCGTTTATTTTATCTATTCAAATTGAATGTGAATATGATGACTAATCTATATTTATCTGTTCATTTAAAAAATTCCTATACACTTTCAAATTATAAACATTTTAAAATTTTACAATATTAGTACAATACAAATACAATACAAATGGTCGTAAATTTAATAGAAATGTCTGAAAAATAGAAATTTCTTGAATAAGTTAGAAGAATTCATTAAACAATTGTTAATTTTGTAATTTATTAGCTCGATTCATAATTAGATTAAAAAATACGCTCTAAAATAGACGCGAACTGCACTATCAGATAAGTCCACAGTTCTCGGAATAACCAGATAAGTCCATTCTTTTGTTGAGTTCTTACTCGTTTTTAACACATCAGAAAATGTATAATCTGTTGAAACCAGCGTGTAATTATGTGTTTTGAATGTGTCAATTGACTAGTCAAGTATCACAACTCATTGCGTTTCCCCCGATCTTACATATAAGTTTTGGAAACTCGTAAAGTGGACTTATTCGGTTATTCCGGGAAGCCAAAGATATGATGTAGACGTGGACTTGTGTTTCTATCATTATTTTTAGATTTTCAAATTATAATTAAAAGTTTTCATTTATTTATTGGTCTTAATAAGGTAAAGAGCAAAGAAAAAGTGAAAGCAACGAATATTAATATTCGTTTTTATTATTGAAAATTAGTTTTAATTTATGTATTCTTTTCAAATAAAAACAATTTAAATAAAACTGGTAAATTAAACGTCAAGGAGAACTTTTCAAACCTAAAAGAATTTTTTAAAATATTATACCCACAAAATCGTTAGAAAACAAGGGAAATTTTTAACCATTTTTTTAACTTGTCTTTTTTCATTGCTTATAACTTTCTGAAAAATCAATAGCTTAAAACAATTTAGAGCCACAACTAAAGCTTTTCCTATCTACTTTTTGTTTATTTTAGAAGATACTATTAACATTTTTAGTTTTCGACTCACTAGGTATACTTGGAAACCTGTTTTCCCAAGATATATTGGAAAACTACTTTACCTTTTCCCATAGAATCAAAGATATTTCGCTACAATTTATAAAGGTGGCTCCAGCAAATTCATAAAATCGATAAGAAAAAAGAAAAATATTTTTTCAAATATGCTGACCAGGTGAACTAGAGAGAAATAAATTTTTAAATATTTAATTTTCTGACATAGGTTGAAAGAAAATTCTGTAAAGTTTACAGTCAAATAGATTGCTTTTGCGTACAGAAGATTTATTTTATATGAAACGGATTTTCTGCTTGTGGCAATAATAAGAAGATTTCCTCTGACCACTTAATAGCTACTTTTGTGAATGTTGTTTCTTTGCCTATAATGTATTTATCATACCAGCCAATTAAACATGAAAATTTTTAAATAGTAACACATTTGAAAATACTGTTTATTTATTTCCAAAACTCTTATACTCTGTTATAGGCCACGCCACTTCTACGAAATCAGTCGACAATGACCATGAAAGAATAGATCTGTAAAAGAGTGTGCGCTATCTTGATACTTTTTCTTTCTCCTCGCCACTACACTTCCTCGTTCCCTTTTCCTCTTATTCACGCGCGTCGTATCTCTTTTTTCGCGTTCGCGGTTTACACCGCGAGCTCATTGTTTCCACCTTCTTATTCTCCTTTCATTGTTGAGCGAAACACGTTCCATCGTCTTCGTGTCCCGTGCTCATACGCATTTCTCTCGTTCCCGCTATTTATTCTCGCCTTCCCTTTCTTCGATCTCCGGATAAATCATTTCTATCTACATTATTCCCAGCCTCTTTCGATATCTCCAAATATTTACGATTCTCTGTATTTACTGAAAAATTTTCACAAATAGCTTAAGCGTAAGACCGGCTTACAAACCCAATGCGCGAGTTTGCGTATAGAAACCGGCGACACTGAAACCTCCAGTCGCTATTCCCTTTATCTCTTCACACCTTTCAAGGCGTTTTTCTTTTTCTCCACACACGTACGCACACTTACACGTGTGGGTACGGAAACTCGAGTATAGATTTTTATCTACGAACCGCTGAATGGGCTTTGGATCCTAGAAAGCTGCGGAAGTTTGCGCGAGTTTCAATAAGAAGCGCGCACGCACGCGCGCAGGTATTAGCTTAGCATAGTTCTTGTGAGAAAGTGTGTTTGTACAAAACTTCCGGATCCCCCGCGTTTAATTGAATGGTATTACGAGACTTTTAATTAACGCTGGGTATGGAAATGAGGCTCAAAAAAAATATTAAATGGTTCAGCGCTGAGCGCGCCGCGTAAGGCACGCGTGCTCCGGTTTCTGACCTTGGAAAATCGAGAAGTCGAGGATTTGCATGACAATAATATCGTTAATTAGAATATTTCATAGCTTGTGTATAAATATAAATAGTCTTTAAAGTTTATAGGCATACTATGTTTAACATTTCAGCGTACTGTTTTATGCCGGGATTTTACTCCGGATAATCTTCGTAACATGAAATTTATAAATGTTTGAGTGAAAGTAGGATACATTATATTTATGAATAAATTTAGAAAATCTGAATAACGCGCTATCTGCAATTTCTGCAAATTGGTTAAGTTCATATACCCATACCTTTATTCTTGAGTAGTAAACTTACTTTCGATAATTTTATTCATAAGTGATATCAATCATATACGCTTAAAGCCTCTGTTAGAATGCATTTTTAGATTTTGAATTTAAAAATTAATAACGAATTGTCCTTCTACAGAGAAAATTGGGGGCTCATTACAGATTTTGATTTTATAACTGTTTTTTGTTTTTGTTTTTAGTTGAATAATATTCACTGTATTCTGTGCAGAATACCTCAAGTACTATTATATAAATCTTCGTTAAATAAAATGTTAAACAAAAAGAGAAAACAGAAAATGCAAAAATTTTCGTCATTATCCATGCACACCGTAACGCGTCATTATTTCGTAACAATGCAGCCAGTAAACGAATTTCCCCCAATAAATTCATCACATTCTCCCGACATTTTCAGCTAAACTACAACCACAGCTGTCACCGGCGAAACAAGAAAAAAAGGAACAAAGTGCCGTGCAACCGTGCAATCTCATCCTCGACTTTCGTCACATCGATTTTACTCGTCTCCTATACGAGTAAAAGCTCCTCCTAAATCGCCCGCAGTGAATCCGAGAAATCGCCGAGTCAATCCGAATTCCTTGTCTGTCCATCGCCACATACGCACGCGCGCGTTGCATGGATACGTGCCGCGAGAAACTCGCGCGCGCGCGACGAATACTAGATCGTCGTTACTTTGACTTTTCCCTCTCTCTCTCTCTCTCTTGCTAAAAAAATCGCAGGATGCGATGAATGCGCGAACACGTACGCGCGTAAAACGTCCGTAGAAGGAAAGTTTTTAGCGCTGAATTCGCGCCGATATTTTCTTCTCTCTCGCGCATTGTTGCGATGGTAATGAGGCGCCGTTTCGACTCTTAGATGAGGCGCGATTCTTTTCGAAGATGACAAACTTTTGGTGCGACAGCACAACGTTTCAGTTCCGCGTTAGTTTATTTTTTTGCGAGTCGAGCGTACACAAAAAGCCGAGAGTGTATAATAAATGCAGTTTCACGTTCGATGCTTTTTTGGTATTCGGGCCCACTCTCGCTTTCTTTCGAAAGGCGTTCACTGCTACGTTATTGTTTTTACGGCGTGAGCTTTTTCGTGATGCCTGTGAGCTGCCGCCCACGCGTTACGACGCTAATAGTTTTCTTTGCTTTTTTGGTCACGATTCTTCGACTTCCTCTTTTAATTATCCTCATTTGTAGAATGAAACTGAAAGTGCATAAACACACACAGCGACTCCGATCGCATAAAGTTTTATTCGAATAATTACACCGGAATTCACGTTCCTACGAGAATAATATAAAAAAAAATATTTCCGCTCGCGGAATTTATTCGTCCTTTCTTTTAATCGCGAAATTTTTGTATAATTGGCGCTGAACTTGAAATTTTTAAATTGGAGAAACCTGCTTAGTTTCTGGAATGTTATTATTCATTTCACTTGTAATGGTCCGTCATTATACTCAGCTTACTTATTAAAATTAAACTTTTCACGAACGTCTCTCGGAAATCTCGTTATTTCAATAATAATACCCAACCTTCGCTTCAACAACCATTCGCTCTCCTCTACCAGATTCACTATTTATATAATTAGCACACACGTCGGTTTCTAATCTCCGCGTCAGATAACACCACCCGATCAACAACTTCATCCGATCAATTAGTCCCCGACTAATCAACAATATATCGCGTATCCTCGCGTCCCTACGCATGCATCGGCCACCGCAGAAACCACCGATCTAGAAACTCCAACCGCATGCACCTGTCGCACGCTTGCTCTTTTCGAAATTTCGCGCGTATAGGATCCCTGCGTATACTCCGTTCGTCTCCTTTCCCCACGCATGCGCGGAATACGAAATCCGCTGAAAGCGAGCATAGAAAGCGAGCGAGCGCCGTGATATTGCGAATTTCCGCGCGCGAGCGGATTTCCAATAAGAACGAACGGCCTTTTTATCGCGCTCCGCGCTCGACTAGCAGCTGCCGCGCGTGCGCGCAATGTGTGTACATGAGCGGCGCGCGCGCGGGTTTTCTCCTCGCGGAGCGCACGAGGCGAAGACACAATGTAAAATGTTTATTAGCTACGCGCGTCTGGCATAAATTGCCCGCGAGATTTCTTCTTGCGAGAGAGTGTCCGCGCAGTTTAATGGAGGATTAATGACTCGGGATGGTGGGGATTGTTGGTCCCGGAACTGGGAGATGGCATGGGGTAAACAAAAGTTTGGAGGGGGGATTATCGGCGCGGAAGACGTGTGCGATACGAGAGTGAGTTCGAGGATTCGTATACGTGGCGGTTCAGTTGACGAACGATTGGTTATGGGTTTGTATGAATATGGTATATAAAGAAATTATCTGACAAAGGTATATGCATTTCTCGAATTTCCTAGTATTGAATTGATATTATTTGTTCGAATCGGTTGAGCTTTCTTTGTAATAATAGTAATTTATTATTATCAACGGTTGATATTTTTTCAAAATTTCAAACAACAATAAAAAGTTAATAAATTCTATTATTGTAATTTGTAATATAAACAAGAAAAAAAAGTTACTAATTCTTTTTAAAAAATCATAAATTTCTATGCAAGATATATACAAAATTTTTCTGTAAACAATATTTACGAATCGTAAAAAAAACTATGAACTGACTGTGCGTGTGTGTGTGCGCCGCTTATATGAATGCAATTTTTTGTGTGAAAAATGGTCTATTTTTCACCCATATGTGAAACAATTCTTCGAAAATTTTCTTTCCAATTTATGTCGAATCTATACCGAAATCGCCATTAAATGGCTAAAAAATGCTCCAAAAATCGTTTCATAAGTGGAAGAAAAATGAACGATTTGCATTACCATAATTTGAGTGTTATCAATAAAAATCTGAGATAAAATTCTTTCTATTTAAAAAGAATTTTATGTAAAAATTCCTATCTGTTCAAAAGTTATGCTGATAATACATTTCTATAAAAAATCAAAATTTCAAGTTTTTGTAATGTTGTGCGACTGTGAACCCGTAAATATACGATAACGAGTAATGCACAAATCCGAAGAACGAAGGCACGTGGCTCGACATATACTTCGAAAGCTTCCATTCGTAACAGTAAATATCTTGAAAAAATTTAATATCCGCACACCTTTGGAACGGATAGGAATTTCTCTAGAAATTTTGTTTTTCAAATAAAAGGATTTTATCTCAGTTTTCAATTGATAACAATCAAATTACAATATACATCGTATTTCGAGAATGATTTTTGTTTAAAGTGTTACGAATGTAAGCTCTCAACGCACAAATTAACAAATACGACCGTGGATCTGTAAAACACGCGATAATGAGAAATGGGAAAATCCGAAGAATCGAGGCACGCGACCCAGCACGATTCCGCGGTAACAACGTGGGGAACGTCAGCAGAACGCGAATGTCAAAGGCGCATTGCAACGATTATGACAAGTCAGCAGGGCAGCCAACAACGAATCCACGAGGCACTGAATTATCGGCACGAAGATCCGATGTCAAATTAGGGGGGAAGAAGTGAACAACTGAGAAGGAATAATCCCCCACTCAGGAACCCAGGATCAGGGAGTACGAACGACGAACGAAGCCAGCGACCCCGGAGGAGGTGCTGATAGGCGCCATCGCGAACGCGACTAGGTTATTCCTCTCACCCGTATAAGTATTTGAATAAATTATCTCAGATATACTTTAACTCTAAAAGAGAGACTTGATCCATTTGCAAAACCCCAGAAATACGAGTTTCTTTATCTTTAATAAAGAACATTTCCCCAAAGTTGTATTAAATTTGGGCTCCCGGAGGTCTCGTGGTTTTCTTGTTATTTCTTTTCAATACAAAAGATTTCTAGTAAGTTTTCTCAAACATTTCTTCCACTATCGCATCGCTTCCTCTAAAATTACTGCATACTTCTTTTATATTCGTTTTATATATATGTGTTATTGTTATAAAGTACCGAACTTTATACCTTTAATAATTGAGCTATATTATTTTAATAGAAAAAAATGATAACTGCTTTACTTACTTATACGCCATTTATTTATTTTTAACTAACCAAATTGCATCGTTTTCAAATACTATATCCCTGGTAGAAAATTAACCATTTTCGTTGGTTAACATGCTAATCAAATGGAAGCATTTTCGACCTAAATAAATT
>JAYJLV010000001.1:6603938-6676791 GCA_036873485.1 Torymus texanus | reverse complement strand
ATTCACTAATGTTTCGGTGGAGCAATTTTAACTAATCTTTAGTGGTTTTTTCACTAATTCAACTTTAGAGAGTATATATACTAAGAAAAAGGCATTTACTGCCAATGTTTTCTTTAAAAAAAAAAGGAATTCATCTAATTTATAAAAAAAAAATCGCTATTAATATCAATGAAAAATGGGATGCATTGTTAGTTTTTTACGCACGCGATAATTGTTTAATATTGTGAGATTACTAGAGTTAAGCTTAAGCTGACGATTGTCTTTTAAATTTTATGATCTAACATTTTTACTGTTATAAAATAAAAGCTTTTTAAAACCCGGAAAAGCTGATAATTCATTTCAAATATTATGTACCTGTGAAAAATTGCTATGGATTATTCAGTTTCGAAAAAACTCTTGAAATCCTGATGTTTCTAACACATTCAAATGACTCAAAAATTTTTCGATTTGTATTTCAAAACTTCAAAATATAAATCCTCTTGTAACCTGGTAAAAACAAAGGTTACTAATTGTTAATCATTATTGCAATTATCACAACTACTTAAACAAAATATCTCCTACCTTTTACATAAAATCCCTTCCAAATGATTGTAAGAAAAAACCTTGCTATCATTATTTCCCCCCCAACTATCGCATCTACTTCCCGCATTCTCCACACCCAGCAAAAGAAATCATCGGCACCCCTCTATCTACAGCGCCCTCAGCGTCGCCAGCAGCCACGCGGAAGACTCGGACTCGACGACCTACGAGGAACGTGGTCGGCTCCTCTCGGCTGACTCGATCTCCACCTCAACCGCGGGCATCCGTCCGTCATCGGGCCTCCGTCGCGGCAGCAGCGGCTGCAGTCGGCGCAACAGTCCGCTCGCCTCAAAGCGCAGCGGCGGCGGCAGCTTGCACGACAGCGCCGACAGCTTCCACGAGAAGTCGCCTCTGACTGGCGTCGTCGGCCAACCATGCGTCCCTCACCGCGTCGCATCGGCCACCTCGCGGAGGCCCTTGGACGCAGCAGCGGCGGCGGCGGCTGCAACGCACAATCATCATCACCATCATCATCAGCAGCGTGCGACAAGCCGTGCAGTCCCCGCCGCGGAGCAGCAGCAGCAGCCAGCGAGCGCCGGCGCGTCGAGGCACTGCAGCCGACACCCCAGCATGCGCTCGCTCAAGTCCAGCTCGGCCAGCGACGAGCACCACTGTTACCCGGTACGAGAGCGAGATCACGCACGAGTCTGCCACCGACCGCCGACTGGCGTGTATATGCGCGCGTGCGAGTGTGAGAGAGGAAAAGAGAGCGATAGATAAGCCGCGCGGAGGAGGAAGAAGAAGAGGAGTCGTTGCGCTTGAGGTTCGGGGGAGCACGAGGCCCGATTCCCTTCTGCCAGTGTGTTTACGCGCGCAGTAGTGCTGCTGCTGCTGTTGTTATTATCAGCTTGATTTGTTTTTTACCCGCGGTTTCGGTCGGCCATTGTTATCGCCGGCCGATGATCGCCGTTTTTATCGGGATTTTTCATTGATAATGGATCGGCGCGACGGGGCGTTTCATGTTTTTTCGGTCTCAAGAGTCATAAGCGGTAGAAGTAGTTCGGCCGCCGAGTAGAATGAACGTCCGAGCGGTCGAGGCGTTCAAGAAGCACGTGAAATTCCGCGAGAACGATGCTGTCGAGGTATATGCATATAGCTGCACACGGTTTGAATTTGCCGCCGCGATCTCGCGTCTTCACTCTTTTTCTTGTTCGGCTTTTGTCGGTGCGTCGCTTTGACAGGCAGCTGGAGTGACGCACACACGCGTGTGTGTATGTGCTCGTGATTACGGCTCGTGAATACATTTGCGCGCTTCGCGTGTGTAATCTTCGCTCGCTCTCCCGGTGCACGAAGAGGTCGAAATATCGCAATGAAGAAGAGTGCAGATGTGCCTTGGTTTGAATAACAAAAGAAAGGAATTTTTGTGTGAATTCTTTTTGTGACTGGAGAAACAGTGGGCGTCAGTGGTATTGGGGTGATAGTGAATTTTAGAGTTTCGTGAGATACGTGAGTAATAAAACACCTGTTGATATCGTCGCACTTAAATCAAAGCATTCGCAAAGACACAGCAGTAGTGAAATAAATAGTTTGTTCGCGTTTCTTTTTACATAAAAAGTGTTGGTTTCGATATATTTATTTGAAATTTTTTTAAAAATTTTTAGTGGAATTCTTCACTTTTTATAATTCAACTCGAGAACAGTCATATGATGCGTCATATTTTAGATTTCTAATGTACCATAAAATAATGATTCAATATTTGCTTAGACTTATGTATTTCACACTTGGCATTAAACTAAGCCGTTAAAGAAAAATTGTAAATTTCTACGATAAGGTAAGCTTATGCTGTGACGATTAGTAACAAACGTGAAGTGCACCTGAGAACATCGTGCTGAAGTGATCGAATCCTTTCGATTTTTGTAAAAGTTAGCGCGTTAGAAAAGTGGTGCAAAATATCAAACAAGTGTAGCAAGTGTTCAGTGAAAATGATATCTGATAAAGCTGGCGTTGAAAAATATGTGTCACTTGTTGTCATTACATCATGTTCATATGTAGTGATTATTTCAAACTAAGGTACATCTCTACATCGCTAAAATTCCGCCGCCGTATCGAAAAATAAAATAGAATATATATCATTTTTAAATTAAGTTGGACATTTGACAATCAAAATGTTTTTTAACTTAAGAATTAATTACTTCCTTTCCTTTTTTTATTTACTTTTCAAATATTACGTTATCGTAACATTAAGATAGTCTGAGCGATTGGTACATTGTATAACATTGAAATGGAAACTTACCTTAATTATTAATTCTGTATTTATGTAATTCTTTTCAAGCACGGAAAAAATACGTAACTAGTACGACTATTCTCACAGCCGATTAAAAATTAGAATAAAAGGTTCATTTTAGTAACAACAATATCGGTAAAAGTTTGTTAAAGCCCTACCACCCCATTATCGCTCAGACTACCTTGAGTAAGGCGACATAGCCACATCAGCCCGTCTAACCCTTGTGACGCTATCTTGACCGCACAGCACCAGCTGCAGCTCCAGCAGCTGTACCCGCCGAACGCTTGCAACAACAGCTGGGGCTCCATCCTGTTCCCGGAGAACGGCCAAGGGATGGCCGGCCGGCCTTATCATCCCCCGGACTCCGTCTCCATACGCTCTCTCGCCTCGATCGGCATGGGCTCGTCGGACGGCAGGAAGCTGACGATACGCAGGGTGCCCACCTCGCCGTCCGAGCTCCTCAACATGGTACACCCGCCCACGTGAGTCTTTCATTTTATCCTCATTATCGTTTTTGTGCTTTCGTGAGGAAGATGTGTGACTGGAGAATTAGGGACAGTGCGAGGATGTGGGATTGAGGGGATGAGATATGTTTGAAGTGTAAAAAATTATTTTACGAGGAAGTAATTGTTGGTAACATTGTACGATACAAATATATTTTTTTACACTATTTTTTTTATTTATCTATTCAATAATCGTATACAGAATAAAAAATAAATCATCGTCATACCTAAAATTAATTGAAGTTTTGATGATCAACTTTTTAGTACAGTAATTTATTCATATCAGTTAATAAAAAGTTATATCAAAATTAAAATATACGTAGCTACAGTAAGTTAATAAAAATGTTCTATGCCACATTTATTACCGATTATTCATTCATAAAAGAAATAATCAGGCAGATTTCAAAGGCGTCTTATCGCATCTATGTCAGTTTGAATCAACCTGAAAATTTTGTTCTAAAATAGACGTATAATGAACGATTTAGTTTTACTTTTTAAAATTAGGAAATGATTGAGTGTCGAGCTATGCGTTAGATATTCATGTATGCGTCATCGATGTTTATTGTCAGGGCGCGTTGCCGTTGTTAGACGACGCTGTTAATGTTTATTTTAATAATGCCAACAATTCCCCGAACCATTCTTTTTCCGAATATCATTACGTATCTAAAATCCACGATTTTCCCGGTAAAAAATATCCTGTTTTGTATTTTCACGGTTTATTAGACCCTCGTTTGATTGCCAGTAGTGCTAATCCGTTGCGTAACAGCGCGCTGTATTTTCCCTCAAAAAACCATCGATATGGCGGCAAAGAATTTGTGTAACGCTTAAATCCACTTTCGTAAATCCTCTCCGAGAAGATTCATCTAATTGAAAATACACCACACAACAGTCGGAAACGAGAACGGCTGAAGCGCGTGTAGTGTTTCGTAACTCTCTGGCTCCCGATGGTTTATCACGCGACACTCATATTTTTTTCTCTCAAACATAAGAGTGATTTGCCACAGCTGCCGTTTGCTGATCTGCCGCGTGAGCGTGTCATCTTTGTTCTTTATTCTGAAAAAGCCTCGTCTTTTCCACTAACCAACACAGTTTAATTTCACCTGAACTCATTTTCTCTACATCGCTGAAGAAAAGCAAAAAATTGTCCCAACATCTCGGCGATTTCTCGAAAAAAAAGAAAAAAATCACACATCTATCAAGCCGATCTATCCTCTTCCGCTGTCACCGCGCGTCTCTCTATACAACGCCGCCGCGGCTATTGACTCACGGGAATCGAGCGCACGTGCCCATACATCGCACACATCACAATTTCCACGTTTCTTTCTCTCCTTCTTTCTTATACTCGAGCTCAACGAACTAAACGACGATTTATCCATGAGCCGCGCGACGTGTTTGTGCTCCAGATCTTACGTGATTCCATTCGGACGCGGGTCAGTGTCCGCGCCCGCACGCGGTACGCGAATAAAGCGTTTTTCCCCTCTTCGACTTTTTTCTCCCTCTCTCTCTCTCTCTCTCTCTCTCTCTCTTTCTGTCTCTGTCTCTGTCTCTCCGTCGAGTTGGATGAACGATTATTATACGTCTCCCGCAGGCGTGCGAAGCCGTCCGGTGGGATGCGTGAGTAGTGCTGTTACCGCTGCACGTTTTCTTTTTTCGGAAGAGTAAAAGAGAGAGAGAGAAAGAGAAGAGAGGTGAAGGAACTTTGTCGGCTCGCGACGACCTTGGGGGACGTTCGATTGGCATGTTGAGTGTGTGAGCGTCGATGAGGTGACATTGTCGAAGTTCGAGTTGATGGGCCGAAGAGAGTACGAGAGAGAGAGAGAGAGAGAGAGAGAGAGAGAGAGAAATTATTTGATTGTCAAATTCGCACTGAATTGGAGATTAACCGATTGGAAGAAGTAGTTTTTACGATTATATCGGGTGATGGATGTACATACATGGAAAGTTAAAAATGTATACAGGGGAAAACGGTATGTGCGTTATATAAAAAAACGAAGTATAATGTGATTCGCTTAAGTCTATTCTTTCGAATTTTCACGATAGAAAAACAATTCTTTATGAGAATAATAAATTTTGTACATATTGCTATATCACATTACTACGTATTATTTATATTAGCATACTCTAATTGAAAGACCAGTATAGTTATGAAACATATCCGCACTTAATAAATGAACACCCGAATACTTGTGACGGCAGAAGCCCGCAAAAACTGCATTGTATAAAGCATTCGCCAACTCCGATAAATTACACTTCCCATGCAGCCCCTCTTCCACTCGTGTTCGCAAATTGTATCTGTTATCGCGTACGCGAGCGTTATTTCCGCGTATAAATATCTCGCTGGCTGGTCACCAATGTTTTGATTGAAATCTGTACGTATATTCCTTAAGGTCCGATCAAATTAGACTTTCACTTCCCAAAGAAAATCAAAAAACAAAAAATTAAAAAAAAAATAATAGAAAAAAATTAATGCACATCTGCAAAAATCTAGCCAATGTATACATCATAAGTGTAGAAAGAAACACGCGCAGAAAACTTTCAAAGAACGTTTATATTTGGTGGGCGAGATTTCGACATCTTTTGTCTCTTGGCGCCGCGTGATCCCGCGAAAATCTCGAGCACAGCGCGGTAACAGCTGGTCTCTGCCTCTCAGCGTCCAAGAGATCGCGCTATTATAGTTTGGCAAAAAAAAGTGAGCGATCCGTCTGACTGTCGCGACACTCGCGGGATTCTTCTGCGCGCACGTGTGCCGCGGCAGCGAACATTGTGTGTGGCCTTCGAAACTGATGGCAATTCGTTGCAATGAGGAAAGATGGTAATTAGGAGGGGAGGGGGAGAAGGTGTATAGTTTAGCGCAAGCTTGCGACCCGCAGGTTTTAGCACACAGAGTTACGAGAGACAATATTTTTAAGCTTTTAGTGTGCATTTAGTTCGTTATTTTGTCGAATGATTTATTTTTACTAGCGAGCTTCATCTTCTGCGCGATAAGCATAGTAGAAAAATTTACGTCGATTTTATATAAAGCAAAGAACATTATGTAACCAATTTATTGTCTTAGTAACCCAATTTATTGTTTGAGTATAAACTCCTGAGATCGTCTTTGTATTTCATTGCCGCACTCTAGCTAAATATCTAAATCTTGTTCTTGTGCGATTCATTAACACGGTTCTACTCTAGGTGTTTTCAAACTATATCGCGCCACCTCGCGTTACTCTCGTCATGTCGAAACGCCCCGTACACCGATAATTCTTAGCGCACATTGCACCGGTCATTGTTTGACTTCCGTCAGCGTGCGCGATCTTTTTTTACTCCGCGCTAACCGCGATCGCACACACGCGCCTCCGATACTATGTGGGAATTTCGTGTGTATCGTCTGTGACGCACGGCGCTAGTAAATCTCGTTGTTTTTTTTTCAGCGCGTACGGTCTTGTTTTCAGCTCTTCTTCGTTTTTTCTTTGCCCTCGTTTGTGTGAAATGGATGCTTTAAAAGTGGAAATCTGGACCGGAGCGATGTAGTCGGTACACAGGCGCGACAGTGTAGACGAGAGCGAGTGCTGCCCGGTGGCGTTGACAGAGAGGAGGAAGCTGTGCGTGGCCTAGTTTTCCCGCGACAATTGGACAGCGAGTGGCGTATTGTATATTTTTAAACTTCTCGAAAAAAGTTTGAAGTGTTTCGCACTACTCATCTATAACTGTTACACCGAGAAGACATTGTCTTCCTGTACGTCCAAGTGTCAACGAAAAATCCCGAGTTGCCGCACTTCCTCGTCGCCTGCGAGGAATAGAAAAAAAAAGAAACGAGACATCGTCAGCCAAATTTCCGAGAGACCTGCTCTCTTCCGCACAGGATGCTCTGACCGTACTCTCTCTCTCTCTCTCTCTCTCTCTCTCTCTCCCACACGTATACATATATATATATATACATACTTACGCGCAGAGATGAAGAACGGCGAAGTCCTTGGCACGCACTTCCTCATTCGCGCGCCACAGATCCAGAGATCCAGCGCCGCGGCGTAAGTGCCCCTCTCTCTCTCTCTCTCTCTCTCTCTCTAGTGTTTGGTCTTAGTCAGCCGCGCGCGCGCGTAATTGCGACACGGCGCGCGAAACGCAGCGCAGGATGGAGCCGTTTCTCTCGCGGTGTCCAATTCGCGAGCGAGCTTCCGGCTTGTCGTCGGATCGTCGCGACAAGCGTTGATTTCGCGAGGGTTCTGAGGTGATTCTTAAGAGTATATGTATGAGAGAGCTAATGAGATGTGAGACTGATTCATCCGGTTTAATTTGCCGAGACGTATATACACATATATATATATATATATATACACACACGTACACGGCGGGAGACAAAAAAGTCATTGGGGATTGATTGAGTGCATAATGTATGGAGATCCCAGTGGCTGGATTATGATCTCGATAGCTGGATGTGTATAGTGAAATTTATTTATAACCCGGTATTCAAATCAATGATAAAATGAATGCCATTAGTGTCCCTGTGTGTGCTGGTGAATGGAGTGTTATCAATGGCATCGTTTGAATACGATGAATAGTTTATACGTGTATAGGTATAGGTAGTCTTGAATGACGTTGATTGAAAAATTTATGGAATAGTAGCAATAGTTTAGTATATAACTACAGGCATTCCAAGCTAGGTTTAATGCTATTCGAGAAAAACTTTAATTTGAAAAGATCGTAAAATTTCTTATCGGTGTGTAATGTTTCGTAAAGTAAAGTGCCAATCTTAATGTGAAAAAGTCTAATTAGTAGTCAAACCATAGTCAAATTCATAGTAGAATTCTTTTTTATCACGACGTCTTGTACCTGTTTAGAAAATTATTTATTAAAAAATTTGTTTTATGCTTAAAACGTAAAGAGTGGTGGTAAAGTAAATAGTACTGTTTGAATTTCGTGAAGAACTAATAAATATTAGAAATGCATCAGGTTATCATACATCTAAAAGTTACTTAATGCTTTACAATTATTGTTGTTTATTATGTTTTATAAACTTTTATCCACAATATTTAAAATTTCTCCACTCCTTTGTAAAATCACGCTATACTTAAGTAACCTCCCAACCTCAACCATACATCTACCAATAACCGAAACCTAACGAACGACAATGTTCTCACACGCGCAGCTCCTTAGAGGACGATATGTCGACGTGCACGAGCTTTGACGATGGCGACGCGGAGGACCCGGACGATTACCGTCAGCCCCGTCGGCCTCACTGGGAGAACAAGGTGCAGTTCGTCCTCGCCTGTATCGGCTACTCCGTCGGACTCGGCAACGTCTGGAGGTTTCCCTATCTGTGTTACAAGAGTGGCGGAGGTGAGTAATCGATTTCTTTTCACATTTTTTTTTATGAATTTTGGAGGTTGAGTGCTCGCGCGAGGTCGGTGTGAGGATGAGCGAGCAAATGAATGAATGATTACGAAATGTGGACGTTGGTGGTTGGCTTTTAGTGGTACGAAAGTGTAGTATCAAGCATTTAGTTGGACATTTTTAGTTGGAACATCAGTGAATTCATTTCCTAAATTTTACTAAAAGATACGGGAATTGCTTAAAAATTACTTGGTTACTATTGTTCGTTACATACACGGTGCATAATACACAAACACTTTTCCATTCGAAAGAGTCAGTGGGATACGAGCGCGCCGCAATGCGAAATCATATAAAGACGGTGATAAAGGTGTGCGTCAAAGCCGAACTATTCCGCTCGATAACTTCCGCCGGCTTTGCTTGCGTCAAGAACAAAAAACTATTAAACTTTCGTACACATTTGCACATCTAGGTATATATTTAGCCGTGTAAATTTCAGATATTGGGCTGTCAAAACTGTACAAAAGACTGAAGGTTTGAATAAGTGAGATTCGACGAACGGCTTTGGAATAAGTTGAAAAATTATGTAAAATAAAAATAAGTTTGCAGAATTGCCTGTTTATTATCCAAGTTTATAACTTCATGGTCAAGGATTACAAAAGTTTTTAAATGAGTTAGCATAGTCTAGCTAGTAATTTTTGTATCTTATCCAAGAATATCAAAGAGCATTCGTCTAAATTTACTTTTCTCTCAGCTATCAAAATACCGCGCATAACTCGTTTCTCCGATGAAACGCTCAAGTGTTTCGCTGATCAAAACTTCGTCGTATTGGCGTGCATGAGGAAGCAAACGCGTATTTATGAAAAGTAATATTGCGACGTAAATAATCGCGTGTATATGCGAAAAGTGTTCAATATTATTACAGATGAACTCACCGAACTTGTATATTGAAAATGAAGAATCTCAGACATTTCGGCCTTCGTCGTGGTTCTTTTGTGTACAGAGGCTATACCTTTTTATACTTATTCATTTTTTTCACATACATATACACTGGGATGCATCATTCTTTAACAATTACTGTATATGTCAACCATACTATGATTTACAGTGAAATTTGTTGAGAGGGGACTACCATAGAGCTGTAAAAAATTTGAATATGCATCAGATAAACCTCGGATGTTCCTAAAATATGACATGCACGTATAGACAACCTAACAAGATACAATAACCTTGTAACTTGAATTCACAAACTTACACCAAACCTCAGCAAACCATGTTCCCCGATAATCCTGATTAGCATTCTAAACCTTTCTAACAGTATATTCGCCGACTAATCAATTCTGCCCACAACCCAAATAAAAACATGAAAAATCCAACACGATACACTCACTCACGCGCATCAGCCGATTCTAAAACCGTAGGTTGAAACGGTATGGTAATCGCAGGCGACTTTGCGAGCGTGCGAGCGAGCTAACCAAGGACAATTCGGGGATGTGTGTTTAATGCTCGCTCGCACGCGCGAAGGATCGTTTAATTTCGCCCCCGGGCACCGAGGACAGGTGATGATCATCATCATCTGGCTTAATGGCTTTTACATTTGCACGCGAGTGAGCCGCGCGGAAATTCCAGTGCGAGCTGGTCCATGGAGCTGCTGAAGCTTCCCTAAGTGTTGTGTTGAAGTTGGTTTTTGAGGACAGTAATTTTTTGATAAATTATTGACATTTGGAGAATAATGGTCATTTTCTGCCGATATGGCAATTTTTTTTAATATTCTTTTGTAAGAGAACGATTTGAAAATGTGCTCTTCAAAGTTAACGACCATTCGTTGAAATGAAATGAACATGTCTAAATAAATGATCATTTTTTTAATTCAGCAGTATGTTATTCAATATCTAAATTAAAACGTATTCTTTTATTTCTTAATTTATGAAAAAACGATGTGTCTGAATGATAACCGTTCGTAATTACTTTAGCTTCCTCCAGGCGGAAGTTTAGTTTGATTAAAAGTGCAAAGTAAACACGATTTCGATCTAAAAAAAAGTAGTATTTCAAGGATCTTTAAATCGCGAGGTATAAGCAAAGGTCAATTTTCATCAACCCATCGGCTTGTTAATTTTGTTAATAACAAATCACAAAGGCAATCATTGCGTATCTAATTAATATTGTTCTATTGTTTCAAAAAAACTTCATCTAACATCGAATCAGCGCCCATTTGCATATACCGCGCACAAACTCATCTGTACAGCGCCACCGTCGCCGCTTTTTCAACCAGATTATCTCGCTCTCCTCCGCGGTGCGTACATATATATATAGAGAGAGAGAGAGACAACAATTGGCCGGGGCAGACTCCTGGTAGACTCACAGCGCGGGCTCTAAACTCTACCTCGGCAGATTTCATTACCCGTCTGGACAGGAGGAATAATTGATAAATTCAAATTTCCGGCGCGCGAGATTATACAACGATACAGTTCCCCGCGCTTGCGCTTGCAGTAATTCGATCAGACAAGTTAGCCGCGCATTGCGCAACCGTTAATGGGGAAATATCTTGCGCGCAAAGTGGCATAATGCCGCGTGCAGGAGTCACTAAGACGGCGTTATAGTAGGGCTGATGACGTGCTCATTTGGTTACGGCATCTTTTCGGAGCGCTTTTAATTTTGAATAAATAATATCATTTGAGATTTATAAAAATGTACATGCAATACGTACGATGCAAAGTGCACGTATTTACGGTAGTCGTTTTTCACGATCATTGTGAGCGACGTGATTTTCCATGTGAACCCACAGCGTTTGCACGCAAAACTGACCTTTGCAAAAATAATTTGTTATTGAGAAAATTGATATGGCGGATAATGACTGTCATTGAAAAGCTGAAAACTTTAAATTCATTTTCCTGTCGTTACGTCGAATCAGTGCTCAGTACTCTTTTAGAATCCACCGCGAGGATCCGATTGAATTACCCGGTCTAATAAAACCGCGTGGAAACTCAATTGAGTAAACAACCGCGAATCACGCATTTGTCTTCTAATTGAGCGCATGAAGAAAAATTATGAGCATCGGGGGATGCGTGCGGATATGTAGCATTGACACAAGTCTATGATTTCATTCTATTTCGCTAATTTATTGAGTTTATATAGCAAATGATTTAATTCCGAGAATTATATACTACGAAATACGTATCCCACTATAGATCTGATAAAAAATGTGCATCACTTCGTTTACGTGATGACGTAAATTAAATCAATATACAAATATACGAATCTTGTAGAGGGAGCATTTCCTTTTCATTTACATATTTCATCGTTGTACATTCAAAATATCATTCTTACGACAATCGGAAAACAAACCCTTATACGAAACAATCCCATCCTCTAAAACAAAGAACAGACACCCAACAACGCAGCCCGATACCATCTCGGAACCGTAGCGCGACACAAAAAATTAATCACAGCTCTCTCATTCAACCTCATCTCCCATCCGATTACGTCAAACCTTTGCTTTGCCGAACTTCCCGCGCACTCGCGCAATCGGATACCTCAAGCGTGCGCGGGAAACTCAAGCGACTAATCGGCGATTTTTCATACAGCAGCCAGCCGCCACCGCCGTATAGCGCGAGCGCTGCTAATCCGGATTCCGCCGAGCGTTGCATACCACGGCGGAAGGCCACGCCAGGGTCATGTATCAAGTTCCAAGTGCAGCGGCGCGGCGGGGGGTAACTCGATTCGCGCACGCGCAGGCTTTTTTGACGCGGAGGTGGCACGTATACAGCGGACGAATAATGGGATTTTAATGGGAGAGCGCACGCGTGTGTGAGTCTAGGTTGATAATAATTTTTCGGTGCTTGGAGGGATGGATGGGCCGAAGATTGGGTGAGGGATTGTAGTTGAGGCGGAGATGATTGAAATTTTATGTGAGATTGATTCGGGCGTATATGAGGATGATCTTTTATTCCTCTCGGCTCTTGTGAATGATGAGTTATTTTCTTTTTCTTTAATTTTGAAGTTTTGATAAGCGAGTTAAATGGTCTGTGGAACACTTTACACGATTCTGAGAATCTTCGTTTCAGGACAAATTTAATTGAATTTACGAGTGATATAAAAGCTGTCTTTGTATTAAAGGTTTGGAAAATATTTCACAACAATTGTTATAGCGAATAATTTTGTTACAATATGCTCTAGTAGTTTAAAATTAAAAAAAAGTATACGAAATTAAAGAAAATAAACAGACCCAAGCACGCTTTCGACACCTAAAATTTGAAGCTTTCCTGCAAAAATTACATCGAAATATTCAGCCAAGTACAATACGCGTAAAATCTTCTGTCACTTCCCCAAACCAACAACCTCGTAACACCTCCTTCCCTTCCTCTCTCACATGTATCTCTTTAATTACGTTTATCCAAGCCACATTAATTATCCTACGCACAAGTGTGCTAAGAGAAGAAAAAATAAGGCTGTACAAATAGTGAAACGCGCGCCTCGAAACGATCTTGAACAGTGTCCCTCTCAACAAAGCATGTGCCCGCGAGTCGCAGAGAACCGCCATAAATTCACGCGACGCGTATGTGTGTATTATAGACGGTGACGGGGGATGAGATGATGATGATGATGATGACATTATGCCGGAGTGTGCCGGGACGATGACGGCACAGTGGCAAACAGACCTTCTTATCGCTGTGCTGCTTGAACAGAAAAAAAGAGTAAGAGAGACGCGCGCTGTGACGTAGCCAAATATTTGGACTGCGACGTCGGGCGTCTCTCGCGAAGACTTTATCAGGCGCTTTTTTCTGTATGCTTATGAACAAGGAGATGACGATTTTGACAGTCTGTCGGTCGATTGGATTATCGTTAATTTTAACGCTCGTGTTATGCTTTGTTCTTTCAGGTGTATTCCTGATACCTTATTTCTTAATACTCATCGTGTGCGGAGTGCCGCTGCTGTATATGGAGCTTAGCATCGGACAGTTCACGCGCCGTGGACCGATCGGCGCACTCGGGCAGATATGTCCTTTGTTCAAAGGTAAGAGAACAGTATGAGATCATTTTCCATGTTTATGAAGAACGTTCAAATCCATTTCAACAGACTCGCGCGCGTGTCGAACAAACGAATCCACTTGTGATTGATCGTAAATAAATCCGCTGTTCTCCCACGTTTATCTCGTCGACGATAACGCAGTTGATTTACGGATTAATAATTCTCTAAGCACCACGTAGGCGTATGGGATACATCCTCGGGCGCTGGAGAAAAAGGAAAGAATTAAACACGGAACAGCGGTATATTCTTTCGTTTTCAATGCTCAATATATATATATGAATACGAAAGGACGCAATTATATACCCGTGTGGTACGACCCGCACAGATTGAGATAATTCGATAGAAATATATACATATATATTCATTACGCACGGCGCTCAATGCCATCGCATCGCGCGAATTCCCCGCTAAAAGCGGTAATTGAAAAAGTAGAGCTGACCTTTTGCCGCTCGGCCGCGTCATTATAAACGTATCCTGCCTATGCGCGGCGCAAACTCGCGCAATGTGCCTATATATATATGATTTATGTATTTGATGCTTTGTTCTTCATTTCTTATCTTTTTGTTTTTGTCGCGTATATAGGGGCTGGCCTATCGTCGGTGGTGATATCGTTCCTGATGTCCACCTATCACAACGTCATAATAGCCTACGCGATATACTACTTCTTCACGGGCTGCAGGCCCATACAACCCTGGTCCAGGTGTAGGAACAAGTGGAACTCGCCGGACTGCTGGTCGACTGACGTCATGACCAATAACACCAGGCCGAAGCATCCGAAAATACCGGCCGCCGAATTTTTTGAGTAATTTTCAACTCGTCCCGACCACCTCACCCTCGTTTGAAATAGCTCATTTTCTCCCCTTGTTGTACAATGATTCATCTAAACGCTGTTTGTAATGCAAAAAAGGAGAAATGAAAAATTATTGAATCATTCATTAACATTACCAATCTTACTGTATTCATACCTTTTTGAGTAGTTTGAAATTTCCATTCTATCTATAACTTGTATCAAGCATAGAGTGCCAATCTCATCCGTGTTTCTCGTTTTTCAGCAACAAAGTGCTGCAGATAAGCTCGGGCATCGAGGAGCCGGGTATGCTTAGGTGGGAGCTCGCTGCCTGTTTGATCAGCGCCTGGGTGATCGTCTACTTCTCCATCTGGAAGTCGATAAAGTCGTCGGCGCGCGTCAGGTACCTCACGGCCACACTCCCGTTCCTATTAATATTCATCTTTCTCACGCGGTCCCTCACCCTCGAAGGTGCCGACAAGGGACTGCAGTTCTTCTTCCGGCCTGACTGGCAGCTGCTCAAAGATGCGAAGGTGAATATTAACGCAATTACGGGGACTTCTTTCATTTTAGTCATTGTTATAATGTTGTATGTAACGGTTATCGAAAGGAAATTGGAGTTTAAGAATATTTTCTATGCCTTTTAAGTCTTGAACAATTTTTCATCAATAAGGATGATGGTCGATTTTTACCTGGGATTTGGTTAATTTCATCTGCCCATTTTGATACGGGTGCGACTTGAACTATTACAACAAAAATTAAATTACAAATATCTAATTATGATATAAATTAAATCCATGTCAACGACACCGTCATGTCGATCAGTAACGCTTGTTAGCATCAATCATCAATTTATATAAACATAAAAAAATACTTAATATCTATTGAAACCAGCAGCGCGTTAATCGCGCTATTTACTCGACGCCATAGCGTCGCTCTTATAAAATCAGGAAGGAAATTCAATTTCCTCGATCGAATCGACGCTCAATCACCGTCGCAACACCCTAACAAAATAATGCTAAAACAATTTCCCCTTACTATGTCGCGTCTATTCTATACACAGACTTACACCACGCGTATACGTGCACGCGCACATGCGTGTATAGTGTGTATCACGCTCTGGGCGCGCGGAAAGCACGCAGCCGCTGATTTGCGACGCGCCATTATCTCGTTAAAACTCCGCACGATATTCCTGCGCGATCTCAAACTGCGCGCGCCCGAATGGAGGTCGTGCTGTGCGCGACGCGCACGCGCACACACACAACCCACTGAAAGTACAAATTGCGCGTAATTATATTCGTTTTTCGATTTAATCGATCTAATGAGCAGAAAGCGCGCAATTTGTTAGGCGCTGCTGTTGCTGCGGCTGCTGGTAGCATGCGTCTGCTATAATACTGCCGGCTCGTTTTTTCTCCGTCTCTCGGTGGCTCTCCGGACGCTTTTTCAATTCACGCGACGCGCAGTGGGAAGTCGGTGATTATGCTCGGTCGTATATGGAGTGGAATAACGTGACGATATAAACAATGAATTGAAAAACGTGAAATTTTGCAATTCAATGTGGTATTATGGAGGCGGACAAAAAGTGACGCGAAAATTAGTGTACAAAGTTTCTGGTAGGCGAAAACAAATGAGAGCAAAAAGTGGTGAAAAATGGAGGTCCGAGTATATGGATCTTTTTTGCGCGCGAGATCTATTTGTACGTGATATAGCGAGCACGTCAATTGCATTATTCAAATTGAATTTCAATGTCTAGTGTAATTATCAATGAATTTATATTCCGGGAGATTATGAAGTTCAGTCAATCGTTCTCTATCTGTTTATTGATGTTATCTCTGCTTCTAGCAATGTTTCATTCAGATACATATTTAGTAAAAATTCTACGCATTTATAAAAATGTTCACATTAATAAGAGAAGTAATCATGACTTATGAAACTCTAAAAATGTGTTATATGCTATTAGAAATTAAATTTAAAAGAAGTATCTAAATAATGTTATTACAATATTTTCCTATATATAGAATGGACATTTTTTCGAGGTTTTCATACATTATTTGGCGTATCGTCTCCAGTCAATTGTTTTCTAGACGAAAAAGATTAAGAAATTTTATTTTCGACTACTTATTCCTTGAGCAGACCAATCACCTAATTATTCTTGCCTGATTTCAGGTCTGGGTGAACGCAGCAGCGCAGATCTTCAACTCGGTGGGCATAGCCTTCGGCTCGATGATCTGCTTCGCCAGTTACAACAAGTTTCACAACAACATCCTCATCGACACGGTGGCAGTGTCGCTGATCAACGCGTGCAGCTGTCTGCTCGTCGGCATATTCGCGTTCGCCACGATCGGCAACATTGCCGTCGAGCAGAACATGACCGTCCCGGAAGTCCTGAGTGACGGTACGTTTCGAATCGGATGCACGCCTATGCTATTTTGTTTGTTTTTTATTCTATCTACCTATCTGCTATTCGCAGCGAATCATAGAGTCATGCGATCGATCGGTCGTTGTGTAATTATAGAACGAAAATACAATACAAAAAGAAAAAAATAATCACAAGCGGGTGTATTGTTGCGTTCAAATTGTTGAATAAGATATAAAGCGCGGGAGGAAAAAAAATTTTATTGTCTATAGTAAAGTGAGTGGAACAGAAATTGTAGCAGTAATGATTATTTGTGATTTCGAGTCGCGCGAGCGTTGAGTATAAAAAAAGCGAACGTCTGCAATGACGACAGCGATGCTCATCGAGTTTTATCGATGTTATCCACAGATCTGCTCTCTCTGTCCCCGTTGCCTTTATAGATAACCGTATAACTTCCATTTAAGGACCCGGTCTGGTCTTCGTGGTATATCCACAGGCTCTGGCGAAAATGCCATGGCCCCAGTTGTGGGCAATGCTCTTCTTCTTTATGCTGGTCTGCTTGTCCCTCAACAGTCAGGTTGGTACAAACAAAAAATCAATTCTCAACACACACGCTCTATCTCTTTTTCTCTCTCTCTCTCTCTCTCTCTCTCTCTTTCTCTTTCTCATGCTTCGTATTTGAGAAGCTCGCCTAATTCCGATCTCGTTTCAGTTTGCGATCGTCGAGGTGGTTGTGACGTCCATACAGGATGGCTTTCCCAAGTGGGTGAAGCGACACCTGCTTTGCCACGAAATGTTAGTTCTTCTAGTGTGTATAATTTCCTTTTTGTTCGGCTTGCCGAACGTAACACAGGTACTTGGATTTGTAACAAGAACATTAACTGCGTTCGATGATATGCTTCATTGTTAAGCGGCTTGATGAAAGATTATGTTGAGAATAAAGTTATCGAGATTATATATTTATTGAACTCAAAGTTAAATTTGATTAAAGCTTTTATTTTTTTTTATCTGTAATTTAATATTTAATGCGATAACATATTATACGCGACATACTAGTTCTCACTTATACTACGTAGCATTTTCAAATGATTCGCAACAGAATGCAATACTTAAGTTGGTTGTTTTACTTTTTTCAGGGTGGTATTTACTTTTTCCAATTGATAGATCATTATGCCGCCTCGATATCCATAATGTTCCTGGCGTTCTTCGAAGTCATCGCCATCTCGTGGTTCTACGGCGTGCGTCGATTATGCAGTAACGTAAAAGAAATGACGGGGCGCGTACCGTCGATATATTTTCGCTTCTGCTGGCAGTTCGCTGCTCCTCTACTGATAATGGTATGTAACTGGTAACTAGAAAGAAAAATGGCACAATTCTGTCGACCCAAAAATATATAAAAAATTTGCCATGATTTTCTAACAAAAAGTACTTCAAATTTTTAAATCTATGCATGACGGCTAAAATGAAATGATGAAGACAAAATAAACAGTTTCTACCGAAGCATATAGATTTACAAAATTTGTCAATATCGTTCCTCTATGCAGTCAATAATTCCATGTAAAATAAATTCATTATCATTCCAATCGAAACCTAAAAATTGATGAATATCCTATCCCTCCACACGCCCGCACATTATCCAAATCTTCATTCATCCGCAAACCACACTTTCGTAATGACAAAAGCGTTGGCCGGTGAAATTTCGATAGCACCATCACACAATACACATACATGCACACGTGATAGAAAAGGTTACAAAGCAATCACTTCTCGCGCCGCCCTATAATTAGTTCCTGATTTACGATATAAAGCTCGCTCAATCTCTTTCTCTCGGTGCATTGCACAATGGCCGGGCGCTAATTAAGCGTGTCGCGACGTGTTAACGCACTATACGGCACGATGACGTAACAGCATCCAGGACGCGCAATTACAATCTTCTATCGGGCAGCGACGTTTTAGTATGCTCGCCCGGTGTGTGCGGGTCTCTGTGTTCGATGACCGCACGTGATGGGAATAATAATCCGTTATTAATCAACGCTCTCTGATATTGGCGAGCGCTGCTTCGAGGAGGACGCGGATTTTGTGCGTCGTCGAGTTTTTTTTTTGTTTTAACGTCGTGGGAGAGGTTGTGACGGATGAATTTGAAATTAGGAATGAAGAAATAACGATGGCGATATTACAAAAGCTGTTTGGAATTAGTTATAGATCCGTCTGTGTAATGTTTAACTAAAAGTGCATAGAACGATTTTTCACTGCCGCTTGTCGTTACTTATATCATTAGAATTTTTCCTACGATTGAGAAATGTAAAGCATTTCAACTACTGATAATAAACTTTTAGTTTCCTATTGTTCATTTACTTGTGAGATAGACAGTAAATAATAGCCACTTTATCTTCAAATATTTCGATACATTCATCTACTAAAAGTTTTATTTAAAGATTACTTTGTAACCACAAAAAATGACAACTTCAAAGAAAAATTATACCGATAATGAATAAAAGTCCAGGTTGGCAATTGATTGACAACGCAACCCATCAACCGCTTTGTCCCAACCGCGCGCCATTTACCTCACTCCCCCGTAAAAATGTCCTTACCACCATCATGCAACGGCGAATCTATTCAACGAGTTAATCACAGCTATCGCATTCCGCATCTCTCTCTCTCTCTCTCTCTCTCTCTCTCTCTCTCTTTCTCTCTCTCTCTCTCCCTCTCTCTCTCTCCCGACAAAAGAATAGAAAATTGAATATAACCCGCGGTATACAAAAGAGAAGAGCCGCACTAATGATTATTATCAATTCTGCGTACAGGCGGTGTGGGTGTTCAGCCTGATCGACTACGAGCCGCCGCATTACACCAGGACGGATGGCAAGTACAAGTATCCCTGGTGGGCGGAGGCCGTCGGCTGGGGTATCGCCTCGCTATCCCTCGTCTGCATTCCTGCGTTCGCCGTCTACGTGTTCGTACAGGCGGAAGGAACGACGTTCACCGAGGTAATTAAACGATTGTAATAATATAATATTAGAGTATAAGGTGATGGAAACTTTGTTCGGATGCTTGTCAATAAATATGAAAAACAAAAAAGGTTTCAAAAATAAAATTCAACATCTAAGTAATGTACAATATTTTTATAATAAAATTTTTTAAATCGGTGAACAAAAATGTTCAAATAAAACGAGAAAGTATTACGAGTTACTTTCAATGGGAGGTTTAATTAATTACCGTCTCACAAGCTGAAATCAATCTGCGAAGAGATAATTCCGAGGTGTGTAAGACAACACCTATTGCAGAACCGTAGATCAGCCCCGGATTTTCTCCGTCTTACAGGATTACAAAATTATATCGGGGCGAAAAAATTCTTTTTATCATTTACATAATAGCACTAGAAAGTTGAAAATATCTACCATTTCAACCAAAAGAATAGATCTTCCAACAACAATTATCAAAACGCTGCTAAAACTCTTGCTCTCACCTGTACCCGCCTATACACCTTTTCCCTAAATTATTTATCGACAAAATTGAGCGTTTCATCAAGTGCTGCATAACAATCTCCAAGCTTCGTCGTTAAACCGGTCAATTATGAAACGCACGTCCCACACCGCATGAATTGTATAATCGACGGTAACACTTGTTTGTTTTGTTTGCAGAAACTACGAAACTCCATCAAGCCGGACTTCGAGGCGTGCGAGGTCTGCGGCCAGGAGTACTGCACGGAGCCGTCCCATAGCAACGATGACGACGTTCTCAAGGAACCGCTCCACGAGATGAACAGCGTCATTCAGGTAATTGTTGTTCAGAGCCCCAAATTTCATTGCTAAATTTGATGAGAAAATATTAGAAAAAATGTATTACGTTGCTTACGAAAACTTACTAATCAGCTTTTTTCAATTTAATTGTGATATTTCAATTTATTTTAGTAGTCATAAGGAGTTTACTGAAAAAAAATCGGCATTGACTTTCCGCTATCCAATAGTGAATATGCTCTACTGGAATTATAGAGAATTTTTACTATTTCAATATAGCAAACTTACTGAAACTACTGAAATAGTGATATTTTACTATTTACCTTTTAAAGAGTAAATAAGTATTAATAACACGAATAGATTTATGAATTAGAGGATTTCGTATGTCTTCTTACGTAAGAACCATGTACGATTGACACTAATTTTTCATTCTATCAACAGTTTCCGTAAGCAACATAAATTAGATTCTGTATGAGTTTCAAGTTCTGATTTGCTAGCGATTCTCGTAGCAAAGGTATACTGCAAGCGAATCGTTCACTTGAAGTGAAACGCATTCGCGGAAAAATACGATATCTGCATCATCACGCAAAATCGCAAGATTATTTCCTCGATCGTTTTCCACCTTTTCATTCATAAGAAATTACTCAATAAACGATGCAACGACACGCACATACACAGAGCTCAAATTACAATCCTAATTACATTATTTACTTTCCAGGTGGTGCCGAGTTACCAGCCACAAAAAGCGCAGTCATGAGAGACACTTCGCCATAGTGATTAGTCGCTGATTTTATCGGTCTCTCTCTCTTTTTCTCTGTCTCTCTCTATCTCTATAATTCAAAGACGAGTCCCACGGCCGCTCGTCCACCGTATAGTAGAGGCCGTAACTCTCAGCTGTCCTGCTATAGGACGGCGATAAAACTGGAGATCATCCCCGCGAAGGGATCGATGCAGACGCTGACGATGACGACGAGCTGATATTAAGTTATGAAAAATTCTCCTTTATTCCTTAGACATTCCGATTGTCAGCTCTGCGTCGAAGAAATAATACGCAACGACGCAGTGCAAAGAAAAGTCGCGCGTGCCAACGCTCCATAAGATATAAGTAATTTAGGTCCGGAAAGGATGAGAGCGAGCGCATGCGCGTATATGCGCAGTACGCAGGCGCGTTTGTTGATCGAAATACTTAGTGGTTTTTTCTTGTGAATAAAGCAAATTTTTTTCTAAATTGAGAGTAACCGCTGAGTGGTTTTTTTTCCTATCCTTACTGACTTATTTATAATTTAAAAATTAAAATGAAACTTTCTGAATTGTACTCGTATAGAATTTGTATGTATTTACACCCGTATGGAAAAAATGAAACGTAGGAAACTGTAATAAATCATAAAACACTGTAGCAAATCGTAAGAAACCGTACAAAACTGTTGGCTTTTGAACAGTTGTATGGTTTTCTATGGCTTCGTACAATTCTGTACGGTTTCCCACGTTTATTATTTGTCTCAAAAATTTATTATACAAGCAAAAAAATTATGATTTGTAATAAAACGTATGAAAGCATAGCATAAAATTGTAGACAATCGGTAAAATTCTTTATAACTTACGGAAATGTACGTTTTTAGGCCCTTTATTACCCTTTCTTTGATTTTCTCGATTAGTAATTGGTTTTATGGAATTTCAATAAGAAACGAAAGGCAAAAAAACACTTTTCGTCTTTTGTAAAAAAACCCCTGAATGCCCATAAAAAATAATGAAGTATTGAATTATTTATGTTCTTAGAAATGCAAGATGCTTTAAGAAACTGTTATCGCAAAGAAGCTATTGATTTTTATTTTAAATTATACAGCAAAAATAATTATTATCTAAAAATTTTTACGCCTATCAAGTCATAAATTAGCCTACGGAATAATGAACTATTATATTATATAATCCCTAAATTAAAACCTCCGATCATTTGCACTATACCATCGAAAAAAGTGACTTTCCCTCAACGAAAATTAATTGGAAATTTAAGAATGTCAAAGGTTCATCATCAATATATAACCCGCCGAACGTCGTCGCAAATGGAAAGTCGCGAAAACTCGCGAACGAGTCCTCGGGGAGAAAGAGATTTGCATAACTCAGGCGGCGCGTGTTTGACACTGCTACTAGGAGGTGCATGCGAGAAGTGAGCGATAAATCAGTGCCACTTGGGATGCAACGTTTTATTTCATATGTGTACAATAGTAATATCATGCGCTGGGTCACAGAGTATACATGTGTATTTTCGTGTAAATATATTTATATATCTGTATAAAAGAAAAAAGAAATGCTATATAAGCTACTGCTCGTTTCGCGCCTGTCTTTTTTTCGGATTTTCTTTTCGTCATCTGTGTCATCTTGCTCGCGTCGAGCGACGAGTACATCACAGTATCGACTCCCTATCTATCGGTATACATCGGTTGCGTCGATATGTCTTTGAGAACAATGCACAATGATACATATACATGCATATAGTTTTATAAAATATAATATATGTAATATACATTATATATATATTAATTATAGTAAAGATACATCTTTAGATATATTTATATATATATATATATTAGATAGTTTAATTAGGTAGAATAAGTATGTACAAAATTGGAAAGGGAGAAAAGCTGAGAGTCAATAGTAGTTGTATGTAGTTAAAGTGAGTTCTGACGTATAATCGGTACTGTTGACGATCACTATACAGTAATATGAGGATTCCGTCGCGTTATGTGGTACAAGTGATTTTTCTTTCCTTTTATCTCGCTGCTTTTTCATGAATTTACAAGAAAAATTCTTCTACGGATATTATAGGTTGTCGCGTTAATAGATTTTTCGTTTGCTCTTTTACAAGTGATTGCACAGCAAAGTGATTTCATAATGGTTATTAATAGAATTTGTTGAATGTATTAGGTATATCTTTTACGTGTCATGCATTGTGGATTGCTCATTATGAAATCACTTTGGTAAATACACACACATATATATATATATTTTTTTTTTCATATCTTTGGAGCCATCTGTACTGCGCAAACCATTTAATTCAGTTATAGTGTTGAATTTCCATTTTATGGTAGAAAATTGAAACTAGATTCATTTGAGTATTATATTTTATTTTTGCATCCATATAAAGTCGGTTATTCTTAACAATAATTTTGTACATTTCGAGTTGGCCCATAAAATCGTCTTTTTATTTTATTTTCACTGTCCCTTTTGCACAACTCGAACTTCCCCGCGCTCTTGGCAGTGGAGCACTCCAAAAACATGAAAAACCAAAGAAAGGAAAAAGCATGACTGTGAGATCGGGCTAGTGAGTACGTCAATATACATAACTCCGTGACGCGTATAATGCAATTAGCATATTGCAAGCGAGCGAATCTCTTCCCTCCTTGACCCTCAACTCGATTGTCGGCGTCAGGCTCGGAAAATTCGCGCGATCGACCAAAATGAGCATCGACTGATTTGACGATGTGTATATATACGTATATGTCATATCCGCACACCATGATGTATTACGTGTGTGTGTGTGTGAGTATATATATCGTCACTTAGTTCTTCTCATCGGCCTCAGGATGGGCGGCGTTCCATTCGAGCGCCCTCTGGATGGCCTCAGGAATCGGCGGCGGGGTTGGCAGATGGGCGCCCTGAGGCTGGAAGCCGTTCTCGTCGGCGATGTAGGTGAGGGCGATGTCGACGCCGTCGTCGCCCTTGTAGCTATACGCGCCCTGCGCCTGCATCGCCTCGTTCTCGCTGCCGGCATTCTTCACCTGGCCTTCCTCGTTCGCCTTGATGCCGTTGCCCGACTCGTACGCCCACTTGTAAGAGCCATCGGGGTTCGGGCCCTCCTGCGTCTGGCTGACGATTGGGATGACCTGAGGGTCGGCTGGTGCGGCGCACGCACACGCAGCGAACAGGACCAGGGATATCTGTGGACAGAGGTGGTAAGGGGTGGTTGGTCAGGTCAGTGGGTTGTAAGATAGTGCAAGCGTGAGGACGTTAAAGATATACGGTACACTAGGAGAATGATGGTTACTGAAAAATTAGTAGTAGTTTTGTCAAAATTACGATACCATTTGGTAAAGCTATACCGTATTCTTTAAGAAAAACAACTTTTGCGATCTTACATGTTGTGGTAGTTTTATCAAACAATATGGTAATGTTTGCAAATTTTTATTCTCGATGTTGGAATTTAAGGTCGGCAGTGAATAAGGTACCATGTCAAGAGTAATTTTTTTAAAATAAGCTTGTGGTGTAAAAATGATATTCAGATTTAAAAGAAAAGATTTTTCTTAAGTGACTTCCTACAATTGATTGAAGAAAGTCCAGTTGTGAAACGATGCTCTTCCGAAGCTGACAGTAAGTTAGTACATTCTTTTATGCAGTTGATAAGCTGATATCTTCAAAAGTTAATATCAAAGGTGATTAGTTCAGTAAAGTAATGAAAAAATGTATTTATTTCCTTCCATAATTTAGTGTTCATCGTAATATAATACATTTTTTTTTTGTTCCGTGTAACAAAAATTTATTAGCTTTAGAGCTTGGAAAATTTAAATACTTCAAAGGATTTGAAATCTTCCCAATTCTCATTCGCAATTTCGAAAATTGTGAATTTCTTAAAAGTATCAGTCTTGATAGCAGATTGTATTAATTTTCTCAATTATACATATAATAGAAAATAGCAGACTGTGCCAAACAATTAATCTTAAATAAATTTTTAAGAAAAGTAACACTAATCAAAACTTAGTACTATTACCTCTAATGAACTTATAATAGTTAAATTTCGTAAAACGTATTTTCAACTTGTAACAAGGCGTATAAATGTTACAAGTTCTTTATGAAAAGTAATGAAAGCAAACTTTATAGAAGAAAATTAATTGTCCTTGGGATTCACCCTAATTGTATATGTCTTCATCAAACAAATTATCCCGAAACCATTCACTATTTTAATGTCCCATTCTAATGACCTTTAATTGCGTCAAGTAACATGTCATTATCAAATCATCAATCTAATGATGGATCTATAGCGTAATATATTTTCAAATCGTGTAACGTAATCATGATCCTTGTATGAGTAAATAATGTAACTAGTTGAAAATGAAGAAACTACTTAATCATGTCGTTAACATTGAATCTTCTAGAGACATTAAATTATTCTTCTTATTATATTACAGAAATAATTCTTTGCAATGATAAAAATTCTTAAAAGTTTTTTCTCAGAGTCTTATTATGAAAAAATTCTACGTAACAAGATACTATTGGAAATCAACGATTTTTTGCCTATATTACTACTAGTTTTTTTTAGCCTTTTTGCTAAAGAATTACTTACGATTATTACACAAATTAACTTTTCAATCAAACTAAATAGAAAATTATATAAAAATCTGCTATTGAATTTCTCCACTAACTACATCATGTTATCATTGGAAGAAGATTTTCCTTCAAAAATATCTTTTATATTTGAGCAGGACTTTGCAATAGCTCCAGTAAAGTCTACAGAAGTATAGTTAAACTGTAGTAAAATTCAGGTCGAACCTATCGCTTTTCAGAAGAATCCCAACCGAACAATAAATTATAAGGTAAAAAATATCTATGTCAGTTCGTTGAAACTGTACTCAATTGGTTATAGGCAAGAAGAAACAATCGTTCCGAAGACAGCTCGTGGTTCTACCCGAACAAGCAACCAAATAGTCCATCCACAAAACCAAAGAAAAATAATGCGTAACCTGATCGACAAAGCAACAAAACAACATCATCTGAGAAAAATATGTCTGCCTCGCCTGATCCCGAACACTTGATGAATACACTCGCGTTACGATCACCCGCACTTCATCCCCACGGCTGACACACACAAATCCATCTTCGCCCCCTCAAACGACTGATCGCACCGAAAAACGTCCTTCACGGCTTGTGTATATGTCTCGCTTACCAGTACTGCGTTCATCCTTGCTAATTTTCTGTCGGGATCCACTAACTTCACACCTCTTTGTCGAACTTAAGTTACTCCGCACCGCTTTTCTCGCACAATCGAAGCCCAGCAGCCGCGTGCCGCCTTATATATACACGAACGTGTGCGCGCGCGCCCGCGAGAGAGTGAGATGCTCCTTCCCCGGAGCGTGCATACACACACACACACACATGTCTCTCTCTCTCTCTCTCTCTCTCCCTCCCTACGGAGATCTCGCGGGGGAGAGAAGATTTCAGGAGGCGCCTTAGCCGTCTATATGCACTCTTTGATGCGCCGTGCTGCATGCGCGCGCTGACAAAGAGGAGAGGACGGCGCCGAGGCCTTTATAGAATACCAGTTATATAAATTGCTTAATTTCAAAGAGGAGGACTTTTGCGGCTTTTACGGTGCCGCCGACGACGGCTACTGTTGTATTATATGCGCCGCCTTGCTGTGTGTCTATTGCTGTATATTAGTTGCAGAAGGTGATTACGAGATTAGTTGCATTGTGGTGGCGGATCGAGTGGTTCTAAGAGGGTCGATCGATGGATAAAGGTGACTTTTGCGATTATTGATGAGTTTTATTGATTCTTTAAGTGCTGTTGAAAATAATTATAGTTTTTTTTAAACTTCTATAATGTTAGTTTGCACGGCTTTGCGTTGCAACGCTGAGATTGTTCTTGGATTGAGTATTATTACTATTCATCAAGGTAATTTGTTGTGTCTATTTGTTGTTTTGCGATAATATATGTCATGAAAGGCAGATCTTGAAAAGACAAATGTATTTGAAAGGATGATTTTTATTTTTTTTTTTAAACTTTCGTGTGATTTGTATTCATGAAAAAAAAAATAAAATTATTATGGCTCTTAATTAACTTTTTAAAAAGCCTAATTTGTACGAGAATTATTTATTTCTTCATATTTAAGTATTATTTAAACATTACGGTGACTCTCTTGTTTTGTACAAGAGAAACTGACAATGGAATTTTTTCATAAAATAAATTAGAAATGGTACTAAAATCTTCTTTACTAGAAAACTACTAAAAATACAGTAATTTTGTGTCAGTGGTTACTCTTTGTCTAACCTTCCGCTGCAATTTTTTTTCTATAATAATATTAACATATTTACCAATGTTAACAAAATAAAATTAAAATTAACGTTGCCGTTGAAATCTCCAACTTTTACATAAAAATAATAATTATAATCTAATAACACGGAACAATGTGTAATTATGAAATAACTAATTTAAACTTTGATTGCCTGTTAGGATCCTTCAAGGTACCAAACGCAACACTTTTTTATGGCTGGGTAAATGAGGCGATTAATTTGGAATTAGAAAACAATTTTATCTTCGTGAATCGAATTATTAGAAAAAAAGTGTTGCAACCTCAAATTTTATTGTAGGGGAGATGAAAGGGTATTTCTCAAACATATTTGAATGTGGCATAAAATTTGACTACTAATAATTTCGGTGTAAAAATATTCGTACAACATTAAACGTAATAAGAAATTTTTTTGAATCACGCATGCATAGTGTAGATAGAAATGAATATCGTATTATCACTAAAATAAAATAAAAAGACTTCATACATTGTGACGTTAATGACAAGGTGCGAAAAAATTCTTATGGCGGAAAAAAGTTTTATATTTTACGTCGGGACAAGTAACATCGCGCTTTTCTTTCGCGCTTCTCTGTTTATTGATTTTTCATTGATTTATTGATTTACTAATTAGTCTTCACGACAGTTATTATACTGCGTATGTTATTGCCCATTCGATCCTAGCAAAATTACATAATATCCCGGTAATCTGAAAGTAACGAGGTAATCAGTTACGCTCATTCGATTTATTCCACGCCGAGTAGTCATTTTCAGAAATAGTCATTTTTTATATATGAAAATCGATAAATCCTGTCAACAGGCTTATTTGCAAGAACAAATTTTTCTGTTATTAAGTCTCGTGACAGTACTGTTAATTAAATTAAAAACATCAATAATTAAGAAGTAAAATTTTATATGCTGTAAGTAAAAAATAGATGTGACAAATTCAAACTTAAGGGAACTTTAGGCAAATTGTAAGAAACATTTGGAAGTTTTGTTATATAAAGGTTTAGCATTGTTATACCTTTGCTTAAACATTATATGAACAGGCTTTATTTATTATAAAATATATAAATAAACTTAATCAGTGGCAACATTTTGTCTTCCATGCTATGTATATGATAAGCGAAAAGTCACGCACTCGTTAAAATAAGTAAATAAATCTACTCATAGTTCATTTAACATTCACCTATTGAAGCAGTGGGACTTGAATGTTCAATAAAAAATGAGTCGATTTTGTCACTTGTTTGTGTCCTATTATTGACTTATTCATTTTTAGAGAAAAGTCTTGTAAAAAAAATCATCCCTCATTTCGTTAAATCGTAACCGGCTAACTATTGGGGGTGAGACGCAAGCCACAGCAACATCAAATCCTCAAATCACACGTCACTCCTTCTGTTATAATTATTTTTCGAGCTGGCATAATACACGATGAATCAGTTCCCCCGGTAACCCAGTCTCCCACAGTCGTGTACCTTCTCTCCCTCCCGCGCGAGTTCTCCCGAAAAGGCCCGAATAAATAAAGCAGCCCGCATAGCCGCCGCTGCCGCGCTCTCCTTCCACTCCCCCCCATCTGCGATACACCTATTACACCCGTACGTGTCGATTGCTCAATCCTCCTCCTCTCCCTCTGCGAAAAAAGGAAAAGGAGCAAAAAGCTCCTCTCTCTCTCTCTCTCTCTCTGTCTCTCGGTGCACACAACCGCTCCCCCGTTCGGTGAAATGCATTCGATAACGGCGCGCTGCTCGAGAGGCACGGGTGAGTTATGACGATCGCCGCAGGAGAGTGCAAAGGTAACGTGGCGGCGCGGGTAAGCGCACCTACTACACATACCTCCGTGCCCAGGCGTTGCCTCGCGCGATCCTTTCGCGATCTATACACCATCCACATACGTGTGTATGTGTGTCCGTAACACATGCGCCGCTCGCGAGAGTCGTGCAGTGCGCGAGGAGAGGAGAGATGTATGTTTTCAGCGCGCGCACGGTTGTCGTCGTACTTGTCGCTATATGGGTTGGTTCGGTTCGACGAGAGAGCGGGAGGGCTTGGGCTGTTTTTCAGCGGTTATTGTTGATGGAGATTTATGGCGGAGGAGCGAGAATGGCTTTCGAGGCCCGCGATGATGATGGCTCAAGTAGTGCGAGGGCGTGTTCGGTAGGACATGGAGTAGGTTTATCGTCGCGGTTCGGTTACACATTTTCAAGGGGGAGCAGAGAGGAGATAAATCTCGAGGGGAGACTCGCTAACTTAATGAGACGTACAAATTAAGTGGCTGCTAAATATAATGCTGGCCTGAACAGTAGAGCGCGATAAAGCTGTCTGTGATTGCTCGAGGACGCGTAGTTAGGCCTTCAACGATAAGCTTTTTCGCTGGGGTTCGGGATACTGATTCTTTTATTAGTTGTGAAAATAAAAATAGGCCTAAAGAAACAACTTTTTATTCATTTTATATGAAATTGCTTCCTATTCCGTTGAAAATATTTTAGCTATATATCCTAAAGTGTTTTTCAAAGGCATCGAGAATCCTCAACGAAATTTGATTGGAATTTTCAAAACCTTATTGTATAAGCCATAAACCTCGGGCAAAAGTCAGAACGCGACGAATTTTCACAAAGTGTAAAGTCATAAACGTACGTGTATATGAAGATAAAATTCTCAGAGTGATTTTCTTGCCGACGTAACGCGACTATGGCGCGTCCCGTATTTTAAAGAAATTGCGCAAGCCATCTCGGAGGTGAAAAATCTTGAGTTTCGTTTGAATTCTGTACTCGTCGCTTAAAAGCATATATATGCGTCCTTTCGAATTTCGGCGAACACGTGTGTACAACATCGAGCGCGTTGCACAAGGTACGGGTAGGACGCGCGCAAGGACGTTGAAGGTAAAGGAAATCTTGGCTCTCGCTTGGTATACATGTGCCTCATTCGAATGTAATAAGTAACGTTTCGATTCATTTTATGAGCTGTTTAACGGTTATACCATTGTAACGGTCTGACAAACAATAATAAACGTATGATCGAAGCGTCGAGCGATTCGGTGCTTTTGACGTGTCTGTGCATTCGTATGCTATACCAAATAAAAAAGTCCTATGCCGTTTGCATAATTCATTTTTTATTATTTTATGAAAGAATATACGATGTGCTAATCTCGATTTAACGTGTTCGTAAAAAAGGCATTACACACTGTGCCTCAAAGATATTGTATATATCCTATATGTATAGGCTGTCGAGCAAAGGTTAACGCAATTACTTTCCCAAAAGCATGAAATTACTGACCTTAGTGTATAAGAAATAATATAAAAAAAGAATTAAAAATCAAATAAGTCACCCAAAATTTTATGCCTCTCTGCACTCGACAATTTCAGCGTGAAAATCTATCGTTACCGTAATTCCTTCACTTTCCTATACATATTAGACGAACGAGTGCTGCAACGAGCCCGCGCGCACGTATATAAAAATTTCTCGTTTCATCACGTTTTTTTCGTCTCGAAAATCATATAGAACGACGTCATTTTAAAGCCTTTAACGACCCGCAGCAATGTAATGGGTGTACACGAATATACATATATATATATATATTTACATCCTAGACGATGATTATTTCACGAGTCTCCGAGGATCGTTTGATTTCATCTTAGAGCCCCCTTAAGTAGGTGCTTACATAACCGTTTTTTTTCGTAAATATTATAGGCTATGCCAGCAATAAAAGTATAATAGTGTTTGTTATCACTCTCTTTACACACATGCACACACATACATTTTATTTTTGCTCAAGACCCATTTTGTGTTTCAGATGTAATCGTTGTGCCATCGCCGCGTCATACATATACCCGCAAAACAACTTTGTAGCGTCGAGTTTAATTTCACGTATATCGCATACGTTTCTTTGTATGTAAATTTTCGTCGATTTTTCACAGTTTCGCTGCAAAGGTACACTACAATTTACCGTCATTTGAAAAATGCAGTGTTAGGATCGGCGCTTGGCGAAAACTACATATTTCACGCCTGGAATCACACTGCAATTGCCTGCGGTGAATGCTTTATCCAGCGCTTAGAAGCCGCATCGAAGTTATATATCTTATTTTCAACGAACCAGAAGCTGAGCATCGCAAAAGAAAATAAATCCCCCATGAAATTTACGCTCTCGGCAACAACAACATCCGCGTGGGCAAAGTAACGCGCGACGCACTCCTCAGTGACAATGCAAACCTCTCCCTCCAACCTTTCAATCTACCGCCACTACAACGATCCCGATTAATTAATTGCCCATTTAACTTATCACTTGGAATTCCTTCGCGCTCGCGCGATAGAGAGTCGCGCATTCGCACCTCGACACTTTTGCCGCGCAGCATCTTTGATTTTAACGACTCGCGTGTCTAATTGCGCAATGCGCCGTAGCGGCTCTTTTTCCGCGCTTACGCAATCACGCGTGAAGAAAAGTGCATATTACATATATGCGCGCACAAGCGCGACGGTCGATCCCGGCTGATATGCAGCGGAGAGACACACGCGCGCGGCCTTGCCGACGATGAGGATCCGGAATCTGGCGTAATTGGTGATCCGTGATCGTGCAGATCTCCGTTGTTTGATTAGCCGGAGAAAAAGGTTCGAGCGAGCACCACTATGATTCATAATTATACCAATTTGATGAAATTTATTATTTTCATACTGAATTACAGAATTTTCATATGAAAATTTTCACTTGACACGCTAGCAATTTTCGTTTTCAAGCTATATAGTATTACACTCTGGGAAAGTTTCGAAAAATCTTGTACATGGGTAAATATAAGTAAAAATTAATTTTCCCAAACATCATTTTATTATAATTTATGGTTGCTCGATCCACCTTTCCATTAAAAAAAACCAGACGTGTATAAATTCTGCAATAATAGGAACTTTAGGCTCCTCAAAAGCGCACAACACACAAAAGCCCATAAAACACCGCTTAATTAGACTTGTATGCGTTATCTCTACTGTTTTCAAACCGTTTCAGTTGCACAGCAACCTTTGGCAAAGTATGCAAAGCATTAATTTTCCCGCGTGTGCCTGCGTGTATTACGTTTGTTTTCCGTCTCTCTGATTCACTCAATTAAGAATTCAAGAATTTCCACTCGCCATTAGTTACTTCTAAACAAACAGCCTGTGCGCCGCGCTCATCTCAGAAATCGAAATAATTGAAACAGCGGGGGTTCGACTGAGATTCATTAGAGTCCGTCCGGCGCGTACAAGTCTCGGGTGAATTAGCTGCTCGTTAGCCTCCGAGATGGTAATTCTTTTTTTTATGTAATGTTGTGGCTAATTTTCTTAAAAACACATTTTCTCGAAATAAATCAAGTTTATCGGGTCAAAACGCGAGACATAAATATAAAAAAAAAGAAACAAAACTCTTGAGCTTACTTCATTATACAAGATACCATTGTGGTAAGATTGATCATTTAAAACTGGCTTACATGTATTCACTAGTAATTTATTTTAGTAATCAATTACATCCTAAGGTATTAAAGATACATTGAAATCGTAGTATTTAACATCTTCGCGAATTTAATGACAGTCGTGAACCTTTCAAATAATTCTGTTAGTGATCCACTGACTTTTAAACTGTTACAAGTACAGTATAATTTGAGTTTGTAATAATTGCCGATAGAAAGTACATTAATCGCGTTAATTCGTCAAGTAAGGAAGGATAATATAAGCATATTCAAGTTCTACTTCTATGTCTGTTGCTTCTGGTGAAGGTTTTCATTCGTGATATAGAAGTTTCCGTTTATAACAATTCACAGCAGAGCTGCATCTAAGCGGATTTTTGGTAAATTCAGGAATAGTATGGAGCAATACATAAGGGAAGGGTGCTCAAACAAAATAAATCATTGCTTACTAGAATAATTTTCTCTACTGCAGATAAGAAATAGATAAGAAATTCAATTTTTTAATGGAATTCATGCGCGACTCTCTAGTATACCATTTTAAAATATTGCAAGATATACATTAAATACGCAACGTTATATTTTCAGATAGAACAAAATATTTCCATCGATTATATATGTATTATTTATTGAGATAATTGAAAAATAATAAAATCTTAGTTTTATCTAAGTACCTAACCTATTCGCTATCATTTTTATGAGTAAACATCTTTTCGGGATGTTCGGCTAGGTAACAATTTAAAAACGTCATAAGAAAGAGCCAAATTTTATTCTTCTGAACCTAGTTGTTCATCTGAAAATCCAGTTTTTCTATATTAAAAATTTCATACTACTTTTTTAATATACTTTACAACTATAGCTGTTCTAGTACTGCTGTATTAGTAAGCACTTTGATGCAATGAGTCTACCCTTAGTATTTCGTGCAGTAATGGGAATCTATAGCTTTAGATGAGTTGCAAACCATCAAAGGAGCAGTGAGATAAGCACGTGAAAAATCCCAATTTCGAAAAACTTAGCACAGACGTGCCAGTCAATGGCCGAAGCCAAAATTGTAACATCGTCATAGCCGAAAGTCTGAGGCCTACTTAGATGATTGAGATACACTGCAGCTCTAAATGATATGAACTTCCGATGAAAAATGGAGAGTATGAGAAAAATACTCGTAAAAAAATTGATTTTTACGAAGCATTTTCTTGTTATTTTCACTGACAACCATATGTAAAATTTGTTAAGGGACATATTTAATGTTAATAACAAGCTTCTAATGAGTTATCCAGTTATGCATGAACCTTCATAAAATTATTTAAAAATTGACTATTATCTCACAATTTCTGCTAAATTATTTCATCTTCCACCTATACCTACACGTGCATTTCCCTTATAGGAGAAATAAAAAACATAAAGCTTTTGTAATCATATCAACCAGATTATCCAACCCACAAAAGCTATATATATATATACGCACACGTGTACTCAACAGAGGGAAGTTCCAGCGTGCGCTTCCGTCATCGACCTTGACACGAAACGGCTAATACCACTCGATCGAAAAATCGTGTATTCGCTCGCGTCCAAATCCCCTATACATATAATAGCTGTACCGCTCGAGAATCGCTTACTTAACGAGCACGCGTATATATATATAAGCGCACAAAGAAAGCATCAGACGCGGAGTTTATCCTCTTCACCTCATTAGCGCTCGCGCTCGCGGCAACAGCAGCAGCTCCTGGATATGTCACCGCAGTGTGTATACAGAATACACTTCCAGTCGCGCGTTGTCAGGCTAATTCGATACGGCCGTTGCGCAAGGGAATTCGCGCAACAAATGCATAATACATACAGCTCGACTTTATTAATTTTATTACACCTATATGCCCAAGTTCATAATTTGTAAATAACGGCATTTATTTGAACGAAAATCAGCGGTCGAGTGAACAATCTCACGGTGTCTTTAAAAAAGAAAAAAAAACAATAGCGGCGTACGATGTACGACATCGGAACGTCCTTAGCGTAACAAGGCTGCTATAGCACAATGCATCGAGGAAGGGTTCGGCTCTCGTTGCAGCAATCGATCGCTATATCGCCGCGCCAGCGAATTCCAGGATGCTCTCCCTCTCTCTCTCTCTCTCTCTCTCTCTCTCTCTCTCTCTCTTTTGCTCTCGCTCCACAGCGACAATTAGTACAAGTTAGGTTCTCGATCGGCTTCTCGAATTCGCAGTCCCGACGACAACGGCGCTTTGCATTTCTAATGCACTGCGATCAGATGGATCAATAGATAAACAAAAATATGCTAAGAGCGAAACGGTATTAACAATGGCGTGTCATGCAGTGGTTTTGACTGGTGGTGTTTCTTTTTATTATGTTTATGGGTTATCACTGACTGAGCGAAACAAACTTAGTTGGAGCTAAAAAAAAGCCAACAGGTAAAGGCGTATTGATGTTTTTTTTATCCCAAAATTGTACTGATAAAAACTTCAATACTTTCCAAACGGTTGTTAAATTGCAGTAACTTCGCAGTAAAAATTTCCCACGGTTATTTGACAGAAAAATCGAAAGTCTTTTTATTTTTTGAGCTATTTGATGTCACGGTCGACATGGCCATGGCATCGTGAAACTAAAAGACCCGAGCGATGTTTCCAGCAATTTAAATACGATGATTGATCTATTATGCGTTACAAAAAAAGCAGCTACGTGTATTTTAATAACCGTAATGTCCAAGTGTAATTTAACAAAGTGAAAAGAATTCTTTTGGAGGTAGTATAGTAGCACGATGCAGCACGTCGTGTTCACTTTGTATTTTTCTATGTCAAGGAGGATTCACAGACGGTATAAGCTTTTTTCGAAATATCTTTCTAGCAATTTCTAGTTCTTTTTTCGCTAATATTTTCAATACAAATAATAGAACGCAAAGGAATTCAGACTGACGAAATTCAAAGGCAATTTCGCGCAGGTAAACCAATACCGGCGTAACGCCTTCAGCACACACCTCCGCGCAATGAGACATCTTTATCTGAAAATCATAACTCCGGCAGCAACAGCAGCAACAGCAACCGCAGATTTTGCGAACGTCTAAGCGCGCGTGCGCACCCATACCCACACAATCCGCACGCTAATCGTAATCCCACACGCGGCCTATCTATCCGCGAGTGAACGTATTCCAACGACGACGAAGAAGAGAAAAAGAAGAAAGAAGCCACGTGTAGGGTATATACACACGCGTGACAGTTTACAAGACGTCGCCTTCGAAATATCTCTCCCGCATTTCGCAGCAGCCGAGCCTCGCTGCTGCATCGCATTCCGACTTTATAAGTCTTTCCCTCTCTCTCTCTCTCTCTCTCTCTCTCTCTCTGACTCTTTCTCTCTCTCTCGTGCATTTACACGTATATATCGACGTGAAAAATGGCGTTTGGGTGTTCAGATAGACGAGAGGAGTTTTGTGATTTCGCGCGCGTATTTTCTCGCATTCTTTGTCGCTGCCCGGCGAGTGCGGTATATTAAGATGGATATTAATGGACGGTGAGGCGAATTGGACGGGTTTTGAAACATTGGCAGTTTCGCGAGGCTTTAGGGGATATTAATTGGGACTTATGCCGATCGATGAATGTTCGCGACAAGTCGTTAAATTATATTTATAATATCCTCACGATGCACGTTATAAGGTTTTTTTTTTATATTAAACTAGCGACTGCTGTAAGGATTAGAGAGACGCCCTGCGTATTTCGCTATCCACGAGATGGCGAATATTTTGGACGTGTCGGGTTTCATTACCTTTAATCGCTTTCCAACTTCGGATCAAATTTCATCGATATTAATTTTGACAGTGTCGTTAAAATTTAAATTATGTAATATTTATAGTTCTTGTATCGTTATCATATAATTATAATGCGAAGAGTTGTAAACGTCACTTGAAGTACTCATTAAATTTTTTTTTTTAAATTAAGGTGACTCCGGTGTGTTCGTTTGACTTGTGTGCAAAAACTTTTTACGATGGCTAGTTGTTTCAGAAAGAATATAATATAAAAAAAGAGTTCCTATAAAAAAGTAACGAAAAATAATTTTTTCAACTAAATTTTAATATTAATAAAAAAAGTAATTTTTTATTGGTTATCTGATTTTCTGTTTAAATCACTGTATTCAATCCTTATACAATTTCATGACAAGTTGGCGATATGAAAATTGCAAAAATTATCTTAATCTGCCAAACTATATTCGACTCTTAATTTCCAATTATATATACGTATATAAAATATTCCGTACATATACTTGATAAAAAATTTGATTATCAATTTGTATACAGATCGCTTTTGATTAACACGTATAAGAAACAAAATGAATCCTACTAAAATTAAAATTGGATGAAAAGTAAAAATGATGGATTCCTGTTGATTTTTTTTACTGACTATATATTTCGTTACTAATATACTTCACGAAGCCTTTTCATATATTACATCGTTTCTTAACTTTTTATACGTAAAGTTAGTTTTTTTAAATATTTTAATTACAAGTTAAAATAACCTGCTGCAGCCAGCTTGAGTAATTCAAACCGTTTCCTACAACCCGCAAGAATCATTGACACCAAAGAAGCGACGAGTCCTTGTCCAGATCCACTGCCATTACACTCAACCAACCCACGCGACAAGTCAGCGAACCACTTGAGTTTAGTTCGGTAACGCAGCTATTGTTTAATGTGCCGTGCAAAAAAGAGGAACGCCTCTGATCCAAGGCCTGATTCGCCTCCGTAAACACATAAGTCTGCATGTAATTGTCACCGGAAATACTGCTTGTTTCTAAAATTTTATGCTTGCCCAGTACGTTTGCATGTTATTTTGCGTGTGTTAGTTGGAGTAAGATGTGGTTTGGTGTATAATAGAGATGATGATTAATACACGCGTCTTCTTTATAGGTGGTTCTCGTATACAAAAATAACTTTTTGAATTCCTATATTTTCATCTCTAACATATTTTATAGTATTTTGTAAGCTCTGTCGTAGGTAAATTAAAATAACTTTGCACGTGCAATTAATAATGTAACTATTAAACGTGGCGTTTCGTTGAATTTTTTTTTCGTCAATACTGATAAATGGCAAAAGTCTAGGTATCAAAACTATATTTCCACTGCGGTCATTAATTATCACATCAAGCTACATAATTTTAATAACTCTGTCCACTAAAATTAACAATAAAAAAAAATATATATAATTTTGAATTACGGCTTGTTAGCCTACGATCGGTCGCGCGATTAATGGGAATTAATTTCGGTCGTATATACGCAGGAAAAAAATGATTAATGCACTTTATTACTCGCGGGCATGCATAAAAGGCCGCTACATCTTTTCCGAGAATTCTCATCCAACGACACACGCGTGCATTGCGACAAAATGACTTTCACGTCATTTTTGCGCCTACGAGGCATCAGCTATCGCATGTTGACATTCGCATAACCGCTTCCTCATATTTATACATAATTCGCGCGCACCGACGCGCAAATTAATCGCGCCCCATCGTTATTATTGCATCACACTACAACGAAGGGACGCGGAGGAGGGAGGGGATCGATGTACATAATTGGCCGGATGAATTATAGCCAAAAGTTTCGCGGTTTATTCTCGCGAGTGAGTTTTCAGGCTCCCGCGTGTGCGCGCGCCTGCCTGCGAGCTCGGGATTACACGAGCCGTGACAGTGTAAACGTAGGATGATTATGGTAAATTAAGACATGCGTGGAATTTCGCGGCGTTTAGGCTGGAACGCGCCGAATAATGGGAATGTAATTCATCGGGTAAAAGGAGGTTTTTAATGCGTTTACGAGGGATTCGTTTACTTACTTTCGTGTAAATAAATCATTTCTGTCACTTACGACCGGTGTCGTGTCTTGCTGAAAAAGAAAAATTTGCTATTCGTTTTTTCAGTTGGGTTATTGTATCGTTGCTCACACACTCGATATTAATCATACAGATTAAAGGCTGTGCAATCGCGCAGAAGAAGCGATTGCATTAATGCATGTTTAACTTGCATCTAAAATGTCGCCTGTTTACAGAAACATCGTGCATAAAATCTTGAAACGCATTTAATCCCGAAATAGACATAAAATGATGTCGTACGAGTGTGACTCTTAATAGTGTTGCTTCATCATTTTTGTCATTTGCACCTTACGCAATTTCAATTATTTGATACGATATTCGTATGAGCAGATAATATTTTATAAGACTCTTGGCAGCAAACGCGACAAAATATTCTATTTGTAAGTTTGATCTTTTACGTAATAGTCGTCATAATACTACACTGAAATTCTTTGATAACGCATACTAGCTGCATAATGAGCAGTATTACTCATATACTTTAAAAGATTCTAAAATATACCTTCAGTTATACCCATGAAGATATTGAAAAATGCCGAGATTAATGAAATACTTAGAACATAAGTAACTATTAAATCTTTTGAGAAATTCGTAGATAGGGAATGATTTTCTATCCGCAATTTATTCAGTTGAATTATTTTCATTGAATTTTTAATAATATATGAAATATATTATACAATATTTACATTTTTAAGATGCGAACAAATACTTACTATACCGCATAATATGAAAATTACGAGAAATCACTGAAATACCCCACCTGTGAACGTCCGTCGACGCCTTGTAGTACAGCAACCGGTCGCACAACCATGACCGCTGCGTAACATCGACGAAGGCGTCGGTTATCCGAAGGCTCCACCGGCGAAATGGAATTCCGCGGTGACGTTGTCATACGTTAATACATTACGGACGAACAATTTGCATAATTACATTTTCCTAAGAAATCACCGATTCAGGCAGAAATTGTGAATCGCGGTTTATCAATCATATTGAAATCAGTCGGAAGTGACGTAACTTTTCGGAGAAAAATTAACGAAATTGTGCGCATATATAAGAATATCAATTTTTTTAGCTATATTTACTTTTCGCACGTGGTCATCGCGAGATGGTGGCGGTGACGTTCAAGTTGTTTGACACCATTGATGATTCTGGATGTTAATCGCGTTTTTATTCTCATAACAGCTAATGTTATTGTACACTTAGGGCGGGTGGGGGGAAGGGGGGGAGGGTCGTAGTAATTCATCTTCTCCGCGAACAGGAAAATATTTTCATCAAAGTTTATAGCTTAATTTGAATATAAAGTTGTGAAGCTGTGAAGCGCGATGTGACTTTGCGGTTATGTGGTTCTGACACTTTTAAGTACGGAAATTAAAATTTCTTTCATTACGGAAAAATAGTTATGCTAATAAAGTTCTAAATGGTTAATGTGATTATAATGTCAGTTATCTCCATATTGATTAAACTATTTTTTTTCAATGAAATAAAAGCTTGGATAGGAAACCTGTCACAAAAAATAGAAGAAATGAGTGTTATTGCATCATTTTCCTTGACATTTGTGAATTTTATCGTTTGTATATACTAGATGGTAACTTCATAAATAAGAAAGTTTATTTTTAAAAACAAGGCTATCATCATAATAAACATTAATGAAGAAACCACACTAATTATAGTCAGGTGTACTAAACTAATTATGTTCTCAACATATGTTATGAAGGTCAAGCAAATATCCAACGTTACAAGACATTATCATGAAATATCTGTACTTTTTTCGTTATTGAATAATTATGTTCACTTCTAAATTTCAATGACGATACATACAATTGTAGATTAAACTTTTGCATAAAATCTTATCTTAAAAATGAAAAAATTCAACAAAAATTTTGTAATTGAAATTGATTTTGAAAAGAAAAATTTGTCTCGCAACAAAATAGTACAAATAAATTTTTACGCAACTTTCATAGATAGATATAACTCATTGAAAAAAGTTATCCCAAACATGCTTTTTTGCGAAAGAAAAAGACTAATCCAAAACGTCATCTAATTTCAATTAAATTTTTATCTGATTCTGCAATGCATGAATCCTCTGCGATTCAAAAAAACCTCTGAAAGAGATTTTACTTTATTCATCTGTGGATCGAAAAAGACGCTTCTTTTGCTCGATTGTCAAAGCGCGTTACATAACACCGCATCGAAACTACAGCGATGCAGAGCCTAATGCAAAGCGCTGCTATAGGAGATTTCGAAAAGGTCGCGGCCACCTCGCGCGAATGCACGAGGAAGAGATAGTTTCGAGTAAGCGGGTGCGGGCACTGTGTAAGAGTCTCTCTAGTTGGCTTTCTCCGCTCGACCGTTTTGTGCTCCTCGCGACCCGCAAGCAACCCGCGATAATTATATAGACGATGATAATGGAAGGACTTTTTGCGCCGTCTACGCGCAATTAACAACGAATGCATCGCCATTGAACAGTCGTTTGGTAAGAGTGTGGAACTTAGGTTCGAAGAAAAAGAATTGAATATTGATGAAACGGTAATTAATTATTGGTGATAATTATCGGTGGGTCAAATGAATAATGACATTTTTGGGTTTCAAAGAAAAACAGCTTGTATTTAGTAATAAATCATATTGAGTATAAATTGGAAAAAGCAAATTGTAAGAAAGTTTTGTCTTATTCTATTCAGTTAATTTGTCGCCAATAAAAGAGATTTTGGTAAACATTTAGCTATATATTGAAAATCCCAATCCGTGCTCTTGCAGCTGAAGAAAAAACATATTTTATCGCCATCTTCGGCATTATCTATCGATAATTCGTCAAGTGCGTTGTAACACTTGTGTTTGATTCCATCTACTTTAATCGACTTTCCATGACTACCATTGGTTTCAACTTTAAGGATGTCGAAATTCTGACACTTAGAAATGGCCTTTTCGGTTTCATTAGAACACTTCCCTGTTATTAATAAAAATCCACCATCAGCAAGATTGAATATATCTATCCAATTCTTATCCGTCTCCAATTCAATTGTTACATTCAGTGTCACATTGCCATTGCTGTCTATTTGGAGACAATTTGCTTTTGTACTATCATCATCAGTTTTCAGGCAAAATCCACATCTTTTGTTAAAATTTGACATTCCCAGAAAGTATTTTGGAGGTTTCTCATTATCAATTCCAATCTTTGTAAATCCGAGTGTGTCACCGTTTGGCTGTAAATACCATATCACTGTTTCATTTGTGTCTCCGTCTATTCCTGTGACAAAGAAGTTCGTTTCTGACATGTCTTCTGAAATAGGCATGACGTATCCAGTAATGTTAGTATCCGGCCAAACGTAAGTTGGCTTTTTAATGAGATTACCATCTGCGTTGTAAGTTGATCGACATATAGGAGCTGCAGTCTCTCTATTTCTGAAAATAATAAGATAATAATTACTAATCATAATTATCAGGTTGAAAAAGAATGTATCGAATATACAAAACTTTTTCTTATTTTTTTAATTCAAGAACTTGCTAAATACTCTATAGCATTACGGAATATTCTCAGTCCTAGCTAACTGAATATTTTTTTGACAAAAATTAATCATGAAAATCATTGTTTTTATGTGCATTCGTGTTAGAGTTGCATTGAATTTAAATAATAATGTAACGATTACTCCAAAAATTGATTCTCAGCAGAAATAATTTAAACAATAAACACAAAAAAGAAGATGTAATACATATTTAAATGTGCAAAACTATTTTTTTTTTTTTTTTTGCTTAAAAATTATTGTAGTTTCAGAATGAATAATATTGTTTTCAAATATTTCTAAAAAAAAATCGTAAAAGTGATCAGTCATAATACGGGACTGTTTCCCTTAAACAATTTATTGGTATAACAACTATTCATAAATTTACTCACCCAAGTGTAGTTTCGCATAGTGTTCCATTATTGTCGCTGAGAACAACGAAATTGTCACGATAAATTAGCACCGGTTTATCAAAAAAATAACTAGATGTTACATTAACAGAAAATGCCAAATTAACTCTTTTACAATTTTTCATATCCACAATACTCAAGCCTATGTGGTCGTACGTATCATTCTGCATATCATCCAATACCTTTTCCACCCAATGAAACATTATTTTAGAATCCGTAAATGCCCACAGTTCAACATGGTCGTGATCACTAAACAGTTTCCGACTTTTATCCAATGGACTTATCCTGACGTTGCAGGTTTTAGTGTCTGTCGATGATTCGACAGTCACGTTACAAGGAATATCCTTTTCGTCTTTTTCGCAAATGGCATAGTGAAATTTGTCAATTGGTCGATATTGTCTATTTTCATATATGCCAGGTACGAAAAACTTACTTGAGTTTAAAGGAAGATGTTTTTCTTTGATAAAATTTTCTATTTCCGAACTTCCATTAACATATGTCTTTGTGCTTATGAACATAAAAAATAAAACGAAAATCATTTTATAAACCGACGTCGTCATAGTAATACTGTTACTTTGCTTTAACTATTTATATTGTTCTGTAATTATTGGTAGTTAAGAAGAAAAAACCATTTAAGAATTAATAAACCAATTAAAGTTCATTTTTCAGCACTTTTTACAATTTTAGGTGATTAATTACACTTTTTTAAATTAATTTTCCAAATACATTAATATTAAGTACTGTTTCACTAAGCTGCGGTTAAGCATATGAATGAACTAATGGGCTGTAAGAAACTGTTACCATACCACTAATACTTTAAAGATCGAAGATCAGCAAAATAGTATTATAAATAACTTATCAAAATAAATTTTATAGATCTGTTATTGGAACTCGTTTGATAACCTCTATAATCATTAAGATACAATAATTGCTGTTATATCGGAAATTATACAATTTTATTTCAGTGTCTTTTAAATTTATTTTTTATTCTTGATAATCAAGTCTATGAATAGGAAGTATAAGAGAAGTTATCGCCAATGTCAACTTTTTCTAAATTGTTTTCTTGGCCTTGATATTTGCATCACTAGTATTCACGATTGTAAAATGGAATTCAAGAGCGAATACACTAAAAAAATAATACTATTTAGATCATCACTTTATTATTATTTATTTTTTATATTTCAATTATTCTAATATATAAATATAATCTTTTTATTTATTTTGTATATATTAAAATATATTTTTACTCAGAATAATTATATCATTTATTTTGACGGATGTAATCCACTTTCTAATATCAGCATTCATACTGTAGATCTCCGACTAATTTCATTTTTATCATGGTCTTAAAAAATTGTTAAAAAACACTTATTAAACCTATTACGTGAATATGGGTCAAGTCCGGGCACAATTACTCTTCTGCAATACTTATTTTACAAAACTGTACACGCGATCAAGCAACGAAAACTCAAAGAATCTTGTGCTGACGGTATGATTATCGTGGAACGATCCAGGGAATTATTATAAGTCGATTAGTTCTTGGATCGACAACACGATTTAGCCAAAGAAGAAGAGACGAAGGAGCGGCTCGTCAAAAAGATCTCGCGGAATGTCGTTTTGTCACAAGTCGCGCATGAATCATTTCCAATACTACTTTGTATGTCGCATTTGCGGATAGCTCAATAATATTGAAACCATGGGTTTTTAAATTCGTAAAACTGAATGGTCGAATGCAGTAAAATAAGTATTAAATTGCAGAGAAATATATTATATATACAAGAATGCAATGTAGTAAAAACTGTACGTGATTTTTATTTTAATCCACAATGTAATGAATTTGTAACTTTTAGTAACGTTTAAATCTATGAATAAATGTCCGCTTATCGGCAAAATACTTTATTTTGGAAATTTACATAAGAAATTGTTTTACTCGTACTGAGAGTCATCAATCCAATCGTTGCGTCATTCAATTTATAATGAAATTAAATAATTACTCAAGTGATTGTAGACTTACATTAGAAAATTTTCAACATTTTTATTAATTATTCAATAAATTATATAAATGTTGAAACATAAAATAATTCATTGGCATTCGAATGACCGACGATTATAATGAAACCTATAGATATAATTCAGCGAGGTTGATTTGAAATCGGTCAAACACCTTAAAAATTTCGAGTAATATATAGACCCCGATGCGTGCGTGATACCGTTCGCTGCGCATCGGCGGCTCATCTTAACCATTGCAAAATCTCGTGCGCGCTAACGATGACCGAGGCGTACAGCCATTTGCCGCTTGCCCAATAACCGCACGATGTCCCTGCATCTTCTATACCTCCACCTCCTCGCGAGAACTGCTGCTGCTGCTGCGACCATATCTAGCCTTGCGCAATTCCTCGAATCAACGATTGAAAAGAAGCAGAAGAGAGAGAGAGAGAAAAAAATGAACGAAGAAGAATATCGCATACACGCGTGCGTGTCTGTGTGTCTTACCTTCTGGCTATGCGACCTCGCGATGTTTGCCGAACGAGCGACGTCTCGCGAAAAAATCGTTATTTTTTAGCTGCGGGCGAGATTGCGATCGCTTGCCCGCGCGCGCATCTCTCTCGGGCCGCGATTAATATGGCTCTCGAAATATTTAATGCGTCTATGGGTGTATAACGTGTGTTTAGAAGGACAATTAGGCCCCCGGTAAAAGCTTAAGTGTGTTTTATGTCATGAGGCGTGCGCGTGTTTTACATAACCGAGAGAATTCTTTCGGGGTAATGCGCACGCGCTCGTGTAATAACCGCGTCTTTATCGTAATTTATTGTAAAATATTGTGCGTAGGTCGTAACGTTAGGCGCTGTTTTATAATGTAGTAATGTGTGAATTTTAAAAAAATGCGCTTGGCCCGTGGGCGTGCGATGTATGGATAATAAACTACCAACATTTTTAGGGTAATAGAGTTTTGCGGGAATCGAGAAAAAATTATATTATTTTGGCGCGAAGCGTGTAAGCAATTTATATTTAGCTAGATGACGAGATTACTTTTTCTTTTTTTTCCTTTTTAATCGACGGGAGACCCGGTGTCGGAATTTCTGCAAACGTAGATTATCAAACTTGATTATTTAATATAGCGATGCTAAATCATCCAGATTTCGCCGCGTATCCGTCAATTCCACGTATACGCATATGAATGAACGAAATTACCAGAATCTTCGTCATCAGAACACTGGTTTTCCGTCTATAGATTCGATGATCCCAGTATTTTTACGATGGCAGTCATAATTCAGACTTGTCTAATCTCCCGCACGTGTCCTCATACGCTGTACTTGTATACCTTATGTTATACACACATATAATATAAGGTATACAAGTACTTATGCAACTCGTTATAATATAATGCGTGAAATTGTGCAGACTAGAAAATTCGCCTAGGCGGCGATTAATTAAGCATCCTGCTTACATCGAACTGCAATCAAAATCCATCTTTAAGTGTACCAGTCGTAAATGCGCGCGAAAACAGCGTGTAATGAGGAAATTCAACGATATCGACCCGTTTGACGCACGCTTGTAGATGTCGCAACGCTTTGCGCGCTGCATCCACGCGCGCATCATGCAAATGTCTTGAATTTATGATCGATGCGCGCGTATCGTGATTCTGTATACCTATATACATCGAAAATTTCACGCGATTTGGTAACGAGTCTTTACGAAACCCCAAAAAATGCCCATATTATTTAATATTTACACTCTGATGCGTTGCCCAAAAGCGAATCACTTGAAGAGTTCGTTCGCTTTTTTTCTACCTTTAAACATATGTATTTAGGCAAATCGGTGACCGCGCGAGGTTGGGCAACTCGTATAATATGCGGAGGAGAGGATTTGTTGACTAGGCGATGCGCGCGTTGCGCAATGAGGTCAAAACAGAACAGAGAGTCAGAGTTTTCGGGTCTATGTATGTGTATATATAATGTCTGTTTATGATACGTTCTTCTCATTTTACAATCACATCGTTACAAGTAAAGTGGCGGCAGTACATATAACAATATTTTATAAATGATATTTGACAGAAACGTCGTCTCTTGCATATTTACAAAGCCTGAATCCTACGGAGTGTATATAACATCATATGTAAATATATTATGTGGCTTGGTGTAAAAAAACGCGGAGTTGCACACAGTCTCAAGAGTGAAAATCTGTATGAAAAAAAAAAAAAAAAAAAAACAGAAAACGCCGTGGTAATCGTCGCATTATCTCGCAACGCTACACACAGCGTGTGTACCGGAAAAAGAAGATTTGGACGGAGACTTTCTTACGAACCTTACGAACTAATAATCTCTTTTACGCGGAGCTCTGCGCCTCCTACCCGAAGGCAAGATCATCGGCGTCACTCCCACATTACGCACACACACACACAGCCGCAACTACGACGCTCTTGATCCGAGACTCGCCGTATATATTGCACTCCGACGAGCCGCGAATCTAGCGCGCCAATCGCGGCTTCCACATCTCACACGCACGCACGCTATACGTAAAATAACTACATCTGTGGCACATGACTTGGTTGATCCCTAATCCTATATACGAATGCTGCGCATTTCCCTTTTACAGGTTGTCCTCCTCGGGGTGAGCGGCGATCCACTCGAGTGCCTTGAGGATGGCCTCGGGTATGGCAGGGGCGACGGGCAGATGGGCGCCCTGGGGCTGGAATCCGTTCTCGTCAGCGGTGTAGCTTAGGGAGATAGGGGTGCCGTCGTCAGCGGTGTAGCTGTAGCTGCCGCGTACGGAGGCGATGCCTTCCTCGCCACCCTGCTTAAGCTCGCCCTGCTCCTCGGCCTCGATGCCGTTTCCGGTCTGGTACGACCAGTTGTACGAGCCGTCGGGGTTCGGGCCCTCACCGCTGCTGCGGAGGATCGGGATAGGCTCGTCGGAGGCTGGCGCGGCTGAGACGTAGGCCACGAGGGCGAAGAGTGCTACTACTGCGAATTTCTGAAAACGAGAGAGTTTTTTTAGTCGATTGAAATTTTTAATTGATTTTATGGTTGAATTTTTTTTAGACGGTGTTGGAGTCTATATAAAATCGGATCAGATTTTTCTTTTTTTTTTCAATTAATTTTGTTATTCATAGTACACTGTTCGTTAGCTGATTACAAACAGTAGGCGTCTGCGGTATTTTAAAAAAATCTGAAAGTGAAGTTAAATAATGCAGGGTTCGATGTAGGAATCCATATCTTTGACGTCCCTTTAAATTATTCAATAAAATCTACACAAAAGTTAAGTAATTGATTAAGTTATCCTTGTACGACACGGATGAATTATGAATTTTGCTTTAACTAAATGTAAAAATGCCGGAATGTTTATTTGTCAGCTGATTTCAATCTAATGTACGTAAATTTTCATCCTTTTTCAAACACGTGCGCTTCGAGAGGCGCCGCGCCATTGCTATTTATTAGTTACTTCAAGTATAAAACAAGAATTAAGAAACATTTTGTATCAAGAGCCGCCCATCGCGTGTATAATGAATATGCAAATAAGACCTTCGTAAAAATGATCATTCCAAGCGCTCTTAGCTTCTAATCCATAATGCAAAGAGGTATCCATCACCGAGCCGCGAATTCGTTGATCCGCGCGAGAGGATGGCTCAACTTTTGTTAATTCACGACGATCAATCATTGCTGGCGCGCGCATGCACGCGTGCGCAATAAATACCGGCGAAAAGATAGCGACGAACATTAGCACTACCAGTTCCTATCAGTCGCGTGAACTTTTACAATCGCAGAGAGTTTCGACAACACGTGGCATTTGTTGCTCGGATTAGAGCTATAGCCGTTTCTTGCGCAATCGCCCCGCACGAGCGCGCGTGACAAATCCGTTCGGAGGATGAATTCGGCTGCAAGTAATTGTAATAATAATAATAATAATATGTGCGTATGCGCGTGTGTGTGTTGTCACGTATACAACGAGGAGCATGGGGGGGGGGGCAGAGGTGAGAGCGCACACGTGTAAGCGCGCGTGTATATAATCAATTTTTTTTATTCATTGTATGTAAGTCGAGAGATTAAGAGGGAGGAGAGATGCGGAGAGCGGAATAGATTACTCCTCTGGACACAGCCACGCGAGTTTCGTAAGAGTAGAAGACAGATGATTCGAGCTACCGCGCATGCGAGGGGATTGAATCGAAAAAGAAAGAGAGAGAGAGGGGGGGAGAGGAACCGTTTTATTTTGTCGTTTATTTTAACGATTTGCCGGGAATAAGGGAGTTCGAGAGAGTTGCGAAAGATCGAATTGGTGGTGATTGGAAGGTACGTTAAGTTTTTAATGCCACTGGCTTGAATTAGGAGATAGTAAAACATTTTATTTTCCAGGGGATAGAGAAAGAATTTCTGTCGTAAAGGCGATAGCGCGTTGTAAAATTAGTTGGCCATTTTTTTATGGTTATTTGATTAAAAATTACATACTGCGCGTGTAATAAGAATGGTAATGAAAATGGTATACATTATTAAGACACGTTTGTTGAATTGGTCGTTAGTAACAAATTTATTTTAGTAAATATAATCACTGAGAAAAGGGATCTATTAAAAATTACTATAATAAATAATAACGTCGGGATATACTTGCAATATGAAAAAAATTAATCGACGTTACTACGTATTATAGAAATCTTTAGTAAATTATTTTTCTTAGTGCATGACGAAAAATTTCCTTAACAAAATTCAATTTAAACAATATTATCTTTCGAAATTGGCAGTCGTGCAATTCTACAAAGCGAAAGGAAGTTCTTGAACTTAAACATTAAACAACGTTATTTATTTTTGGAAGGAGGACAAAAACCAAAATCTTTGAGTTGGACAAAATTGAGTAAGCATTGCGATGAATTTTGAGTCACAAAATTTAAAAAAAAGTTCTATGTACTTCGCGAACACCAAAAATTTTGAACTCCACCTGGATACCCAACCATCGATTCAACTATTACTCTAACACTACATCACATTAATATTATCCTACTTCCCAAACTTTATAATTTATAAATACTGCAAAGCCGGCAATTATTAATGTGCACTTTCCTGAATAATCCGTAGCGTTATACCGATCAGCACCAGCGTCAAAAGCCCACTTTACTACAACATCCGACAATCGCAGATTTTTGCACACCACCCCGCGCACGATCGATCATCGCACGCATCCGACGCGATTATCCAGTACCCGATTGAATTACTCAGACAGCGATATCTATGTACACGACACTTTTTTTCTCCCTCTCTGTTTCTCTTACGGGCGGCGAGATCGTTGACTTACCATGGCTGAGGAGAGCTGTGTGGCTTTGTTGTGCTGTCTTGTGTGTATAACTGGGCACGTGTGACCTGTTGATATGCGGTCCCCAGCTCGCGACGCGGCTTTTATATAATCACGAAGACACGAGTGATGCTGCGGCAGCGGCGGCGGCGGCGGCGGCGTCGCCACCACGCGTGCGCACCTCCTCCAGTGTCCGCTCGTATGTGTGTGTGTGTGAGTGTGTGTGTGTGTGTGCGTGTATACCCGCTTACTCCCCCTCACACAAGATTGAAAGATGCTCCCATACACAGGTGTGTGTGTGTATCTGTTTCTGTATATTTTTGGCATCGTCTGGCACATTCCCGGCATTCTTACGACACTTTTTCGTCACGATTATCGGGAATAAATTTCGCTGATTTAAAATCAAGCGCGCCTGTCAATTTTTCACCTCGCACGCACAAATATATGTACATATATATATATATATATATGCACGTGTGACTATAGCTCGACGCACTGCTGCTGGCTCTGTAATCGGGAGTGCGTTCACGTGGCTTTTCGAAACACCCCGCCGAGCGCCAGTACGATGATCTTTCCGAGCGAGTTTAAGGACGCAGAGATGAGCTTTGATGTACGAGGGGTTGCAACGTATTGTACGTATATGAGGCGTGGGAAGAATGATACAGAGCAGATCGGTTAAGCGGACAGTGACCCCCGCGGAGCTTCGGGTACCAAGGCCATGTGTGTACGTGTGTGTGTGTGTGTGTGAGGAGGTTAATTCTTTTGCGAAGCCGGATTTTTTCGAAAACGCAAGTTGATAAGGACGGGTCGTTGAATATTGTCTGGTCATGGGTGTATGCTTTGCCGCGTGTTTAATGTAAATTAATTGGGCGTCTTTGTAGGTATAAAAAGTATTATTTTTAGCGCAGAACATGCAGAATTTAAGAGAAATTCTAGAAAAATTTACAGTTACAACTTCATCGATACGTATGATATTTTTAAAAGAAAAATGAGAAAAATTAACAATTGAATTGTAGATTTTGTTTCTGCAGAGATATTGAATGGAATGTGATGATGAAACGTATCTAAAATTTATGATAGAAACACATCGCGCCGAAAATAGACAACATATTATTTTCTTATATTCGAAAATACCATTTACATTTACTGTTGACAAATAAGTAATGTGTATCTTAATCCAAAAAGTAAATTTTAAAATTCATATATTTATTTGGGAAAACATATGTAAACATTAATGTATATTCAAAGTCACGCTATACATGAATATTAAAACAAATTTATTTTATTACGTTGCGCAAGTGGATTATAATAATTTCAAATGTTTCGTTTAAATTAATAAAACATTAGGTAGTGCTAAAAATACACCTAATCAATTAAGAAATACCATGTGCGCGTCAAAAAATAGCACCATGAAAATTTTCACTAAAAGTATATAAATTTTGCCTTTATATAAATATTATATGTGTACACTTGACAATTTTTTCGTGCCACAAAAGAAATGGAAGTTATAAAAATAATTTTTTATTCGCATTTTTATGAAATAAAAATATTGACAAATGTAGTTTATGAATGTACATCTTAAAACCTCTGTCAAAATATCACATCAAACTTCGAATTGCAAATGCATGTTTACGTAAAAGATTTGAAGAATCAACCGATTTTTAAGGTTCATGTCTTCTTTGTGGCGCTTATACATGCTCATTTGAATGACTAATTTTTATCTTTGATGGTTTCAAAATTTGATGTTAGATTTATTGTCACAGTAGTTTTGTGGTAATATTAAATTTTTGAATTGATAGAATGATTTAATAGAATTTTACACGAAAGAATGTTTGACATGAATTTTGCATATCATCTATACCGGTAAAATTAGATAAAATTAATGAAATTTACCTAATGTAATAATAAATTTACGATTATAACAATTTTCTAAACGTTTTTAATAAACAATTTATGAAAATATAATTTGAATTACGGTTGTACTTTACAAAATTAATGATTCAGAATTAAATTAACTCACACGATTGAATTGATAATATGCTTTTTAACGTTATCGAAATTGAAGAAAAATATTAATTGTGAAACAACAAAACTTCAAGCAATAATTTTGCAAAATATTACCAACATATATACGCGGTTCAAAAGTCATAAAAATGATATAACCGGTGTCATTTTCAATTTTTATAGTCACCTATGTAAAGAAAGCATATTAAATTTTTGATTAATTTTATAGCTTGTACGCTAAAGGTCTTTTTTTCAAATGTATAATGAAGATTCAATTTTAGAGCTATCCAACATTTCCATAAGAAGAATAGAGAAGATTATTATATAATAAATTAATTTCAATGTCAATTTCTTAATTGTTTACGGTACACCAGAAAAGTTACCAACCACGTGTACTTTAAATACCTCGACCAACTCCTCGACTAATTTTAATGGATCATCTCTTTTGTAACAAAGTAATCATTTTTCATCCGTTACACAGCGCCCAAAAGTGATTACCCACTACCCGCCTTAAATTGTATTTGAGTAAGCTTCAATCATAAAAAAAGAGAGAGTGTCAAAATTACACGAATATCCGTCTCGCTAGCGGCTATTATTGCCCGCGACTAGAGCCATGGGCGTTACCGGGAATTAATTGGCCGTATTAAACGTGGTGTAACTTGCTTCCAGCGATCGACCGAAAAAAACGGTCTTCACTTCGCCCGCAGCGCAGAGAAGACAGGCTGTCTGACCAGTGCCACATGACGACGCATCCATTGTTATAAACGTGACAAAGCAGAGACCATTTCTCGTGATTGTAAAAGAATTTTGATCGACTTTTAGGATATGATTTAACAAAGACTTTGAGCCATTTATTTGATAAATCCAATTCTCTGTAAAATTGTAAGAATTTGTTTATAATAATTATAAAACGTAGGTTTATAAGAAAATAACAGTTATGCGTAAAAGATTTCTCTGAATTTCCTTGAAAAAATATTCGCCCCACGTGTTATTTGCTAAGTGTCTACTAATTTTGCTAATAGGTTAAGGTCATCAATCGAAGGTCAACTGAACCGATTAGAATTACTTGAATTTAAGATTTCGAAATTATAACGTTCATTAAATTGTTCTATTAAATGCCATATAATTAATTTTGATTAAAAAATACTATCGTTATGAAAACCCCATTTCGAAGACATAATATACGTTAATTAAAATTTGTTGCATAGACAAAGTATTTGAGTTCTTTATACAATGTATTGAATGGAAAGACAATAAAATTTATTGCAATATACTTACTGCTGATATGAAAATAAAAAAATGAAAAAGTAAATTTTTTTGCATATTTGATAAGATAGAATGATTATTTTCAAATTTTATGTTCTTGTAATTGTATAAAAGTAACTTTAATACATCTCATTAAACATCTTATTTTATTAAGGGGCTTTTATTTTATTTTTACAAAATAATTAATGACGAAAACAACTAAGATAAAAGAACGTCTCTTATACTGGAAAGCAATAAAAGCCGTTTAAGCTACGTCTCTTTGCATATTTACTTTAACTATGAACTCGAGATCATTCAAACTGTATAGTGTATAGAGATTTAAAAGTGAGCGTTATCCCGCATAAATTATCTAAGGTTGCAATGAATATACAAGACGTAAGAGTACTAATGAAACTATTTTCTAAAAACATGTAACTATGACTTTTTTAACTTTATTTTATAAAAAATGTAATTGAAAAAATACAAATTTTTATTATTTTCATTTATTAGAGAACCATGTGATCATAATAAATATGTTATGATTACTGACATTCCATGCTTTCTGAATAAATGGTTAGCAAGCTTGAAAAATAAAGACCGTACAAACAACCCAATAGTTTCAATAAACAAGTCATGAAATCAATAAAGTCTTGACTTGGCAAATACCTATATTTATAAAAAGTTGAATTTTGTAGGTATTTCCAATCATTACGTCATAGATAACTTAAATATTCTTATTCGACTGCTCATTTGGGTATTTCCTTATTTAAATAGCCCGAATCCGGTGCAAATCATATCACATTGTAACTTGTGTAAAGATGCAATTTTTCAATTCGACAACATTTTAATTAATGAAAATTCAAATTACTTGGAAAAGAGAGCATCACAATTATTGAATTAGAAATCTTTTGTATATGCTATATTAATATATACCATCAATCAAATTGCTAACAAAACATAATCAATCACGCAGACAATAATATAGATTAATGAATAGAAATCGATACCAATTTATTTTTATAAATTTATTCCTGAATATTATCAACACTAACATTAATCTCTTGCTATTACTTTATGTAATAGAAATTTCGAACAAGGAAAAGAATTTTATTCTGGTTCAGTAATGTTCTTGCACTAAATACAATAATCTTTTTTATTATATTATTTTGTTAAATTATACAAAGTTTATAGATAATGTTTTATGTAATTTGGAATACTATTTTTAAGTTAGTTTTTAAGGTATTATCAAACGCAAACATCCTACAATGGTATAGTTCATGGGGATGTCTTAGCGTTCGATAAATTGTTATCCCAGCCTATGTACAGGTAACTGCGTTTACCTCTGTAGGGTTTACTCTATGTAATCAATCTGGTAAAATAAATAAATAAATAAATATATTTGACAGCTATCTGAAGTTCTCTTTATGAGTCTTACATAGCTCTGCATTACTACGCTAATGAGCACTTTTAGTGGATTAATCGGTTCACCGGTAATACGTGTGATGAAGATCTAAAGTTTTAGGAGGGTTCCGACATAGCAGAGCTATAAATAAAAACATGAGAAATCCGGTTTTCGAAAAGTCGGTAGTGCGGGGCCAGTCAATCGCTGAGCCCGGGATTCGAACACCTTACTGTTTGGGTAAACATACATTTCGAGACCAAAGTCTGAGGCCTAAGATAATCGAGCCACCGTAGTTTCTAATTAGGTTATTTTAATTACTTTAAGGAAATTAAATTTTAAATTATTACATCTCTTAAAAGAATAGTATATATTACACACGGAGGGAGGAAAAACCTTGAACAGTCTACAGGTCATGTAAAATGTCAATATTCCCCCGTGATGCGTATACTATTTTTCACCATATCCGAGCCGGAAATGAAAGTGGTACTTTCTGCCAGGGTATGGTAAAGAAAAAAACGTAATAATTCATTGTATGTGTTATGTATATTTATGTATATTATGTGTTATGTATATTATTTATATTATGTGTTATTTATATTATGTATATTATGTGTTATATATATTATTTATATTATGTGTTATGTATATTATGTATATTATGTATATTATGTATTGTGTAATACATAAAAGACTTTTATATTAAAATAATATCAGTCAATTAACTTATTTGGAAAAAAATAATATTAAATATTAATAAAATTTTTTGATAACTTAAAAAGTTTACAAAGTAAGATATAGCAAAAATAAATATCTAACCGTTCTTGTACCTGTTGCGCTCTGACCCATCATGTAATTAAAGATAATTGGCCTACAAAACCTTCTTTTGGTACGACTTCTTTTATCTCACAGCTTTATAAAAATAATTTTGGTTGCGATATCCTTGAGCCAACTGTGTCTTGGATCATGAGAAATCTTGTTCATTTTTATGTTTGATAGGTGGCCTAACATTTATTACTAATATTCCTCTGTTAAAAAAAAATCAAAGAATTTTGGGCGCTTTCACTTCAAAACTTTCACTTTGGCAAAATCAAAGAGTGCACAATGATAGAACTTCAATTTATCACTGTAACGTTTTTGATTGATCTTTGAAATGACAAATCAAGATGAATAGGATAATAAGATACGGGACATCCGTACTTGTTAAAGAACTAAAAGAGATCCATCCAATAGCGCAAAAATGAAAAGTGAGAATTTCAGTATATCATGTTTATATCTACTATTATTTGAAATGTTTATTTAAAAAAAAAAAATTATTTTAAAAATTGTTTAACAGAACTTATAATTTCAATTCTTTTATTAACTTTATTATTATCACATCACAACATACTGAATTATTTACTGAAATTAAAATAAAACTTGTTTTCGCAATAATTTTGTTTATTCTTGCAGAGAGTTGACAAAAATAAAACGTCTTTTAGAAGCCAATTAGGTACAGGTAACAAATTTACTATCCTAAAAATAAACTTATCTCTGTAAACATGTTTATTTTTAGTTATTTTTTTGGTAAAAAAGAAATAGTGAAAACAATTAACTAAGAGGAAATACTGAAAAATTCGTAAACTTTAAAATTTTTAGGAATATATATTTGAATTTTCGTTTCAATTGAAATCATAACGATGCTAGCGTAAGTTACTTCTACCTAAGTGGCTATTTTTATATCGATTTGTGCTTTGCCTAGGAAAATACGAAAATGATATGAAAAATCTTTTTAACAGTCTATGTTTCTATGTAAAAATATTTCCTTTATGCAAATCTGGAGTTAGAATTGAAAATTTTCTAGATGGGAAAATCAAAATGGCGTCTTGAAAATAGATGAAAATGCTATATTGTTGAATATTTGATTTGAAAAATCGACATAAAAATATCTGCGACGAAATGTGCTATGTTTAATCTTGACACAGTGAACAAAGTATATAAAAATAAATATATCGAATTACGGAAAATCAAGAGTACTGCTCTAAGTTTTTAATCATTCTACAATTCTAAAAACGTTTTAAGTCAAAATCGCATATTTTTTCACGCCTTATTCTTTATTTCGGCCGCACGTTACACAAGTCGTTTTAGTACAAAATTTGAACAAAATTCTGAGGTGCAGAGCAATAAACTGCCATTTACTCGGTCGGTAACGATACGACTTATGACACCCCCTTAACTTTCAAGATGATCCGAAGGATATGGATTCAATAAGAATAACCTTCGTTAGTTCACGAAATTCTTCTTGAGGGTTAATCACTACCGAATATACCATTATTACATCAGCACCTCGCCATACAGCGTAGAAACAAGACTAGAGAAATATTAAAAAACGTACCGAAAACAGCATGCAAAACTATGGAAATACGATTTACTGGCACGTGCGCGCGTGTCAACAAATATGTTAATGAAAACAAACTAGTCATCCTTCCAGCGGTACTACGCAGTTCCGAAAGCTCCACCGTAAATCCAACCACGAACTACACACGTGTCATATGTATATTTCAGTTTCTATAATAACCCTTTACCTGTCAATCACAATCCCATCACAATCGCCAATAAAGTCACGTTCCCGTCAGGTCAGCGTGACGCTGCGGTCTACTATCGCAGTCGTTCCAATACAGAGAAAGTCCACCCCGCGATATTCGCAGCCCCCGACATCCTCTCCTGCTGCTTATCATAATAAACGCATTAACGATCTACAGTGCTACCGTCTGGGCACTGCCTTGGCAACTGACTCCCGAGCCTCGCGGCGCTCTATGGTCTCCCTTCTGGTGCCTCCTGATGATCCTTACGCGCCTCCTTGCCTCCCTAAGGTCATTCAGCAATAATCACCATTTCTCTCTCTTCATCCTCTTCCCGCCCATTACGCATCTCTATAGAAAATTACAGCCAGTCCGTGTAATGTATAATGGGGCATCATTACCAGCGGCCCACCGCCGCTGTCGCTGCCGCCGTCGTCGCGTCATCACCAAAACGAATAAAGGAGAAAAAAGCGAAATTGACGAAACTCGAAGTGCGTCTAGGAGGGGGCCGGGAGGGAGGTAGAGAGTGTAGGACCACTTAGCCCATGTGTGTATGTGTGTGGCGTACACGTTTTTTTAACAACGGCCGAGATGTATGCGGTCATCGTTTGTCGGCGGCAATGCCGCCGCCGCAGTTGCCGCCGCGGTACACAGACGGCCGAATATATATAAAGCGGATGGTCCAGGACATAGCAAGTGTCAGTTCGCTAAAAAGTTCCCTCGCTGATCCATCACAAGAGTTTATTCTCCACAGTACCAGTGTGCGCGTTTGTTTGACCAAGATGAGCCGATCGGTGAGTAGTCTATACACACGGGGAGAGCACCGCGACCCGAAAGCCGCCACGGTGATTCGGCGATTCTTGATGTCGCGCTGCGTGACTAAGCGACCAGAGAAAGAGAGAGAAATTAGTGATATATATAGATGAGTTACAGGATCGTGTGCGAAATTTTGTGCAATTGACGATTTTTCCATTTTCTGGGAATTGCATTGCATTACTTGTGCGTTGTCATCTCGAGGCTAAATTAAAGTCATCTCGAAGAATAACGTTTGCGAAACTAACGATTTGATTTGAGCAGTTTAAATTTTATTTTGTATATGAGTTACTTCGTCGTTACCGGGTTCGTGCAGTAAGTGTAGTTGATTTTTAATACTTCGTAAGATTGTAATTGGATTATTATTGGAACTATGTGGCAAGATACAAGGGTGCTTAGGTTTGCAATTCATAATTATCGCTGCTGCAATTAATAATCAATTCATATAGCTAATCGAACAAATTACACGTATTGTATCATTAATTTTCACACTTATATTTAAAATTCATTTATTATTTGTAATGTCTACATAAATCCTAGATACAACGTACTCGTTTTCAAAATTTTGTTCTTAACTATTCTTATTCTTAACTTAAATATTTTTTGTTTTAATACGCTAAAAAACGAAATTTTTCAAAAAAATTTCAATATTTATTAATTGAAGGAGATGTCGAGTTATTTTTAGTATTTAATTCTTTGATTTTTAAACATTGATTGCTGAAGAATATTTGTCTCGTCCTCCGTGCATATAAGTACTACATTCAGAATTTTGTTAGCGGTTCTATTCATATTTTTAGATTCCATGTGATTTTCATGTGGAAAAATTACGTCGGTACTCACATTCCCTTAATGTTGCTAAAATAAACCACTTTATAATAAATTTCATTGTTATTTTATTAAAGTATTTATATATATATATATATACACCCCGTCAATACATTTTCAACCTAGCAATAAAAGAGCCCTTGTATGCTGCTACGGAAACAACATCAGAGTTGATGTTATTAATTAAAATGCATTAAGTTATTGAAAGGAATAAATTCAATCCTAACCATTAGCATCGTTAGTCAGTTCACCCATATTTACGGAAATCAAACTGCGTATACATTTGAATAAAGATCATCAATTTCGTAATACTTGGCGATAAATATAATAAATAACGATTAGCGATGTGAAACACGTAATAAGTGACTTCTGACGATAACGCGTCATCGAATCATCGTCGAAAATATCGCGTCGTTGAATCAAATTAGCACCTCAGCCGAATAAGTTTATCGATTAAATTATTCCCACCTGTGCAATCACTCGTGGCCTCTTCGTTCAAACGCAAAATATATTCGAGGTTATCCCGAGAATAGATTATGAAGTTCTAGAAATTCACTAGAAGGTTCTTTCTGAATTATTTGTGTACGGGGTTTTGCCAAGATAAGCGGAGGTTATAAGGGCTTCGAATTTTCAAGATTACGCAGAATGCTAAAAAACTATGTTGCGATCAATTTATTTTATATACAGAACTAATAAAACTTGTAAGATAAAAATTTTCAAGTCGCTATAGTAACTTTGATCAGTGATATTTTAATTTTTTGCAATTGAAAAATTACCGTATAAATCAATTATTAAAAGATAAAATGAAAAATTACTTCTACCAATAACAACTCCGTTTGTTACGGCGCTGCAAACCAACTACGCGTAGATATAGAGTTAACGTATGCAAATATTAATTTTTAATTCAGGTCGTGGCAATTGCCATATATTTCAAAATGGATTTTAATCGAATTAAAAAATTTATTGCCAATCTATTGCCCCCTAACTAATCTCATTATCGCACCCTCCAGCTATTCGTTATCCTCGCCGTGGCGATCGCCGCGTGCGCTGCCGCCCCCCAGGAAGCCATCTCCACGAGCCCGGTGCCCATCCTACGCCAGGCCGCTGACGGCCCCAACCCTGACGGATCCTACAGCTGGGCGTACGAGACCGGCGACGGCATCAAGGCCGAGGAGCAGGGCCAGCTGAGGAATGCCGGCAGCGAGAACGAGGCCGAGGCCGTACAGGGCGCATTCAGCTACACCGCCCCTGACGGTACACCCATCGAGGTTACCTATGTCGCCGACGAGAACGGTTTCCAGCCCCAGGGCGCCCATCTGCCCGTTGCACCCGCGATCCCCGAGGCCATCCAGCGGGCCCTCGAGTACATCGCCGCGCATCCCGAGGAGAACGATATCGATGAGAAGAACAAGAACTAAGAAATGAGAGGAAGCGGGAGAGGATAAGAGAGGGGCTCTATATTAGAGCTCTTGTGGAGAGATGATGTACAGGATATTTTTGATACCACGATTTTATTTAGAACTTCTTTTCTATCTTTGTATTATATGTGTGTTTTCTTTTGCGCAATTCTTTCGGCCTGATGCGGCTGTCAATGTCGACGCTGTTATCGTATTAAACACTCTTTAATAATCTGATGAAATTTTTGTCTTTTTACTTGATCCCCCGATTAACTTGTTTTTTTTAAGCACAACACTTTTTCGCGAAACGAAGAAGTATTAGTAAACTTAGGTCATAATACCGAATAAGGACCTTACTAATAAACGCATTTTTGAGAAAGAATAATTATTTCATAACACTATCAATAATATGGAAACGTAAACATCAATATCCAATGTGAACCTCCACTGCTGACACATTTCGACGCGACTCGTGCGATCCTCCATCCACATTCTCAACAGACCTGTCAAAACAACATGCAAAAACGCCATAATAGTACAGAAACGTCGGACCATGATCGCGCGATTGCACGACCTCCATCACCATCCGTGACCCAATCATCGATTTCTCGAGATGTGTGTAAAGTTTCCGGATGTGTAAACAAAAAAAAAACAATACAAAAAACGACGAAGCGTTATACAGCTATACGCACTTTTTACGCGAGTCCTTTCGAAAACCACGGTACCAGTCGATCGTTAATGAACTCGTAATTTTCGAAAATTACCACAGCCTCACGTAACCGTCCAATTAGAAACTCGACGAGACTGTCGTCGCATACGTCGTTGTAACAATACGAAATTTCTAAATTCATCGTTCGCGGATTGTGCCAATAGCCCGGGGGGAGGATTATCGGCCGTTCATAGGTGTGAAAACTAATTTCAAAATGTTGCGTCTTTCTCTCCTTTTATGTTGTGTCTAATAAAGCCATTCAATCGTTCGCTCATTTTTAATAGCTGCATGCGCTAAGTTATTTCAACAAATATCATTGAAGAACTGTTTCTTCTTTATATTCGCCTTTTTAACAGATTTTTGAACGATTCAACATTTTTATTTAATTTTTACCGAAGTAAAACAATTTCTTATATTATTTGTCGCTAAACAAAACACTTCATACTCAGTCACGCAAACGGGTGTAACTGCATATCTACCAAGGAATGCATTAAATAAAAAACATTCACACTTCGAAGTAATTTTGAAAAAAAAACTTATGTTAACACAATGAACACACGTACGCACAGAGAGCATTGCACATATGTCATTTCGAAAACATTCACACGTATCTCACTTTGTAATCGCAAATCACATCGCTCTCTCAACTCCAATAACTTCACCATCTTACGGTTACTTTCGATTTCGATGCGCGCGCGTGCGCGTAGAAGCGCCATTAAAAGATTCCATCCATCCATCCATCCTCAGTGCGCCTCTGGAAAGGTAAAAAAGAGCGCCCCATGTGGGTCATCAGCGTCGTCTTCGTCGTCACCTTGAGGCGATATTACTACTACTATTCCTAGTGTATATATATATATATACACATGCGACTCCTTGAATGAAGAAGACGCGACCGAGAAAGGAAAGGGAATGGCCGCCGTAGCTCGCGCGCACTTTCGTTCGCTCGCGACGCGCACAATGGGGCATTCAGGCGACGAGCTGTTGCTCGCTGCTTTCCACTCGTCATTTTTTGCTCGTGTCGAAGAGAGAGATTGCTAGAGATGGTTATAGGTATATTGAGGGACGGTTTGTGATGGATCGACTGGAGAAGAATATCGCGGTAATTTCTGAGTTGTGTCGTATAGCGTACTGAGTCGGTTCATTGATGAATGATGGCGCGAGAATCCAGCCACGTTTCTGTGTTTTCGCGAATGTCAGCTGGTTATGATGATTGGTTTGCAAGAGTTTTTTTTTCCTGGTGGTAAAAATTTTGAGGTGACATAATAGTCTATACGCGTGTGATAATAGGGAAGAGTGGAAAGCCGCTGAAATTGTTTTTCCAATCCGTGGAAGCGACACGGAGAGGTGTAAATAATATTTCTAAATAAATTATGTGATTCTGCGTATTCGTGTGTAATGCTTCATGTCGAAGTATGAACATTGTAAACTGAGATAAATTGCACGACTCCGCAAACAATGATTTTAGCAAGTGTCAGCCAAAGGATGACGAAAAAGTCATCTTAAATTACTCATAGGTAATTCTGTCTATACACCTCGCATTGAGAAAACATTCGGAATTCAAAATTTTCATTTTAAGTAGAAACGACATCTGGCTTCGGCTTTTGAAAGTTTTACTTTGAATTTATCCAGCGTAGGTCTGATTCCAGTATCATCAAGCTAGATGATCATTAATATCGCGCGGTAAATGGATATACAGAGAGATTCCAAAGTGATGTAAGGATAAAACAGATTTCACTTATGTTAACTACTGTTCGTACTGAGTCTCTACTAGTCCTCATTAATACTGTATATTATTAGTGATAATGTTATGCTTTATTTTGTTAATTGAAGGGTTAGAACAAATAAAAAATAGCAAAGATATTTTACTAAAAAAATTACTGTATTTTTGTAGTCGCTCGTTGAACGATTTAATTATTTTATTATGTGTGCAAATTTTACACAAAACATTATATGGGTGATGATAAACGTAATAACTACGTTATATTTGGCATGTAATGAACTAAGGTTAATATACAATTTCGACATAACGCGGCGCCAAAACGTTCGCTGTGCAGGTACATAATAATTGACGTTGTAATGTAGAACAATACGCAATATAAAAAAAATTGATGTACAAAAATAATCTATCACACTAACAATATTGAGTGAATCGTGAATCGGTGATAAGAGGGTGAATGTTTACCAAACTGACTATGAGAAATTAAAATAAATCTTTCTATTTACAACACAACATTTAAGGATAACATTAAAAGCGAATGTTTCAATACGTAAATATTTAATATAAGTTCAATTTGAACTTATTAAATGTTATATCTCAATGAAATAAAGTGACGTTATGATTTGTTTTCATCAATTCAATCAACAACAAAAAAACTAGTCAGTAGAATATATCGTAGCCAATAAAGTAAACATCTCCAGCTAGTTCCTCAGGTGAACGATCGTTACTTCAATTGCCTCCTCCTACTTCTATCAGCTTCAATGATTTACATCTCTTCGTCATTTAGCCCAAACCTCGATCGTTTGCTTCCACCCCCTACTCAACGACCCACACCCAACAACCACCAACAAGCTATTTAGAACTGCTGCTGCTTCTTCAGGGGCAGAGGCTTGTTGAACTGCTGCTTCTTGGGTGCCTTGGGCGCAGGGGTGTTGTAATCTGGTTCCTCGGTCGTGGGCTGCTTGGCGAGCCATTCAAGAGCTCTGGCGATTTCTGGGGGAATGGGAGGGGGAGTGGGCAGATGGGTTCCGGACACCTGGGTACCGAATTCATCGGCGGTCCAGCTGATGGCGATCGGCGTACCGTCGGGGGCGTTGTACTGTACGGAGCCCTGGATGAGCTGAGCCTCGGAGTCGGTACCTTCGTATTTGCGCTTGCCAACCTCGGTCTGGAGGATTCCACCCTCAGTCTCGTAGGTATAAGAGTAGTCGCCAAGCTTCTCGCCCACGCCGTTCGACGCTTTCACGATCTTTTCCGGCTTGCGGAAGTAGAGATCGTCTTGGCAGAAGGCGGACGCCACCAGGCAGGTGAAGATCTGAAAGTGACAGTTGAACGTTAGATTATTAATTTGTTGATAATGCAGAGTGTCAGCGGGTAGGTTCTACTTTATCGACAGTAGGTATGCGCTGGATTCGTAACCTCTACAGATTTTTAGTCGTTTTTGATAGAATTTTCATAGAAATACTTATTGTCGCTAGATGGCAAGCTTTTTTATTGTAATAGGTAGAAAACTAATTTTAATATTTTAACATTTCTCATAAAAAAATATGTATTTAAATTTCCTCTTAGTTTTCACAACAAATTTATGTATAACATCAGCCTATTACTGCAACAATTTCAAGTATATCTCAAGAATGTACGATCATAACTCAACATCGCTATTTGCATAGAATTCTCGTCTTGCATTAAATCTTTCCAGTATTAATGCGATACACACCGCGATTACCATCTTTAGTCGATAAATAAATAAAAATATCCAGCACACGAGCGCGCGCACACACGCGAACCGTTTAAATTAGCAACCATAACATTCATTCGCACAACGCAACACTGCCATAAATTACTTTCTTAAGCAACGGCTTTAAACCCGTAAACAACATCACTCCAACAAATCTTACCCTACAATTATCCAGTATTATAACCACCCTCCCGAATCACCTCTTGTTTCCTCATTATCCCGCAAAAACCACCCAATAATCATCGAGTTTCGCAAAATAATCGCTAAAGTGTACATCGCGTTCCAGAGGCGAGTGCGCACGCGTGTGGCGCAACTGCTCCCACGCCCCTGTTCACCTCCATTTTCTTGTTCTTTTCCGGACGGCTGTGATTCGGGTGTGTCGGACGTCGACGAATGAGCGAGATGTCATGCCCGCCCTCGCGCGCACGCGCGTTCACGGCCTTTACGGGTCACGCGTCAGCGGTTGCGGCATGTGTATGGTAACGCGTTGTGGTCGATGCCCCGACTGTGTTGTTGCAGAATTTATGTATATAATTCGTAAAAGATGTTTGCTATCTTTTAATATTGCTTCTTTTTCTATAACTTTAAGGCATTGCTTTTTGATAAGAGATAGAAAGTTCATTTATATTAAAAACTTTAGTAAAGAAGCATCATAGTATATTAATATAAAGATTAAGGTATTGTTTAAATTATTGTGCTAAGACAAAGGATAATTAAATAACAATATATAAAATAATACTCAAATAATTATCTTTATGTAAGTAACTGTTATAAAAAAATCTAAATATATAGCAATGAAATATTGTAAGAAATTAGTACAGTATCTAAAATTTTTCATCTATATTCAATATCCTTACTATTCTTCATTTTACTATGATTTAAAATTTAACAATTAGTTGAAAAATAGAATATTACAGACGGATATCCATATGATTATGCAAAATAAGTAAAGGCAAACAGTAAAATTGCAATATGATGACGATTAGCCAAAAGTCGAGCGATGGCGGCCGTAGCTTGTTGGTAGTGTGTGTGTGAATCGCGAATCGACGGCTCCGGTTCAAGCCTGGATCGGTTTTATTATTGTAAGTTGCGATAGCTCACTCGTAACGTAAATATATTTAATTTATACATCTGCATTTAGAATAAAAATGTAGTCAATAACTTATTAACAATTTCAATTCCGGAATAGAGGAAAAAATCTTGAACATTATTTATTGGAATTTTGATTATAAAAGCATTGGTTGCTCGAAAAAACTGAAATTTAACTTGTACTTTATTTCTTTTATGTTTCTAATGTTACAAATTGTTATTTAAAATTATAATTTAGTTGAGCACTGACAAGGTCGTGAAATAAACTGTAAATTATACTTCAAATCTTATAAATACTTTTAAATAAACGATTAAATTATAAAAGTTATTTAAATCAATTCGAAATATCGAAAAATAATCTATCATTTGTATATATATAATTTTAATTAGTACCGCAGAATGTTCATTTCAGCATCAAACAAAATTGATCAATAAGTCTAACGTCAAATGATTTCGTTTCATAATATTCAAAATACCAAACACACATGTTCTAACTTAATATAAAGTACATGTAAAACGATTTGAATTTGTACTACTGTTTCAGAATCTACTTTGGGTTCCTTTTAAAAGAGATTTAAACTCCAACCCATAAACTATACGCCATGGGAACGTAAGTTTTACGTAACATGCCGGTACAGCTCGATGAGATAAGACGTACGGTAACGAGGCGTCTGACTAAACTCGATCACTAACTACTTTTAATAATAATGTTATACTTTTCGGTTTCAGCCGAATGATAACTAATGTTGCATTTTTTCAATTTCGTTCGCGCGTATCATTAAAATCAGCAAATTTCGCTTTTACAGACATTCTTCAAATTTTAATTGTTTTTATTATTACTTTCAAGCTTTCTTAATATGTCGGATTAGTAGTAAAAAACTTTATGATCTTCCAATATATTTAAATATGATACTAATCTTTTTCGTAATAAAAATTCATTAACCAAAGTATTTCTGTTACTAAATATATTATGACACGAGTAATGAAACTGCAATGCCCACGGCAACGGTTGCCTTCATCATACCGAGCGATTCTCTAACTTTTGTATGAAATAGTCAAAAAATCGTTAGTTTAAGGGAAAGTGATTTCAATGATGTTAATGTGAGTTATCGGCCCATTACACAATGAAAATGTACACGCATACACGACCACTTTACATTGAATAAACTTTGAACATTGAATGTAAAGTTAGAAGGATCTTAAAATTTATAGTAAGAGCAGTGTTTAAATTTCAAGTAAACAAATAAAATTAATGAGTCGAAGGTTTTCACAACATTCGTTAGCTTACGATACGTCAAAAATAGAGAAATGTTTTGGTGAATCACGAATTCTTACTAAACACGCATTTCACAATGTTACAAATATAAAACCTATTTCGGACAAAATTTGATAAGCGTTTTTTAAAATAAATACGACGTTACCACTTAAAAGTATGAATCGATGATTCTAATCTTCCATAATTACGCAACCATTAATAACCTGTATAATGTGCAACCTCTCATTCTCATAGGAACTTTTTTCCGATTAATTTCGACTACTGGCGATTAAAAGCACACCAATCACAACTACTTTATCACACGAAACATTGTCCCTAACCAACCACCGCCATTACTTACGAACAAAGTAAAGGAAAAAAAAATTTCTTCCGCGAAAACTTTGTCATTACATAAAACCCGCGAAAAATGTCTCTCCTTCGACGAACATTTTGTCAATAAACGCGACAGCTCCTTTACACCTGAACCCATCAACTAATCAAAAGCACCGATCACGCTTGCCGAAGCTTCCCCTCTACACTCGCCCACACCCTGCACTCTCACTCTTGCACTTGCACTCGCGGCGGATTTTTTCCCTTTTGTTCTCTCTCTCTCTCTCTCTCTCTCTCTCTCTTTCACTCGAAACACTCACCAGAAGACGCATGGCTGTGCTGCGGGACTCTCGTACGGCCACGAACTGTGAGAAAGTGTGCTACGCTGCTGCTGCTGCTACGAGTTATCTATCTCTGACCGGTGCGCTCTCTCTGTGTGTCTGCACACCTTCTTCCTCCTCCTTCGAAATTCTGCTCACACCCAGGCCACCGTCACGCGGCTTTATATACACACGTCGTCGTCGCGGCGTACGACTGTGTGTGTACGTGTCTGTGTGTCTGTGTGAACGTTCCTATAACACGAAAAGCACGCACTGTGTATTCCAGAATCCGAGGGAGAGAGAGAAGTAGAGGGATATGCGTCACTGTGTGCGTCTGTGTCCGTGAGCGTTCAGTTGTTGTACAATGTGCACCCTATGGAGATGCTCCATGGTCGTTGCAGTGAAGCTCGTCTAAGACTCTCTGGACGGCCGGTACCACTGCGATCTTTATACGGGTACTTGCGCACCCGGTGTACACCCGGTATACACGTCCGCCGACTTGCCGCCGTTGCCGCCGCCGCGCTTTTACATAACCCGGGAAAGTACATATATACTTCTGTCCTGCTCTTTCCCATTCTCACGCATACGTTAGTTTGTCTCTTTCTATACGTACAGGAGATCCTAATCCCTGCGGATGGATCTTTCGCCAAGCATCGAAACGTTGGCCATCCCGGGTCGATCATTAATTATAGGGCGAGCGAGAAAGAAAGAGAGAGTTGGAGATTGTCGTCACAAGGAGGAAGACAACAGTGAAAATAAACGACCAAAACTGATCATGATTCGGTAATCATCAGCGCGCACGTGGTTGTATGTTCATTGGGGAGCGCGTTTTTTTTTAGTTTTCAGAGTAAATAGTGTAATAAAAAGAAGTTTCGCATATTGATAATAAATTAATTATAGCTTCAAACATCTGTGGAAGTTCTAAAAATTGTTATTTTACTGAATTTGTCACCAGTAAAGCAAAAAAAGTAGCTGAAGTAAAAAAATTAAATTGTCTATGAAATTAATTGACGTAATTCTAAATTAATAGTTTATTTGGGGATATAAGAATTCTATTTTCACATTTTTTCCGAACAATATGAGATTTATTTCATACAAGAGAAATATATATAAAAATGAACAAATTTTTGTGAAAGCATAAGAAATTTTTCATAATTCCAGTTGAAACATTGCTAAAGCTAATTGTTCCTTCCTTGTTCCGGGAAAAACTGACAAACTCCAATTTCTGTAAGAAAATGACTTGGGACATACTTTGATGCAAGTTTTCTATTAATTACACAGAATTTCAACAAACCAAATTTAAATTCAAGATTTTACCATTTTAATAACTCTATTAAACCTTTCACTACTTATAGAGTAATATTTGACCTCTAAAAATGTCACAGTTTCTGAAATGGTTTTTTGACATTAATTTATCGCTACTATTTTCTGGGCACTAAATGTATAAGAGTTTAAATTCCAAAGCTAAAAAGACCAATGCATCTTTTGAAATTCCAAAGTTACTATGTAACTCGCGACTTTTTATTTTTGTTTTATACTTCGTGTTTTTATTTGTTTATTATGTAAAGACAGAAAAATGACGAAATTTTTTCGATGTTTTTTAAAAACACTAATATTTTAAAGTGGAACGTAATACTTTGAAAAGTAAGATATTATTTGGAGCTAAAAATGGTAACATTTTGCAAATATCTTACATTCATCGTGACGTTTTTTGTTCAATCAATAGATAAATTATTTTTAAAGTAAAAGAATATCTGCGAAAATCATTTTAATTTTATTTGGAATTTAAACAGAAGTCAATGAAAGGTTTTGAAGGTCATATATTAAGATGAACATAAAAATTCCTAATTTATAATTTTTCATAGTGGAAGAAAAATTCAAAATATTCAAATGTATTCAAACATCAATAGGAACGTAAAAAATCGAGATAAGCCTTTTCAAAAAGTGAATATTTCATAGGATTCCTTATTTCTTATTTATATTAGTAATATTATATCTTTGAAGTGAAAAGTTTAATGAAAATAAGCAAAGGGTAGTATATGATTGTAATAATAATGTGTTGACTCTTGATAGAAATTTAATATATTTTTAGAAAAAGCAAATTGGGTGTGCATTTGATATGTTTTAATTAATATGCACTCTAAATACTGTCATAATTAAGATAAAAAAACTTATATAAATCTCAATGAGGTGGCAAAACGAAAATGTAAAAATCAGCATTATATGGGCTCATTATCTATAAACATTATTGATATGCACCATTCAGAAGAAATAACTTAATCTGTCTAGTAGTTTATTGCTTATTTATGAAGACAAAATAAAAATCAAACATTGAAAAATTAAACAATATTCTATTCTTTCGTAGTACTATTTATTTTAGTGTAATCGGTTATGTACATATATATGTAATTCAAATAATAAATTAAATTATTTAAAAGATGCCAAAGAGACACAAGAGCAGCGAATATTAGTTATTGATGTCAATAACCTCGTTTCTATGAACTTCCATGAACGTCAGTAGAATGGTAGCAATCCTATGAATATGAAAAATAATTATAAATTACATCATCGCCTTGCAAATTGAATATTTCGAATTGTTATCTCGAGAAGCTCTCGCGCATGCTTCACCTGTTCACCTGGAGCAGCATACCTATACTTTGCAAAACTCGGCATAAATTCGCTTCTCGGGCTCAAAAATCAAACCACTTGAATATTTAATTAACTTAAATTCAAATCCCTCCAAAATTATAAGCGCCTCTCGCAGAGCCGCGAGACGATGATGAATCCTCGATAAAGTCGGCGATGAAACGAGATGCAGAAAAAAATCCCTAATCTCCAAGGCGCAGACGTGTTCGGCTGTAATATAATAAACCATCAATTTAACCGGCACGAATGCACGAACGCGCGCGCGCGAGCGCAAAACGCATAATTTTAACATTCATAATACACACCAGCGTCCTCTCACCCGGCGCATCACATGTACTCGTATATAGAAGACATACCGAAGCGTTGCTCAAAGCTCCGCGTGTGGAAGCCGACAACGCGGCACAAGCGTGCCGCAGCTCGGAACTTTTTCTCCTCCGCCTCAGCGCAAGACAAGACACATTGTACATTTTCTCCGGCGTACTTTCTATATAGGCGCTTGCGGTGAATTATTGTCGCGCGCGTGGGTGTGTGCGCTCGCGCAATCGATCAGCGGGGAATCGGAAAATTATTCTCGCGCAAAATCTGCCATTATGAGAGGGAGGGGAGGACAGGGGAGATGTGTGACGTTGGATGGTTAATTGCGAAAAATGTCGTTGTGGCGGACGATGGAATTCTCTGAAGGAGGCAATTGTCTTCCTTCTTTTGTGCTGCTTCGGTAAGGTAATTTATAGTCGGTATGGATTTTAGAGCTGGAAAGAGGAGATTGTACGACTGGTATTATCGTGTTCCAATAAGAGGAGGTAATTGAAGGGTTGCTGTATTATACGAAAGATGCAATTACTTTCTTTGGCTTTGCAAAATAAGGGAACGTGAGTTTCTTTAAAAAGGCACAATACAATCGATGGTTTATTCTAGATACGTATTGGCTTAGAACTTTATTGCTTAAATTTTTATGACTTCCTGTATACTTAACTTAATAGTTTCTAGAAAATTATTGCCAAAATGATTTAGAGCTTTATCGCCCCCCTTTTTTTACTCATCCTTTAATCGAACTCAATTATAAAATTTACGGATTTGTGACTTAACCGATTATTTTTCATTTAAAACAATACCGTTTTTAGTATACGTAGCCAAACCTTTAATTGGTTTATCATCGTCTACAATTAGTTAGTTGGCTTGATTTGTAATAGGGTGCCGCTGTGGGATTATTTTTATTGCTATAACTATGTATTAATTGTAGATAAAAACTAATTACCTTACGTAAACACTTACTTATGTAAATTATTTATACAATTATAAATTTTCGTCATCTGTGCATTCGTCAAATACAGAAAATGATAAATATTAGAAAGTTAGCATCGATTCAGCTGCGCTTGAGCAGCTAATGATTTATTATTGGATGAGTAATTCAATGGAAATGTCGAAAACACATGTTCATTGAGAAAAACCAGATATTTCAAATGTAAAAATGTAGACCGATTTGTGCAATAAGTACATGTTGCATTCTATTTTAATTAACGTGGAAACGAATGGTAATGAGTATACGTATATACTACACATATTAGTTAAAGAATTTTAGAAGTATCTCTGTTAATAATTATTAAAACTCAATGATTATTGATTAATATTAAATATTAAACGATGTCTACCAAGCATTTATTTTATTCTCAGGATGTATATTTAAATAACACATTTTACCTTGAAGATTATTCGTTTTTTTAAATTAGTAGAATTATTCTCTACATTCCATTAGATCACTCATAAATCTTCTCAAACTGAATAAAGTCAATAAAATCCCACGAGTTTTAATTGAACTTGCAGAATTTTCTAGATCACAGCATTGTGAAGTGAACGTTTGCCTTTACTAGAAAATACTTTCCATAAAAGGAGAACCAGTAAATGAGAAAACATGCAGCATAACGTCATTATTTAACTCGAAGGGTTATAAAAATTTTAGAGCTAATATACTTGAGTGATTGCTATTTATTGCGAGGAATTCTAACGATTCATTTCTTTCATGGCACGTGCATAAAAATAAATTGTAAGAAAAGAAATTTATTAAATTATTATTCAATAAAATCATTATCCTATTTGCCACAATTTTTCACAAGTCACATTAGTATCCGAAAACTACGTAGCCTACAGCTATCCTAATGTCTCTAAGATTTATGATAGTCGGCCAAAAATGTCAAGTTCACGCATAACTGCCGCGACTTTCGTAACCCTTTCTGGGTTAAATTAAATCAAACGGTTGCAACGACGACGATTTTTTACCTTCTCTCGATAGCCTCTATGTCTAGCGTGAGCTGCCCAATAGAGTCTACCCATTGCACATAATTATTCTTCATCGAGAGACCGGAGCGCGCAAACTCCAATTACGAAACATCTATGGACGCGCGCGACACAAATCTCGCATAATTCGTAGGAATTCCGAAAAAAAGGAGCGGAGAAAACGGCGTTCGGTAGATCTTCTTTCGTATTTCTATACTCTTCTTTTTCCCTATCTGGTTTGATCGACCTTCGCTCCGTTTATTAATAATGTGGCTATTATGTATATATATACGCACGTTCGAAGTAAGGAAAGCGAGTGTGGAGGTGTAATCCTTTTGGAATCGAAGGTTATATCGGTCGGTTGCGCAAAGATAAGCCTGCGGTATACATTGTAATGATTTTTCGCGACGAATATTTTAGAAGAGCCTACTCTCTAAAGTTGAATTAGTGAAAAAACCACTAAAGATTAGTTAAAATTGCTCCACCGAAACATTAGTGAATA
>JAYJLV010000001.1:6582254-6603838 GCA_036873485.1 Torymus texanus | reverse complement strand
ACACACACACACACACACACACACACACACACACACACACACACACACACACACACACACACACACACACACATCTCGATAGGAAAGTCGCGCCCGGTCTCTAGCTCGGTACCTACTGACGTAACCTCCAACTCCTCTTATACATCTTGTATACACAAACATATATACATATATACCAACAAACACGCGAAACCCATCGTTCGTTCGCTCGCTTGCTCGCGCATCATAATTTTCTGCCTTTCCGCGCGCGCAAAGTTCACTCGGTCGCCCGAGGAAAGAGGCGTCCCGCGTGCACGCGCGAGTATAGAGGAAAAAAAAAGTCGCCGCTCGCTTATTTATAGCGCAATTCCGCGCGGCAGCCTAACGATTTCGAACGGCTGCCGGCAGAATTTGACGGTGCACGCATACATATACATATATATCCACGCTTGGGCGGTGCGATGTTCGCGTTGATGCAACCTGTATGTATGTGTAGTGTACGCGATGGGGGGATGGAAATAGAGAGAGAGAGAGAGAGAGAGAGTAGAGAGTAGAGAGAGAGATATCCCTATAAAAGCTGAAAATCGCCGAGCCGATGCGCGGAGTATAGCTCGCTCGAGTGTGTGTGCAGCTCGTCGTGTCGTGTCGTGTGAGAGAGAGAGAGAGTATAACGGAGTATATATAGGTACCGAGTGAGCTGCTGATCGACACGCGTATAGTACTAGCAGTTATATAGCAAGGTAAGATGGGTGTATGTGTGTGCAAGGGTGGGTGCGCGAGATGGGAGATCGATCTTGTTCGGAAAATTACCCTCGGTGATTTTGGTTCTCGGTAGTAGTAGTAGTAGCAGCAGCAGCAGCAGAAGCAGCAGGGGGGCAAGCGCTGAGTGAGTGATTATAGTCATTTTTCGATGTGAAAATAACGCCCGTGTAGATGGTATGGAGAATTTTCGCGATGGCTCGGAAGGGGTAATTTAAAGGGTATATACGTGGATAATGTTGCGAAGAAAGCTCGTCAGAGATTTTTGCTGTCGCGACTGATAGTTATTTATGTCGCCGAGTATCTCCCGCGTCCTTTTTTTAAGGGTATATAATTACGTTTTTTGTCGTTTTGGTGTATAAGCGAAAATGAGCATCTTTGTTATAGTGTGGTATTTTTTAAAAGATATTTTGGGTTCCGCTCAATAATATTCATAGAAGTCTAAGGATCAAACAATAATTATAATTTACCGATTCGTTAATTCACTTATTTATCTTAAAAATATCTTGGTAAGATACCTAAAGTGGAGATTACTTACCAGTTCGATGTAATATATTAACACTTGATTTCGTTACATAATTCATTCCAGTCTAAAGTATTTAAGTAGTGTGGTTTAAAATACTAATCAATCTGTATCTTACAAGTGTGTGTTAAATTTAATGCGTTTATTACAAAAAATATCATTAAATTTAAAACCTACAATTTCAGCCTCAATAATATTGAATTTTTCAATACACCGTATCTACTTAGCTCTAGAATTGAGTAATTGTGCTACAAAAATCCAAATAAAAATTATTCACAAGAACATTCTTTCCTCAATGCCACGTTCGTCGCGCATTTTTTCTATACCAACCCTTCAAGCCGATCAACCAATCGTTACTAAAACAATTGAAACATCCACAGCCAAGACATGATGCTGCTACATTGCCTGTTCGTCCTCTGCCTGCTGCACAGTGGCGCCGTGGCCCAACGCCGGCCGCAGTACTCCAACCAGGCCTTGCGCTCGAACGCTGCCCCAAGTGGTGGCGGCAACCCCGAGGCCACCGACATTCTCACCCAAATCTCGGACATCCGTCCGGACGGCTCCTTCTACACCAAGTGGGAGACGGCCAACGGCATCACCTTCGAGGAGCAGGGCCAGCCGAAAGCCGTGGGCCAGGACCAGGCGGAGGCCGTGCAGGGCTCGGCCAGCTGGACGACGAACGAGGGCGAGCGGGTGAGCATCGCCTGGCAGGCGGACGAGAACGGCGCCAACTTCCAGGGCGATCACCTGCCCACCGCACCACCCGCGCCTGAGATCCCGCCACTAATTCAGCGCGCCCTGGACTGGATCGCCGCGAACCCGTCCAAGTACAGCACCGACGAAGAGGGCCAGTACAGGGAGGACGACGGCGCAACGGCTGCCGTTGCTAGACCCCAGCAGCAGGCTCTCGTGCCCAGGAGGCCGCCTCCGAGGAGGTTCTGAGGATTGCGATAGAAGTTGAGGGTTTCTTTTTTTTCAAGGAATGCAGAAGGAAGCGATGAGGATAACAAAGATGAGGGAGGAGTGACTTAGCATAACGTCGTCCAATCATGCGGCTATATATGTAACACACCATTATAACGTGGAGTAGATGAACGACGATTGTGATGTTTGATCTATGCGAGACACACGATATATAAATAAAAATTACGTGTAAATAAAAAAAATATTTTCGTTGGTTATTCATACATATACCCTTTGACCTTTTGACTCCTGTAATACCCATTCCCATATAAAGCAGCAGTTAAAATTATCATTTCGCGTAATGATATCCGTATCACTCGTGCAAACAAACTCCGCGTCTGATTACCATCGCTATTGAAAAATTCGTTTATACACGCGGAAAATTACACTTTACCATACGCGTACCTCCGTTGCATCTCATGTAAATAACGCAGCGATGACCACGCGGCGACGCGAATTCAAATTTTTGCAGCGCGCCCAGCATAAATAAAAGCGTTGCATATAACCGCGAGGATGATTGCGAATCAACATGGATATTTTCACGCGTATTATTATACACTCGCGTGTTCTGCGAATCGCCGATGCCTTCGAGGAATCGGTTGTATATATAATACACTAATTCAGCATGAGCGAGGACAGCTAGAGAGAGAGAGAGAAACGCAATCACGCTCGTTCGAAAGTTGAAATTCGCAATTGATGCCGCGGGTGGCACGGGCGCGCTTAAAGCTGCAAAGTTACGTAAGGCCGAGGTGTGCTACATTAAGTGACGGTAAAAGCTCGTAGTTGTGACTTGATATTGCACAATTATATTTCTCAATGTAATCAATTAAGTTTTATTGTTTTTGAAGTGTATATTGCAGCACTCTACAATAGGAAAATGTTAATTAATGTTGCGTCAACGATACAGGGACGATGTTAGCATTTTGACATTGGTTTCGATGCATCCAAGATTATGATGATGCTAAGTCTTATGATTCATCTATGTATAATGATTTTAATAAAGTGTAAGAGGTAGGCAATGTTCGTGGATATAGGTGGTATGAGCATAGAATTTACAAAACTAACGACTACCCTGCAGGGTACAGAGATGAAAAGAAGACTGGAACTTGACACGAGCTTTGGATCAGAAACACAGTTAATAACACTTGTGTAACATATAGGAGGCTAAATGTATACAAATTATGTGCAGTAAAAATTTTAAATAAATTAAATTATAATATACGTGTTGTGTTTTTATTTTACACACAATTTGCATAATCGTTTGTTTGATTACGCAAAACGCATGTTTTCAGACAGTCGTGTGTAGCTCGTCAAAAATATTGAATCTAAAGAAAAATTAATACGGGGTAGTGAAGGTAAAGTTGCGAAGAGTAACGATGAAATGTAGCCAAGTATCGTATCATGTAGCATTCAACTTCAAGAAATCGTGATACTTTATTGTTGCAATTTAATTAATGACACAGTTATCAATAACATTATGATTTGATATTTTTCGCTACGATGTTTACAATATTACATTGGAAAAAATTTAAAAATTGTGCATGAATCCTCGTTTTAAAAAATGATGAATAATCAATGATTTTATTAATGGATATGTAATACATGTCGCAAAATTTTACTATTTTTCAATGTTTGAGATTAAAGTTACAAACTATATTACTTGAAAATAATAAGTAATTCAAATTCAAATTGTATAAGAAAATTTATAATAAACTTATGAGTTAAAATTAATTAAATGAAATAAAATAGAAAATTATGATCATTTGAATTTATTCTAACATCATTCTGAAATATGTTCAAGAAAAATAAACTGACTTGAAATTTTATATGACGATAGAGAATATCATTACAAAGGATAATGAAGTGATGGTTTTATATTTATTGGTATAAATTTGTTTATATTGTTGAAAAAAATTGTGTCATTGACTGAATCGCTAACAATTGAGTATCGTATCCCATTAATCCGACTTACTAAGGGGAGTGAACCGATTTTTTTGGAAGCTGCATTTTTGACCATCGATTTTATTTTAGAGTTTAAAATACACAAATACAAAAAATATATCCTCTAAAAAGCCAATCGTAACTCTTTGTTTATAAAAAAAATAAATCTGTAATCCTTCAGTGCCAACTGGAGCATATTTACTATATTGACTATTTTCACATTTCTATAGATTATTTATACAATAAATTTAAAATTATTCAAAATAAATATGTTTAATCATACCATTCCCGTTCCGAACACCCACCTATAAGATCACTTTTAGTGGCGCCAAAATCGAGTTATAGCACAAGTGAGACAGACAAATATATAAATTATCTCAGTATCAAAAACCAAATATTTGTTTTGCACAAGTAATATTTTTTTTTTTCAACATTAAAGTTTTGACACTAAAAGTCCTTTTTAATATTTGGTTTTATAAAACACAAAATAACTTTAGTCCATTCATTGTTTATAATTCAAATTATCAAATTTATATGTCAGATTCTTACCCCCAATTTTCTCTTGTAAAAATCTATTTGTTTCCTCCAACTTCATTAAAAAAAGGAAAAGCCCATTCCTCACCGACGCAACAATTACGTCGCGGCTCTTTGAGCTCTCGCAGTGCCAACCGCAGCTATATCGTGTCATTATAAATATACTAACGGAATCTACAGAATTAAGCGGCAAATGTGTGAGTTAGAGCTGAATGGTAAGCACGGCGCGCATTAATATACCATCCACAGATAAACACTCTCACTGTGTCTCTCGCCGTACACACGTGTATACGACGCTCGTACAACGTCGGCAATGCAGAGCTCCATCCGCGCTTCGGTCCTGCCATAGACATTCACTCGAGGAATAACGCTATACTGCGCACTTTATATACGCGATGCTGCTGTATCCCGGCGAGCCTTTCGGAATCTCCGATCAACAGTTTCTGCGCTACTTTTTACACTGATTCCGAGTTATAATATTATATAGCGTTGTGAATAATTTCGCACGAAACAGCGTCGAAAAAATACACGCCCCGACATCCATAAGAAAATAACTCAGCACCAGGCAGTTAATACTCTATATGACTACATATATCCAGAGCCGTTCGCCTCTCTAATCACACACGAGCGCTCGCGCAGCAGCCTGCAGGAATTTATCTCTCTCTCCGTGCTCGTGCACTCGCTCTCTTGCTCCGGCATCCTTTCTCCTTGCCCCCGCGTTCCCTACCGCCTCCTTTTTCGAGCAACTCATTCCGATTTCAGCAACTGTAGCCGTATATAATCCCCTCGCTCGCTCGCAGCAGCCACTTCGTTCCGCACGTCCGAGACAGAAGGCGAAGAACCACGCGCGCTCTTCCTTTCAACTTTTCTCTCCTTCTCTCTCTCTCTTCTCTCCTCATTTTTCGCGGCGTGTGCGCGCGCGCGCGTCTCAAAGGCCGTTACTTTTATTTCGAGAGGATCCTCCTCCTCCTCCTCCTCCTCACACCCTTTACAGCCCTGGAGAGGGAAATTGCTTTCGCGGGCTGGCTGGCTGGGGGGAAAAACGCAATAATAATAAAAGAGTTGCGCACAAGCAGGGGAAGAGAGAGAGAGAGAGAAAGTGCACGGAGAATCCTTTTCGGGATTCGACTTAACGAGCCCGTTAACATCCTAAAGAGGCGAACGAGCGAGCAGTTTACGGCTGGCCGCGTCTTTTTGCGAAAAAAGCGGGGAGAGGAAGTGTAAGCGACGCGAAAATTACTGGCGTTTGAGTAAAGTAGTTGATGACACTTAAAGGAGAGAGAGAGAGAGAGAGAGAGAAGGAGAATTCAATCTTGAGGCAGACGATTTTAAGTACTGCGGAGGACGATTTTCCAGCGAGTGCGAGAGCGTAAATAAGTAAACGCGGAGGAGGTGAATATATATACGTGTGTATATGTATATATGTACGTAAGGAGCGTGCGCATGTACGTGGCGTGAGCCGAAGTGTTTAGCGCGCGAAGGTGAGATGATTGGCTGTCGGGACAAAGATGGATGATGATGATTGGCTGCGCTGCTGCTTCTCTTTGGCAGACCATTTGAGGTAAAGTAAATTAATAAACGGAAGTGGTTAGTGATTAGGGGCGATTATTGTTATTGAGGGAAAGAGGGAGAGGAAATTCTTATTGCACAGGAATTGGGGGTAGCGTCTTTACGGCCAGACGGTTTGTAGCTACAATTTGGTTTATTGATTGTGAGGAACGGCGAAGAAAGTACCGGAAGAAATAACATTATTATTGTGGAATTTCGGTTAATTGAAGAAAATTATGATTGAATTATTAACAATCTTGTTTGAGAGACACAGGAAAAAAGATTAAAAATGAATTAAATAAATCATAATTTTTATTAATTTGTTTAACCACGCTACAGTTTCAAAAAGTTGCAGCGTTCATTCAAATACAATAATTTCCGTCATCCAAAGAACGTCATGTGGGCACAGAGCTCCTTCGACAAAGCCAGAAGACAATAACCATCAATCCTACACCCCGTCAATTAACAAATCAATAACGTCGATCCCCCGACGTCGTCTTTTCCGCGTGTATATATATATATATTATACATCACGCACGAGCGCGCGCACATAAAATATTCCATACGAATTTGGGAAAATTTATTCGGCCGCTGGCACGTTGAAGATAAACAGACAGCGCGGACTGCCGGAATAAATTCCCTGTCTAGGGAGGCCCGAGATCCCAGCCGAAAGTCAAACAAATTTTTCTAACCGACTGCATTAATTGGACGACGAAATAAACGCGCTCTGCGGAATTTATGAACAAAAAAAGGCAACGCCGCGGAAGCAAATAGACGCGCTTTTATCTTAAGCCCAAAATTAATGGTATACACCGTAAACAGCGCACGGTTATGTCGTGATGGCGGTGGGGGAGAACTAAAACAAGGTAAAATGATGCGTTTAACGAAGTCGCCAACTTATATGGCTCGTGATAAAATAAACGATACGAAGCTTTTATCTTTAATATCTATGAGCGAGATACAGCATCGTACGCACGCGCGTTACAATTATAGACTGGTCAGCGATAAAGACGCTAATATAGTTCCTATATATAATATCGATATATCGATCCAACATTATAGTGTATTATGTATATTATGTAACGTGACAAACACACAGGCACATTCAACTTTGCTAATGCCGGGAATAAGCCCGGATATAAAGTTCGCGTAAAATGCATTTGATTATACTCGAAGAGGGTGAGCGCTATTTCAAAGCCGCGGTAACAGTGCATTTGTTCGCGAGGGGGAGGCTTGATGCGACATGCCCTCCATTGCGAGGAGGGTAAAGTGCGCACGGACTTAACTTTTTAAAAGCTCGCTATGAGATCGCGCTAATTATATGTCTTTTTAAACCTTTTCGCATCGCTGTTTTTGCTTTTTGGCTTTGGAGCGGTTGAGTGGCAAGTCGAATTATTTATGCCTTGTCGTCGATGGTGCACTGAGAAAAGAAGTTTTGGGAAAGTTATTATACTGGTTGGTAAAACTACCAAAATTACCATACTTTACAGTAAATTTTACAGTATGGCTTTGTGGGAAAGTATAGTAATTTTTACAAAATTGTTAATAAATTTTACTGAACTTTTTTCCTCAGTGGTATATTATATGGTGAAATGGGATAAAAGAAAAGAGTGATACTTTGGTGGAAAAATGGAATTTTTAGTAACACCTTGAGGACAATAGCTGAAAAGTACAAATCAAGTTGATAAAATTAACATCGAAGTGCAAATTTTGTATAAAAAACTTTTGTAGAATTCAATATGAAATGGCTAATTTACAATCTACGTATGTATAAGAATCAGTTTTAACCGTTTAATTAAGGCCGCTAATCATTAAAATAAAAGCTTTTCGTTTTAGTATTGCCCACCCGAAAGATATTCGTGAAAAGTTTCATTTTCGAAATAAACCTCTTCTGGTAAGTATTTGCACGAAAGCTTCTCGACACTTATTAAAGGAAATTGCCGCAACACCTTTTTCTCCTTCGGTAATGGTATAATCGCGTCGATTTAGTAATATTACAATAACAATAATGCAACAGCTGCAATAATTCACTTGGAAGCTAAAGCTCTTAAAAAATAAGTTAAAGCATTTCAAGATCTACAAAAAATATATTTTAATTACAACTAATATGTAGAAATAATGTTCTAAAAAAATATTATGGATTTAAAATAAAATAAGCCCAAAAAGAGTTTTTAGTCCGACTGTGAGAGAGAGAGAGTCTAGTTGTAAGATATGAAGATTTCGAAAGTTTAAATAATTAATCGCTTGGATAAAACGATTTTTCGACCATTATTTGCGTATTTCTTAGATTTATTTAATAATAAAATATTCGTATTTGATTTACTTACGAATTTTACCTTTGATGAAAGAACATTAAAGTACTTGGGATGGCTTATCAAAAGATAAATAAATAAGATTTACTTATAAATCATTTGCTGTACTCATTCTATGGATAATTCAGTAAAAGTTTTATTTTTTCATTTAATTCAATTTCTCTCACTTCATGTCATAACAGTAAGGCTACTACTAACCATTTTCAAACTAAAGAAACTGATTAGTTTCAATATCTTTAAAATACTGAAGAATAAGCTTATGCTTGTCTTCGAAAAACTCAGTCTATTTTTCAATTTCTTAAATGGCCAAATAATAAAAGAAAAAGCGTCTCATCGAGAACTAGAAACTGGATAAGAGAAATACCCATCTTATAGCAAATTACTTATAATATTTAAATTATATTTATTCCACGTAGAAAACATCAAGTTTATCGAACTTGTTACCCCTAGTAAAATCACCTTGTTTAGGAAATAATACAAAAATAGTCACTCTATTCATAAAAAGCATAGATTTATATTATTCAAAATTAGAATATCGATTCTCCCCTCTGAAAATTAGGATTCTAGAGATCTTCTTTTTCTTCCTATCATTTACATACCCTCGCAACTACAATTATATAGTCATTTCCAAATTACACATCAACTGTGCTAAAAGTAAAATCGACCATTTACTTTTTTCCTCGGCCAGATGATCATTTACCCTCTCACTCCAACCATCGTCGCTAACCCGTAGCCATAATTAATCCCATCCTGGCCACCCACCAATCAACGACCACCACCACCACCTCCTGCAACAAACAACGTAATCCCGTAAACCACACAGCTTTTTAAGCCCGCACGGCCCGCAGATAAAAGCCATGACAGTGCAGGCGACTCGCATCCCACGTATATATACAATCCCTCCCGCCACCTTAAATCCGTCAGCTCGCAGTCCGCCCCCCGAATTTCAACGCCTGCCAGGCGCGCGCGACCGCATTCCGAAAACCGGACGGCAGCTCGCGCGCGCGCCTAATCTCGGCGAGACGGACGCGAAAATCCGGGAAAGCCGCGCTCGCGTCATCGAGAAGACAGACATATATATATATATATATATAATACATGTATAAACGTGCAATCTGTCCACACGCGAGAGTACGTGTGTGTGTGTGTATATATATATATATATATAGCACACTCTCAGCGGCGCTTAAACTATGGATCTAGGCGTGCTCGACCTTGCACGCGCAATGGGGAGAGGGTTAAATCACTTGTCTGTGTGTGACGCAGCGTGATGTGCTTCAACGGCAGCGCAATTGTGGTTGCCACGATGTGTGCGTGTGTGTGTATTATATATAATGGGCGAGTTGTGTGACAGCGCCGCGGAAAGAACGCTGCAGAAGACGAGAGGAGCGAGCGACGATTGCATCGGGTGCGAGTAGGAGGGCAGACCAGCCACAGGATGATTGTCATTCTTGTGCCGTTCTTTTTGGGTCGGTATTTTTTCTATTTACTTTAACGCATAGCTGTGTGTGTGTGTGTGTGTGTATGTCGGGTGGGTTGATAGTGGATATTTTTGGAAAGTGATGGACTGGATATACTTCGCGGAAGTATATGTATATCGGTGGTGCAAGTGACGTGGTTCTGATACACAGTATATGTGGAATTCGAGAGTCGCACGGTGGTACAGGAAATTCGAGGATAAGTATAGTATTTCTCTGTGATTCTAATGAAATTCTACTGTGCGCGAGTGACAAATATTGTTTGCTAATGAACAAGTACAGCTATACTCAGGTTTCATTTTCCACATGATCATCATTCCATCTCGATTTTTTCTTATACCAAACAATTTACTATAATTATATGTTAGTATATGCCATTCAAAGCATCATCCACTTTGCTTAGATTATTTTTCAAAACAAATTTTTCAAATGACAAAACCCCCAACTAACAATTTTATTCACATTATTATACCTTCTACTCCTCTTCTGAGATCGCATCTCAATAATCCGCATCATTGAGCAGAAGCTAAAAAATCAAATACCACGTACAATGTACATACCTCAACAACACATTCCGCACATCATAACATTGACCCAGCAACCTAACTAAACGATCAACTCAACCCTGCTCCGCAACACAAAAGAACGCTCGCGCCGTTATATCAATGCATTATATCTCGCATAACCAGTTATCGTAGGTACGACATTCATCACGCGCGCGCAGAATAAAGCCAATTTTCCCTCTCTATGTATATAAGGACTTATTCTCGAAACATCGAAGATCCGCACGGAAAATCTCTACGCCATTGTTACCGCGAGAATACGATGCAGTAGCACGTCAGCTGTTGCACCGGATCCGGAGAAATACACATACATACACAGCTACACGCGTTTGCAGCGTAAACAAACCTCTCTGTCTCTCTCTCTCTCTCTCTCGCTCTCTCTATCTTGGCTAACCAGTCGCAGAAGCTCTTATGCCCGCGGCGCACGTGTGTCTTCTTCTCTTTCTCTTCCTTCCTTCCTTTTGCGCTTGGCCCTGCGACCTCCACACATCCATATATATACACACGCTATACATACGTATGTACAGTATACGTATGCCTGTACATACATATACGCGTATGTGCACACGATTCGCGGCCATTATGGCTCAATTATAGAGCGCACGTGTGTACACATATATATCCGTGTACGTGTATACATATATATGTATACGCTGTCGCACTCTCGGTCTGTGACACGAGTCTTTAACCAGGTCAACCCGACGACGAATACGACGGCGACGGCGGCGGCGGCGACTACTGCTGTGTTGATGTTTACGTGTATATGTGTACTTACACGAGGATACAGTGCAGAAAGCAGCGAGAGAGAGAGAGAGAGAGGATTCCGCCGGAAGTGGCCAGAGTGTCGGATTGTGCGAGAAGAAAGGCAGAGCGAGAGAGAGTGAAAAGGAGATGCACGCGTGGAAATGAATAGTGGATGTATTAGAGGGATTAATGTGCCGCTCATTTCTACTCAATGGCCCGTGTTTTTTTTTCTTTACAGTTTGTTTATTTTCATACGAAATGAATAAATATATTAGTGTATATATTTGCAGTAATAAACGGTCGCGCGTACACCGCTCGTGCGGTGAATATTTTGAGGCAACGTAAACCGAATCCCTTTCTTTTTTTTTATTTCATTTAATTATTCGGGCTCCATTCACCGATTTGTCGATTGCGCGAGCATTTTAATAAAAAAAAAACCCGCAGGAAGAGCTGCCGCTACTTTTATTCAATTTAGATGCACGAGGACTGGAGCTTTCGCGCGCCGGCGGGGATTAACAATCGGCGCGCACGCGGTGCACTATGTGTATGTATGTGCATTTTAATTGAAAAATTTCATAGACTTATGAGTGAGAGAGGTTGAAATATCAATTAAATAAATGACCAAGTTTTTCGGCCGAGTCTTTTTTAATTTTGCGGCGGATTATAGAATGAGTTTAATAATAAAAAAAAGTGCATCGTAACGCGTGTATTTCAAGGATAGCATTTCATCAGAACGATAGTGAATGAAACGATTGAACCTATATTGAGTTGCGTAATATAATACTTAGCCAACTGATCGCCGACTATTTCAGGTAAAAGGTTTTACGCTTCAATGTTCGTTGCAATGGATATCCTACCATATTAAATTTTCGGGTGTATATTTTATTAAAACATGGTATTTTTCGAATATATGGAATAAGCTCTTTAAACCTTCATCATATTTTATTACAAAACTATATTTGTTTTACGAATACTCGGCATATCTGTCACGTAAAAATCTACCACAAAAAGATACACTAACAATAGCGGTATTTATATATATATATACATCGCACAGAGAGCGCGACAAGGGTTAAAAAGGGGTTAACTCAAATTCGCAGCTCTGTGTTATTTCAGTATGGTGGTGTCTTTCTCTCTCTCTCTCTCTCTCTCGCTCAATAATGAAATTGTACCCGCGCGCGCAGGCGGCATGTAATCGCCGGTGAAAAGTGAAGTTACGTCGGCGGTGAATTTCAAATCGATTTGTAAATTAAATTTACTCATTCAGTTTTAATCGAGTGCAGCAAATATCGGGCGTGTGTATTGCGAATACTATAACGTGCCGATTGTTTTTCACCCACGCGCGCGTGTGCGCAGTAATTTAATTTTAATCTCCGTGTATATTAACTCCTGATGTAGTTGCATTGTTTTGCATTGTTGCACAGTGGGGTTACGGCCATTATTGCACTCCATTAAATAAATTAAATTAGTTAACGGCTGTGTGTAGAGGTTAAAACCCGAGACAGTGATTCATCAGAATGATTCGAGGTGTGAAATTTGCATCACTCTTAATCTTTTCTGCATAGGCTTACTGCACTACTGAGGGAGTGGTTAAGACTGGCGAATCAACGAGTCACGCGATCTTTAGTCGTTTGAATAAAAATATGTAAGCCTAATCCAGGTGAAATTCCATCTCTCGAAAAATTTATATTTTAACAATAGTTTGCGTAATTACATTAATAAATCTAATTATTGAACGCGAGAATACTATTGAGAATTACGATTTAGTATTTAATTTAGTAGATTGATTATTTGAAGTGCATAAGTCCACAAGAAATTAAATTGCAAATACAAACTAATGAAAATTAAGGTAATTCGGCGTGCTCAAACTGTCAAGTTTGTTTATGCTTGTGAAAGTTTATTTGAAAAGAATCGTTAACGAAATATAAAAATATTGTGAATATTTTACGACAAAATATCGAGAACGCCTTAGGAGTGATATGTGACATCATGTGAAACGCGTAATTTTAGAAAGAGCATTTTAGCTATATACTACGTAGTCATGAGTTGTTAATTTTGTCAATTTAATTCCAAAATCTTCATTCATTTTTATAATATACAATTAACCAATATAAATATACATTAAAATACAATCTACCGTCTATATTACGAAAAATAATTTCTGACCTTTCAGAAACGAAACTATAATCTTCTTAATAGCTCGATAAAAAAAACTGTCTATCTGTGACCGTGTTACTAATACATCCAAGTGTCGAATGAACTCTTTTATAAACAATTGAAAATGTGTACAAATACTTCAATCAAACTACTTCTTTTTCCCGATACCAACGTCTATCAACCGTTATAGAACATTCGCTGCACTATTCTAAAAATCATTTGAAAATATGCACCACCCCCAAAAACCAACAAAACCACCTTCCGCATACCGCCAACTCCAGGAACGCCAAAAAAAGACCATCTCATCAACCCGATCCCCTCGCGCCCGCACCTTAATTTCCCCGGTGAAACTAGTTAAATCCGAGCCCGCATACAAGCCTACGTCCCCTCCACACACACACACACACACACACACACACATACACAGCTCCACATGCATATACATATATATACATAGATATATCCCTCGGGCGCGTGTACAAGAAAATCCCCCGTTTCGCCCGTCCATCCGTCCCGCCTAATCCCGCATTCAAAGAAAGCCCACCTCCTGAACCCTTTCCGCTCACGTACACGCGCTGGCGTTTCCTGGCTAATTCGAACGCGCGCTAATCGCTCGAGCAAACGCGTCGTCGTCGTCGTCGTCGGACGAAGAAAGGATGGGTTATACATACAAGATGTATATATTGTGCAGAATGATTTTTCGTTAGCTCACGCGCGAGTAATCGAGTTTCGCGGGTATTTGCGTTGAGGAAAAGTGGGTTTGCGGGATGATATAGTGGAAGCTGTGTGTATAAAGGCGGCCCCGCGTGTGTTGCAAGACAAGAGAGAGAGAGAGAGAGAGAGAGAGAGAGAGAGAGAGTGGAGAGTTTGAAGTTTCGAGGGTGAATTAATTTGGAATTTTTGATCCGCGGGGTGTGAGTGACGCGAAGGTTATATAGCGGGAGAGTTGGGAGTGGCTAAGGCGCTTTAACTGTCAAAGCGGTGGTGATGAACGATTGTTTCTCAAGTTTCTAGGTGTCTTTTTTAATGATACTTTGGCCTTTATAAAAGTTTATAAGTCGATGCGAACTGGCAAAAAACTGAATTAAATTACTAACAACATTGAATTAATTCTTTTAATTCGACAGTAAATTTATGGCTTTGAATGAACCGATTTTCCATCTAATTGTAAAAATATAATACATCGAAGAAATCGAAAATTAAATTGCTAATCCGCTCTGAAATGAAACTCATTAAACTAATTTCATTCCAAAATATTAATTCCATTCTACACCGAGACATTTCGCCCCACTATCCTGTTTACTTACCGGTAATTCACCATGTAACAACCTAATAGGATCCACCCCATTTTTCCATAATTCCAACCCGATTTCCATCATCGTGTTCACGCTCCTTCGGTCCCATAAACCGTCGGAGCATATTTGAATTCCGCGGCGTGAAATTTGCCCTCTAAGCATTACGAGCACACATCGCGAAGCAAATATATACCGACGAAATTTCGCCGCGCGTTCACAGCTATACACCCAAAAACCTCCCGACACTCAAGCCTCACTTAACAAAAAATTCTACGTTTATGTTTACGGGGAATATGTCGTCAGGACTAAATATCGGCCATTCCGTTACACGCCGTTACCCACACAATAGCTACTCATACTTGTTCCAGACCCTAAAGAAAAGAAAAAGCAAAACACTGGTAAAAGACACCCCCCACTCCGAGGAACGTCGTATCGTCACCCGTAACCACTAAACCCTATCCACCCGCCCATACACACATCCATCTCACAGCCACTCAGGCAGCCCCTCGGGCGGTAATCAAATTTCATTGCGATATTGATTACCAGCACGGCACAGCATAGCGCACATACACACAGCCACTCTCGGACCAAGCGTCACCGGCTCAATTAATTCACTACCCCCCGTTCTATATGCAATATCCATCTCTCTCTCTCCCGCGGTCATCATACGTATATATCAACTAATTACTGCACACGTGCACCCTCCTTACTTCTTCCTCTGCTATCCTTATATACACGCACGCATGTACTATATATGTGTATATCGGTCGACAGCGGCGCATCTACGGGAGGCAGGCTGGCCCCAGGGCGGCGGCGTCGGCAGCGAGGCGAGCTACCGCTTCTGCGTCAACTCGACGGCCGTGATGGCGACGAGCTACCACGGCGAGCACGATCGATCCACCCGCTTCGACATGAGCGCCTGGCTGAGGTGCCGATTTCGCGGGCCCGCCTCCCTCATCTGCCGGATCACCGATTCCCACGCGGTGAGCTCCAGTTATTTGGCTATACTGGCTTTGCGATTGAGGTTTACGCGTCATGTATATTCGATGTGTATATATAGAGACGCGCGGCTGGAGTTGGAGCTTTGAGGCTGCTGGTGATCCGTAAATTTTCGGTTTCTTTTTAAAAGATATATTCAAGAAAAATGTCTGCTTATCGTACAAAAGGGGTCAAATTTGTTTTTTAAAAGACACACCTTCCGGCCGGATTTTTCCTTGTTACTTATATTACAGAGAATACGGAAACAATTGTGTACAATTAAAAACGGTTTTGTTTTTTTAAGGTTAAAGAAACCTGAGCCATTTAGTTCAGAAGCGCTCCACACACAGTGTTAGGAAAGAAAGCGAAACCAGAAAAAGAGCTTTCATTTACATTTTTAAAAATTAAGAAAATGTTTATTCCTTGAGAAGTTATATAAATCTAAAGCTGAGCACCAAACCAGATTTATGTATATTTATGCCTTTTTGATACACAAATTTAAACTCTTATAATTTTTTTTTAGTAGTTTCTTCCCATGTACTTTGTAGTATAATAAAGAAGAAAAAATGCGACGAGAATGTATTCCTTCAAAAAAATTTTTGATTAATAAATTTATTATGGATTTCATCATATACTTAAGCTGGGATAAAAGGGATATTTAGGGAAAACTAGGGTAAAACCGGATACTTCCATTATTCTTTTTAAAATTAATTTTAAGCGGTATTGAATATTCTAGAATAAATTAAAAAATATATATATATATATAATTTATTAATCATTATATAGATTAACGTTTTTACATGAAGCCGTATTCTCTTCCGACCAACATTGTCATGAAGATTTCTTAATGTATTTCCGCATTTCTGTAATAAAAACAAAAATAAGTTGTATTAATGCCAATTATTATTTTATTTTAGAATTATATTAAAATAAAAGAGAAAATATGATATTCGGTTTATCTCAAAGTCCAAAAAAAGTAATTATTAATTGTTTGCTATTACAAATGAAAGTAAGAAAGAAATTACTCCTACCTATTTGTTACTACTTACTGAAAGTATAATTTCTTCGTAGTACAATACGCTCTGCAACTGTTACAATGTACTCGATCTTGCAAGCTTAGTAAACTTTGTCCTCTTCCAAAATCTACATGAGGTTATTGTTGAGATATCGATCATATGTAAAATGATAACAGAAACTTCTTAAAGAGAAGGTATGAGTATTATACAAAATGACTTTAGTATAGTAGCTGAGAAATTGAGAAATCCGATATTGAACCAGTATTCGATTTTAGCCCAGTCTTCCCTAATTATCAGTAAAAATGTTGTTGATCGAGGGTTTTAAGATTACGCGAGGTAGGATAATAATCAGTGCAATTTTGAAAGTGGCATATCAAAGTACCATTATTTTATGATAATCCTTCTATGGTTTATCTGTGAAACGTGTCAGTGGTAAAGTTTGAAGTAGTTTGATAAGTTTAAGATATTTCTGTTTTAATGTATCTTCGAAATCAAGATGTTGTCGATTCAAAAGTCTAATAAATGAGTAGTAAAGTAATTTAGAAATTTTTTGTAATTATATTAGGCTCAAATGCTAAAATAATAAGAATTTTTCTTTAACTTTTTTAACGGCTTTCTGAAAATCTATTTTCTTCTTTATTTATTTAGTGACCCCATTCACTCGAACCCTTCATAGAATCGATATAAAAACATAGTATAAAATAAGCTATAACGTAAACTACGTTTACCAGGAAAGAAGTTATTCAATATAAAGAACTATATTTTTTTCATTATAAAGGAGAACAATATATTTTTTTATTAAGTGAAAAATTTATTTTAATAATACATAAAAATATTCTTTACTTATATATATTTAAATAACTATGTCGGTTTCACATGTCAATATACGAAAATATTTTCTTTATTATAAATAAATCGAACGTTCATTTAAAGTTGTTGGAACTGAACTTTTTACGTGACAATTATAGAATTCCAGTTCTGTCCGGCTATGACAAATATTGAGCTGATTTTATCTCTTTTAATATGTGTATATATACACACATATTTATTTGTATACATATATTGTAGCGATGACAGAAATACCCGAGGGCAATATGAATTTCGATGCTCTGTGGAATCTATGCAGTCGTCGTTTATGTACTGCCAAAGCTTATAATATTACTTTCAATTACCAGAATTTATAATTGAAATTTAACGAACGTATAATGTCACTGTTAAAATAATTTCAACACTACTATCCAATTATCACCTTTTATTTCCGTATCCGTATAAGTCAATCACAAATTCTTGATTATATCAACTTCCACTTTTTTCCAACCATTAAAAAAAAAGAGGAAACAACTAATTCCCTTTAAATTTTTATCCAAGATAAGCTTCAACTCTCCTACCCTTGACCCAGCGATACCCGGCGAGCGGATCGCCGAGACTGTCGAGGAGCACCCAGAGTACCAGATTGCCGAGGATGCCTTCGAAATCACCTTCACGCCCTACGGCATCGGCAAAATCCTCGTCAATCGTACCGTTAACCCCGGCGACCTCAACATTATCAGAGCGGTGGTAAATCAGCTCAACGTCGGCGCCAACATCGCCAAAAAGCGCGAGCCTGAGTTCAGGCACATGGAGAAGTCGGTGATCGGCAAGTGCGATACTACGTATCACGTGACGAAGAATTTCTCGAGCGACATTGTGAGTATGAATTATGGATTTTAATTTTTTCTTTTACTACGTGTAGCTTAAGTGTGATGATAATGATGTTTCAGTTTTCATGAGTAATCTAGATTTACCAGGGAATTTCCGAATGTACCCACTTGTAACATGAATAATAAAATAACAGAGACAAATTGATCCCTTGAGGTATTTTGAAAAAATATTTTTCAACTATTCGATGTTCTTTCTAAAAGCCTTTTTTACGTTTAATCTCTCTGTCGAAATTAATGTTGGAGTATTTTTAAATTAAAGCAGCACTGAAGAATGAAAAAGAAGATATTCTACAAATCTCCACCACTCTATAAAGTAATGATGTCGTATACGCGTTAAATCAAGTTTATGAGTACGAAAGGTCATAAATGTCCTAGTTTTGTCTTCATTACCGGGAAATTTCGTTTATTCATGGTGTAACATTTAATCCAAGTCTCGCTTCTGTAATATTACACCTTAAATTTTGAATACAATCTCGAATATAATATGGTCAAATTAACTACGTTCTACTTAAGTATCTCAAGGGATAAAGAGAACAAGTTTTTTAATTAAAGCATATCTTAGCTTTAAACGACTGTACTAGTTCTTTAAGTCCTCTCTCTCTCTCTCTCTCTCTCTCACTCGCTCTCTTCTACGAGTGAAAACTTTATAATGTGCACTCGCTCGCTTCTCTCACCTCGCGGAATTTAACAATTTTCCATTAACCTTAAATGAATCTTTCGTTATATACTTTGAGTTATCGATTAATTTCGTTGGAATTAATAACACAGGTCTGCAAAAAAATGATTGTGGTTGTTCTTGAAAAGCTGGAAGTCATTTCCAAAGTAATTTTCGGCGTAGAATCTGAATCCGAACTCAAAATCGGCCCATCACGTCAAGATTGTCAGAAATTTAAGGTTATGTACTCAACAAATGGCGTTTTGGACCACTTATAAAAGTATGTACAAGCTCTAAAAAATTCTTTAGCTTTATTTTAATAATTGTATCATCTAGTACTACTCTTCCCCTTTGAAATCCAGTTTATATCATTTTAACAGGGCGTGTTTAGTTGGACAGCATATGCTACAAGAGCTGTTAACCCTATTAGCCATTTTGGATCCGCCATTTTGAATTGTCAAAATCTCAGTTCAGATTCGTGATCAGTGACCTTAAAAGCCTCTTATGTACAATTAACAAAATACAGTGATATTTCCGTTTTCATCCGCCATTTTGCAAAGGATTAACAGCTGTACAGCATACGCTGTTCAACTGAACACGTCCTGTTAAAATGATCATAACTCTCGAAGGAAAAATCCTAGATGACCATTCTAAAATGGATTTCAAATGGGAAGAGTAATACTAGATGATAATATTGCTAAAATAAAGCTAAAAAATTTTGTAGAGCCTGTACATAATCTTAAAAATGTCCCAAAACGCCATTTTTTTATTACATAACCTTAAATATCTCAAAATATTCGATGGGTCAATTCTGAGCTTGGATTCGGATTCTACCCTGAAAATTACTTCGGAAATGACTTCCAGCTTTTCAAGAACAAGACTATGCAGACTTGTGTAATCAATGAGCAATATTGCGCGATTGCCTCGACCATGCCTCCCCCACTCATTATTTTTACTTTTAATGAATTGTGTAAAACGTTCTTGGAACGGGTGGGGTAGTACTGTTAATTAATCGGGGCTGTTGATAAAAGGACAATGAAAGATCGAGTGCTTTGTATGTATTATATGTAGCAGTAAGATGAATAATTACGAGGAGTCGACTGTTTTTTCAAAAGATTCTATTTTTACGATGTTGTAGATAGATACGTTTCGGAAAGGAGGCGAATTCGGAAGTTGTAAAAGTTGTAGGGTAAGGTACCGATAAATCGATATGCGCAGCTGTGAATAAACAAAGGCCATGTTTTATGCAGTGAGCGGGGATAAAAACGTCGCAAACAACCGTTTCTTTAATAAGACTTTTCTTGTTGTCCACTTTGTTTATTCACAAGAGCGTCAATTACTTGGTATTAGTTCATTTAGTTTGCAACGTAGAATATTTATCGTTTAAAATTGTTTCGCAAAAGAGCTTTCACTGGTGTACACAATCACCGACATGAATGATGCTCGCGGCAAAAAGTTAATTCTATTAATCGCAATAAACGTTCGAATGTGTAACGTTATGTCGCTTTGATTTACTAATGCACGTCTCGCCATCAGAATGCCATTACGTATATTAACAGCATCCAAAAACCATTTACCAACGTTTATTGTTGCACGTCCGACACAATAAAAATTGAAATCAAAACCTGTATATACGTATCCCTCTCCCTCGTAAACCGTATTATCAGCACGGCCGTTGGAGGGGGAGGAAGGGCTGCCCCATAAAACGCGCGCTCGCGCATATAAATCACTCGATCGTCGAAATCAAACGTCCGCACCCCTCCAGTAGCGAAAAAATAATAATAACCATAACGCCACGATGCACAGGCGAGTACAAACAGGGCGGAAGGCTCGTGGGAGGACGAGTACAAGCTGAGCGGACTGGAGTGCCTGGGGCGTAGCAAGGGCGAGACCATGAGGCTGGAGAAATGGCGCAACGTTAACAAGTGCAGCCTCAGGTCGGACTACTTCTTCGGCAGCAGGGAGAACCTACGCATCACCGATCCCAGTGACATCGAGGCGCGGATCGTAAGGATGTCTTCTTACTTTCTTTTTGCGTTCATTTGTCATTGGCGTTTGAAAGAGGGAAGGGGTGAATTTTAAAGATGCCATTGGGATTGGGATGAAAATTTATAAACGGTGGGATGGTTGGGGATTATTGATTTTTATGATTTTAATGGAAGAACAAAACGAAAAATGAGTGATACATTCCTTTCTGAAGTCTTTTTGTAAGATGACAAAAGAATGAAAAAATTTTAAATATTTTGAATACGATGTATTTTTCTTGTTATTACTAATATTGCTAAACCATTAGACTTTATCAAAATGACTTAATGCATTTTCATTTATTTCTATAATAGGATTGAAAGTTCTTATAATAAGGACCCGCGTAAAAATCATTTACATTGCACATATGGGGCCAATATAGCGCATATGTACAGGTGCAATATAGTAGAAATA
>JAYJLV010000001.1:6562608-6582154 GCA_036873485.1 Torymus texanus | reverse complement strand
TAAGACCCTTAAGTACACTTTAAGCAAAACAAAAAAAATCGATTTTTTTTAAATCCTAGAGTGGTGTTACCCCTTAATTAATTACCATTGGAATTTTAATTTTGAATTATCGAACCTCGCCTTTGAATAATTCGAAAATAACGTGAGAAAATAAAATGTGCGGGGATGTTGAACTTTTTTGTTAAGCGAAGGTAAATATATATAGTAAATGAATTTGAATGCTGAGGCAGGGGTGAAAAAGTCGAGTATGTGCAAGGGAACTATTTTTAGATGCGCACTGGGTTTGGGGAAATCGATGCTTGTAATTTGGTGGAGGTGCTAACGAGTGAAAGGTAGCTTAATTTTTTCAACGATAATTGCTTGAAAAATGTATGTGATTGCAGTATATCGAAAAGTTCTTCTAAAGCTTGCCATGAAATAATTGAGTATCGAATCGTGAACCTATAATGGTTGCTATTAAGTTAACATATTTTTAAATTACTGTATTTATTGTTTCGATTTTATAAATTTGTTTGTCTTTGCACTGTTTTCAGTATTTGGTATTTTAATATGTCATATAAAATAAAGTAAGTTAATGTTTCAGAATGATGAATAAATAAGCATTTAAATGTTTAAGAGGGACAAAATAAATTATTGAAGCTTTTATATTTAAAATTTTTCATTTATACATTGTAGAAATTTTATTCATAATACCATGAATCAATAATAAAATTTATAAAAATTAAAATATTGTTAAATAAATAATGAATCGTTTTATCTAAATGGAATTTAACATCGCTTTGTGAGCAAAATATATATAAATATATTTATTTTATCAACTTTTTCACCTATTGTTACAGTATTAACATTATAAGCTACATTTTTCACAATAAACATTACTTTTATCAAAATTTTAGTAAAAAGATTTTGAAATTGATCGAAAAACCCTTTTTAAAATGCACATAATAAATTAAAATACTTTTAAAGAAGCTTTTTGTTATAGAAATATATCTACAGTGTACGGGAAATCTATCTTTAATGAACCGTAACCCAAATCATTAATACCTCACATAAAAATAAAATATCTAACAAAGATATTATGGTCGATTAATATCATACCAGCAAAGATAACTCACTTCTTACAAGTTTTTTTATTACCACTAAAATAAATAAAATGTTCTATTACACCGTCGTAAAATAGCTATTCCCTTGCAACTTACCATGACTAAACTTACCAACGAGCTTGTCCCCTCGACCCTCAGGTCTCCTCGGACAGCTCGATCTTCGCTTCGGATACGCACTTCGCCTCGTACACCTCGAACGAGCTGCATATCTCTCGTCAGCGTGGCGAGGACCTCGACATCTACGAGACTTACAGTCTCACCCTGGCGACAATCGACCCAGCGGAGCCTGGCCTACCAATGACCATCGTTGATCCGGCCTCCGCGAGTGTCTACGCCTTCCAGTACATCGACGACGACGAGGAGTCCGCCGAGATGGTCAAGAGGGCAAAGGCAATGCGGTCTGCGAAGCTATCCGTCGCTAAGACGACGAGAGGATTGTAGGCTTTGTAACCGGAGAAGTTTTTATAGATATTTAAAAATTGTGACGTGACGTTTTTTTTCTAATTTTGATTTTCGGGTGAATGAGATGAGTCGTAAAAGGTTGACGATAAATTTAAGGGTTTAAGCGACGAAATATTTGTTATAGAGATCTGTCATTGCTTCGATATTGTCTCATAGAAGGATTGTAGTGTCATTGAGCTTATTGAATTTTAGAATCAGCAGTAGAACACTGTCAAACTTGCAAGATTTCAAAAGATATACGTAATTGAATATAGTCAGACGCTATTTTTTTATAGTAATTTGTTCACTAATGTATTATCTTATAAATAAGTATTGTTATCTATTTCGTATTATAATGATGAAGTACAAATTAATTAGAGAATTGATCAAGCCATCGATTTACTGTTATGTTACATGTAATCGATAGTATTAATTTTTTCAGTTATACTCTTGTTATATTTTAATGTTTATTAATAATTAATATGAAAAGTAAGTGTTATTTAGTTCTAGCTCTTTCAGATTATATATTTAAAAGAAAAACATATATGTATTTATAAATTAATCAAAATAAAACATTACTTCAAAAGTCGATAAATAAACGTGATTAATCAAGCTAATAATATTAAGTCTTGCGCAAATATTCATTTAATAATATAGGCATTAACAGTATATAATTAAATTCCGATCTATAATTGGTATATTTATTATAAATGTATTGTCCAGTAGCTATAGAATGTATAATATATCAATTTAATGTCATGAATAGTAATGTCTATTATTAGAAAATCATTTTCGGAATACTATTGATACGTGACAAGATTTTCAAACAATCGTGTGTACCTATATTATATATAAAATCATAAATGTATAATATTGTATTCATACATTATGAATATGAGATTACAAGCTGAAAGCGTTTATTGAACAAATTTATCAAACGACATCAAAATAATTTTCAAAGAAAATACAATAAAAAAAAATGATTTCTATGACTACAAGTAATGTAAGATCGTAAATTATTGGATCATAGAGGATCGGGATGCGGTAAGGGTTGTTACGGTTGGTAAATAACCATTGCCTTCGTAATTTTTATAGATATAGATTTATTGATGATTTTTCGAATATCTGCTTCGAATAAAGTTCGATTATGTACAAAATAATGCTGAAATATAACTATATATATATGTATAATATATATATATATATATATATATATATATACATATATATTCAATATCATGTATAATTTAATGCATTTAGAATCCTAGATGTATATAACATAACCAAGAGTTTGCTTGATTCACGGAGGATATCTTTCTCTCTCTCTCACTCACTCGCTCGCAAAACGCTCATCCACGTAATCTTTCATGCTCGCCGCTCTGTCTGCCTCGCTTTCTCTCTCTCTCTCTCTCTCAAACTCACTCGCTCGTTTGCCCCGGTTATCGCGTATCATCTCCGGCGTGGAGGGTGGATGGTAGGATGATAACCCTCCGCGCGAGCGAGCGCCTTATCAAACACTGAAAGTACGCCGAGGAGGAGGAGGAAGAGGGTGGATGGTATGAGAAGAGCGGCTTAATTCCACAATCGCGCGAGGTGCTAGGGAGAGAGGCGCCGCGCGATAAAGGCAGAGAATAACTCCCTTGCATCCCCTTCCCGTTTGAGGAAGCGAGAGAGAGAGAGAGAGAGAGAGAAAGATGGATAGGCAGACACGCGCACGCACACATATACACTCACTGACGCAGGCGCATACCTTTGATCGTCGATGTTTCATATTTACACGCGCGGTTTCGCTCTGCTTTTTTTTTTTCGTCGCTTTGCTGGCGCTCGTGACATTGATGACAGTTGGGAGCGAAGGCTTATGAGGGATCGTTTTGTCGACTAAACTGGATGTTATATTTCTTAAAGAAACGTTTTATATCTTGGTCTGGTAAAGTCGAAAGTATAGGGACTAGTTCGTGTCAATTTGTAAAAATATACAAAATTAAAAGTATTGCGTCGACAAAACGATATCACTCCCTCGATTCCTCTCCGTTTGCATTAGAAAACACAGCGCATCGAACGAATTCTCATCGTCATCTGAAACTTTCTCGCACTCTCTCTCTCTCTCTCTCTCTCGCTTGTTTACTTACACAACACATGCGCGCACTCGTTCTCTTTACTCCTCTCAGCATCATCAGCATCATCGTACCGGTACTTACAAAGTGTATTACGCTGGACGCACAATAAATAAGTTACAGAGGCCATAGGCGGCCCGAAATAATCAACGACATGAGAGAGGACACGTTGCCGCTGCTCTCTCTCCCACTCGCGTGTACATACACATAGATCAAAGAACGGGAATGTATTTACAAAGAAGGGAGGAAAAGTGGCACGCTATACATCCTTGCTATAGCTGCTGCTTCTCGCGCTCTTTCTTTCGTCCTCTCGCCTCGACAGAAGCCGCGCGCACGCGACCCTTTTTTCATAAATAATAAATTACACACCGAGGAGTAGACCTCTATCTATCTCTCTCTCTTTCTCTCTCTCTCTCTCTCTTCGTCTGTCGGAAAAACCTTAGTTCAACAAAGTACACAATTTCATAAATAATTCATCGCCGCGCGGAAACGTCAGCTAGCTCGCCTCGCTCGCTTAAGTACAATCGAAACGAAGGAAAAACCCTAGGCCCTTTCGCTTTCGAGAGTTCGCGAGTCTCGCCCCCTTGCCTTTCTTTCTCTCCATTTTCCCTCTTACTTATTTATTTATTACGAAAAAATACACATATTTACAATCACCGCTTTTCCAACTGTTGTCTCCGTCATCGAGAGTACGACTATTATATATGTTTACTTTTGGCAGTAGCCTGGATTTATTCGTCTCCATTTCTTTTTCTTTTTCTTTTTCTTTCTCTTTCTTTTTCTTTTATTTAATGCTTTAAATCACATTTTTATGATATTTCATATAGAGTCGCTTTATCTATAGTGTGCTTGTTACATAAATTACAGAGCGCTGTAAGTAGTCTGCTACGGGCTGCGGTCACGTTTTGGTAAATAAATACAATAATAATTTTGCCATAAGTTATTAAGTTAATAATTTACAACGCTCATTCCTAACCGCAGTATCGCCGTAACTTTTCGTTATACCGAAAGTGCTGCCGAACGACACTGCGACTCGGAATCAGGAGCATCAACATATCGCCGAATAAACATATTATAAATACACATCGTCCGAATAATTTATAAAAAAAAGAAAACGCTTCAAAAATTTCAACTGGTATATATACGTATACAACAATAATAATCTATATCGCCTACAAAACTCCCACTCACGCAAACATTCTCACTATACGTATCCTCACAAGGATATATGTTATATATATATATATAAAATAAAAAACAAAAGATTCACTGTCCAATTCGTCCATCGCACACGCATCCAACAAACAAAGAATCGAAAACACATCGTCGAAAAAAACAACCACGACCAACAACTACAAAAAAAGAAGTGAAAGCAGAAAAAAAAAGTGTACACGTTATACTATCTCTCGACCGCGAGAGAGCGACCGGCCGACCCCTCGGCAAAATTCGCAAAAGCACCGGAGCGACAAAGAGCACGGCTGACCTCGACGGGCGCGCGCGTGTATCGGCATTCCCGAGATAGCTGCCGCCGCCGCTAGGATATATCAGGAGGAACGAGGGGGGAGGGAAGGGGGTGAGGAAGAGGAAGGGTTATATAGGAGAGCGGGCGCGTGTTGTATTGCTTTCTCAATAAGGCTTCGTCGTCGTCGTCGCCGCCGCCGCGCGTGCATCGCTATGCCCGCGCGCGAGCGAGCGTGTACTACACGTTAAACGGGGGGAGGAGGAGGAGGAGGTGGAGGAGGAGAGTAAGGGGAGGGGTGGATATTAATGGCTTTTGATCGTCGCCAGGATTTTGCCACGGCGCGAAAAATGGGGCCGCCGAGGGAGGGAAATTGATTTTTCCATCGGTGTCTAGTTCGTCTTTGTCCCCAGCAAGCGTGAGCGTGTACGGTAAGCGATCGCCGGTCGTTCGGGCCTTTTTTTATCCCCGTAAGCCTGCGAGGAATGTTGAATATATCGAATGCAGTTGATAGATTTGGGAGGTGGGTGAGCGAAGGGAATCGCTTTATTTCGCGTGCATATTCACAGCGGGCGCGATGTACATAACAGATCGCCAGTTTGGAGATTAGATTCATCAACATAACGCGGCCGAGCCGGATTTACGAGTGAACCGTGCTGCCAACGCACACGGACAATGCGCGTGTATCGTATTTTACCGGATGATATCGTTGTTCCCTCTCTCTCTCTCTCTCTCATTCTGTGGCCACGCGGAGTGTATTGTAATTTATGCGATATTTGCTTTGCATCTGACTAGCCGGCTCATACTAACGACGCAATTTCCTTAATTCGCTGGGTTAACAAACGAACCGTGCAAAATTTCCCGTTTCTCGCAACTGTATATACCAAAGAAAGAGAGAAAGAGACTTTGAAAAAGTTGCCAGGAAACGACGAGCGCTTTCCGAATTTCATTGGGATCAGTGTATACATATATAGGTGTGTGTGTGTGTATGTGTATATATATATATATATATATATATATACACACACACACACACACACGTGCGCGCTCGACTAAACGTTCGATTGAGCGCAATCATCCTCTCCCACTCTCTTTTCCTCGTATACCAAACTTTCCGCATAAAAATTTATCTCGCAGCAAGCGAGCGAGCGCGACTTTACGACTCTTTAAATAAAGGGAAAGAATTTCGGGCGCTGTTTGTTCGCGCGAGAGAACGTAAAACATTTATGAAGGAGCGGAGGGATCACGCGATTCAAATGAGGTGCTGCTGCTGCTGCTACTGCCGCACGTATAGTGCTGAGAAACTTTTCTTCTTCGCGCACGCGCTCTGGCTCTTATCCCTTTTTTCCGCTTGCGAGCACTTCGAAGGTTTTAGCGTCGTACACGCGCGCGTGTGTGTGTGTGTGCATATACATGTATTGTGTGAGATGGAGAGAACGAGGGAGCTGCGGATTTAGATAATCGGCTGAGGATCTGGAATTTCACGAGGGGATAAAAGAGTGGAAGAAGCGATTCTGTTAATGAGTGTGATCTGCTGTTACAATTTTTTGTCTCTTTCTGTTTGTTTTCTCGCTATCGTCGAACGGGGAATTTGATGAAGTGCGTTTTGGTGTCGCGCGATTCCCTCTTATTCGAGGCTCAAGATAAGAGCTTTCAGCTTAGAATACAAGAATAAACTCGGCGCGTCTTTTGCTCTGCTCGCGTTCGTACCCTCAAAATCGTTATTTAAACATTTTCGCCGCGCGCTCGATTAATTCGTCGCCGGCCATTTGGCAGTATATACGTTTTCTCTTACTCTCTTTCAGTCTTCCCGGCTCGCTCATTCAGAAGGAAGGAAGAAAACGTGGATAAGTGCGGCCCAGTTAAAAGGTGATTTCTCGCTTCCGCCGTTCCCTCTCCTCGCCTCGCAACCGAGAGAGAAAAAGAGCAGACAGCTCTTCCTCTCGATAAAGCATAACTCGACGAGGCAGCAGGAGGGAGAAAAAAGAGAAAGGGAGTATGGATGCGACGACGAGAATGCATCGCTCGCAAAAAAGACGAGCAGTGGTCGTACATCAAAAGCAAGAGAGTGAGAGAGGGACAGAGAGATTGCCTCGTTCGATGACTTTGATCTCGGCGAGAGGAAGAGGGAAGAATTCGGTTACGTCTTCGCGGCCGATGAAAAAATATCTCCAAGGGTGGCTGAACCAAGAATCGAATAAACTCGCGTATACACATAGAATAACCCGCAAAGAATAGGCTGCTAAAATAAAATTGTCTCGCGCGCGTTACACGCACTTGCGCGCCGATTGAATCATCGACCGAGCGAGAGAGAGAGAGAGAGAGAGAGAGAGAGAGCGAAAGCGAGAGAGTGGGAAACATCAAAGCCCCCAGCTCGCGCGCGCTTTCTAATCTCCGTTCCTTGCGCTACAAGACCCTTATACACAAGCGCTCTCATGGTATATATACGTGCACGCTCCGGCAAACTGACCGGCGAGAAAGAGCCGCCGCCGGGGCTATGCTGCCTCTCTCTCTCTCTCTCTCTCACTTACTCACTCACTCTCCACGCGCGTGTACGCAAACTCACGCGGGCGCGCGATCTCAAAGGCGAACAAAGGCTATATATATGTACCGAGAGCTCGTTACGGGCCGCGATGAATTTCCGATCTGCCACCACCCGCCCGAGCAAACTCACTCGGCCGCTCTTTGAGTGAGTGAGAGAGTGAGAGAGTGAGAGAGCTCAGCCCACCGATCGTGTCCGCAAATTACTCGAAACTCGCGTATGCATATGTAGCCTTTGCCGTGAAATTGGAATGGAGAGGCAAATATGCAGTGCATGCGATTCTTTTTTTCTCGAAAAGTGAAAATATGGAGATAAATGGAGGGGGTGGAAAAGAAAGTGATATAACGATTTGGTAGGAGAGCGGGTGACATTAAGGTCGGGCTGCGCGTGAGATATATATATATATATATATATATATTGCACGTGCGTCGCGAGCTCCGATATTTCCTGCAGTTTTCTATATTCGACACGCTTTCTTCCGTTCCTTCCCCCGTCGAACGGCGATTTTTCTGCTCCGTTAATGTGTCTCGATTCTTTCCTTTTTCCGTCTTTTTTCAGCTTCTCGTACAATAGTGCCGCGCGCCGTGATTTATTTCTCGCCGGTGTTTCTGCGCGTACTCTCGGGCTCTCTTTTTAATAAAAATGAAGACGTCGCGAGGCAAATTAAACGCGAGAGCAAGTCGGCAATTAATTTATTAGATTCCCGTCGTTCTGCTCTTTCCTTGCTACCCAGTGTAGAGGAGTAGTAAGCGACAACGACGACGGAAAGACGTCGAGGTTCGTTAAGGTTCGCCTTCAGACGCTTCTTTTGTTTTTTTTTGTCCACCTTTTTTCGCGCGAAGATACGACGAAGAAAAAGGAGCAGCAGCAGTAGCAACGGCGTGGAACGAGAGTGAGAAAGAGGGAGAGGCCTTGACGCGAACGCGAGGTAAGCAATTCTCGACGAGAGCGCGCGTAAAAATTCATTGAACGCAGATTGGCTGGCGATTTTGAAGAGACGGCCGAGTGAGCAAGGAGGAAAAATAGAGAGAGAGAGAGAGAGAGAGAGAGAGAGAGAGAGTGAGAGAGAGAGAAAGAACCGCAAGTCGATATTGCGTCGAGAGAGAGAGAGAGTGGAACTACCCAGCTAGTTCTCAGATAGCAGGGTCTAAATGGAATTCGTTAGTTCCGATTCAATGGTAATAAAATCTTAGTGGAGAGCGAACGCGCCAAGCACAAAATGAATTTTTCCCTCTGCTCTTTCTCTCTCTCCCTCTCTCTTCCTTTGCTCGACGAAAGTGGTATTTGAGCTTGACGCAAGTCTGGTGAGAGTGCAACGTTAATTGATTCCGAGAGGAAAACGGAACCTAACTTGCACACACGCACGCGCACAGGCCCGATCTCCGCGTCTTATCCCCGCATTCCCATTCTCGATAGTTTGAAAAATAATCCCGAGCATTTGGAATATATTATTATGTGCGTGCACACAAGTGAACAAGAGATATAGAGCTTCGAAAGACACGCATATATTTTTATAACTTCTGTATTTATTTATATTTATATTTATACTAATGCATATTCCCCTTTTATTCTTTATTCGTTCAGGCTAGACTTTGATACAAGGTGAGAGCACATCTCTCTTAATGAACAAGAGAGAGACGCTCAACACATACCCAGACGGAATGAAAGAAAAAGGGAGAGTGAAATTTATAGCTCGGGAACTATGGAACGGGATAAAAAGGGAAAGACAGATATATATATATATATACACACACTGGTGTGTATCGGGCTGGCGAGCGTCCACGCGCGCGCACACGCGAACTCATTTTTCTTTATCTCGTCGTTGACGTCATCTTTTTGTCCCGCTCTCGACACGCTCATCAAAAAACGTCCAGCTTGATTAGAGGTAAACACACGACGGGACACGCGCGGCTAATAATAATAGTGTCTAGCTCGTCTCTTTCTCCGTTCGCTGGCTCGCACTCCTCACGCACATACATACATACACACCTCGACCTCTGCTTAGACCGTTACAAAATCGAACTTCCTTCTTCGTGCGTCCCTTATTCTCAGCCCCCCTCCCTTTGTTCCGCGGGCGCGAGCCACGTATACGTTTATTTATATTTATTTATTTTTATTTATATATATATAGATTCTCTTCGCCATATATATATATATTTATTTTATTTATTTATATGTCGAATAGACGCACACGAGAACACACAAGATTGCTTTGAATTTGTTCTGCAAGTATAGGAGGAAAGAATCGTCGCGTAGCATAGAGCTTCAACCGTATATCCGAGATTCCGATTCTTTGTACTGAATTAGATACGAGAATAATACACGTACACACATGTCACACACGCTACCCCCTCCCCCCTACACTATCATCTCCCCTTTCCCCATTCGGTAATGTATTGGCAATCTAAGGCTTGACTATACGTATCTCTCTCATCGTCATCATCATCGTCATCTTTTCTACACCATACACAAATAGCGACTAGTCGAAATTTTCACAGCTACCATCGTACACGGCTGTTCACGCGTACTCGACGCAGCTCTAGGGCATCTGCGATTGAGAGAAAGCGCCGAACAAATGTCGCTCTATATACGCACGTAAACGTAAAAACGACGAATCGGAGCGAGCCTTCGTTCGGCACTTTCTCGCCAGTTCGTCACCGCGGCGCCACTTGCAAAGTTCGGATTGCCAATATACGCGCGCTGGGTCGACTTCGTTTACAATAATTATAACCGTTCGAATAAATACATCGGACAATTTCTTTTTACAAACGCATTCGTACACACTGTCATACACGCAGAAAGGTACACTTAACAAACGCTCGTCACTTGTCACATTTACACCTTCGTCGTCGTCATATCATCATCAACGCCTAATCTGGATTGCTTTTCGTTTCACATCACGGCACGGAACGTCGTATATATGTTATATACTCCCGGCTTATCAACAGTCGCGCGTATTATAGAGCCAATACCTAACACATCAGTCTTTCTCGCTTCCCCGTACACGAAAGCGTCCTTTTCTCCCTTCGCATACCCGTAAACAGACGCACTACTGAACTCCTAAAAACTCCTCCGTCACATATCTCTCCTCGTTGCTTTTCGCGCGCTTTACGCGTGGTAGCCAGAAATGTCGCGTCGAGCCAGGCTGCCATGATGAATCTCGAGTTCCTCCTGGCGCTGCTGGTGCGACGACGCCGACAATTGCTCCATACGTCTGCTGGACTCCCTGGTCCTGTCACGAGACCTCTCCCGCCCGCTGAGGGTCCCCGTCGTACTGCTCGCTGTGGGTGTTGTCGTCGACGTCTCCCTGTCCGAGCCGTAGCGCGTCGTCTGGTAATGGTGGCACGCGTTGCCGTTCATCGGCAGGGTCGGATACTGGGCGGGATACCTCGGTGGGGGCGGGGGCGGTGGCGACGGGGAGCTCGGCGTCGACGCATTTTGCGGACTGTTGCGCGTCGAGCGAGCACGTCGCAGAGACTGGTGGCCGTGGTGATGACCGTTGTTGTAGTGGTGGTGGTGATTGTTGGCGACGGTGGCCGAGCCGTTGGCCAGGTCGCCGTTGGCAGTGCAAGCAGGGCTCGAGCAGAGGCGCAGACTCGAGCCGGGCAGCGTCCCCGGGTGGCGCATCTTGTGCGCCGTCTCCCCGTCTATGTAGGTGAAGCCCTCGGCGGGTGTGGTTCCACCATGCGGCAGGAACCAAACTCCACCGCCGTGTTGGTGATGGCTACCATTGGGGCTCGCCGCCCGAAGCTCTAGCTACAGTTCCGTCACCGGTATGGGTTTGATGCCGGAAGCGATCTGGTGAGCGGCCGCCTGCTGCTGCTGTTGCTGCTGCTGAAGGTGTTGCTGATGAGCAGCCAATTGCTGCTGGTGATGGTGCAGGTGTAGCGGATGCTGAGGGTTCTGGTGGTGATGGTGGTGGCCGTGGGCCGCGCGCACGATGTACTCGTCCTCGGAGAAGGTCTTCTGGTACTCGTGTTCCTTGCGCGATATCGATCGATTCTTCCACTCGTAATCCTTGAAGGCATCACGCACGCGTCGCTTGCAACGATAGTAGAGGATGAAAGCGATACCCGCGAGGAAAACTATTCCCGCCGCACACAGCGTCGCCAGCAGAGCCTGCTGCTGAGGGTCAGAGAACGCACAGCCGAGCTCATCTGGTCTCTTGCCTCTCAGTGTCTTGCCATGCAACTCACCAGGTCCGTCGCAGATGACGGGGCTGGAGTTCCTAGGTGCCAGCACATCAGCTAACCACAGAATTCCACAGTCACACATAAGTGGATTCTCACTTATGTCCAGGGACCTGAGATCGTTCCAGCCCACGAGGGACTCGGAAAAGGTCACGAAGCTATTATCGTGCAGAGACAGGTGGCGCAAGTTTGGTAAACCCGCCAAAGCCCCGTCCTCTAACGTCGTCAGCCTTTCGTTATTATTCAATATCAGCGTTTCTAGATTCCCGTTGTCCGAGAACGCACCACGCTTCACAGTTGTCAGCAGCTTGGCTCTCGTAATATCCAACTTCTTTAAATTGGCGAGACCCTTGAAGGCACCAGCCCTCAGGGACGTGAAGAAGTTCTGGCCGAGGGTAAGTTCCTCTAACCGCGGCAGTATGGACAGCTGCTTCGTAGGCACCTCGCGCAGCTTGTTGTCGCTCAGTCTGAGGCTCTTCAGTGCATTAAGGCCACGGAAAGCCTCATCGCTGATGTTGTCCAGGCCGGCTGACGTGACGTCCAGTACGGCGAGGCGCTCAAGACCACGAAAAGCGTCGTCTGGCAGTGATGAGAAGGCGTTGAGCCCAATATGAAGCTCAGCCAAGGCGTTCAAAGGCGCTAGGGCCGCCGATGGAATGCTTTGAAGCTGGTTGTCGTTAAGATACAAAACCCTCAACGAGCCAAGCTTCTGAAACGCACCAGGTTCCACACTGGAAATACGATTCTCGCCCAGATTCAGCTCCTCGAGCTTATCCAACGTTGCGAACAGACCGTTCGTCAACGATTCCAGATAATTGTTCTTTAGATTCAGCACCGTCAACGACTTCAGACCGAGAAACGTCTTCTCCGTAAGGGTTGATATCTTATTGTGATCCAAATGCAACTCCACCAGCTGTTTCTGGGCTTCGAAGCTATGATCCGGTATCGTGATCAGATGATTGAACGACAGGTCCACGTTTCTCAAGTCGCCGTAAAACTGAAACGCAGCGGCGTCAACGATCTTGATTTGGTTGCCTCGCAGCGCAATACGCTGAATACTGGGGTTCAGGGCAATGGGAATAACGTCAAGCTTGGCGTTGATACACGAGACCATCAGGGTCTCATCGTCGCAGATGCAGCCGTTTGGGCAGAACGCCGCTTCGCCAGCAGCAACGCTCGTCGCCAACACGGCCAGCAGCAGGAACAACGTCGCGATAGTCATCCTGCGTTGAGTCTGTAACACAAAGGTGAAAAGTGTGGTTAGATTTTTTAGCTATTTTTAACTATAATTCATTTTATAATTGTTTTAATACATTTTACATTTAGTATTAAATATTATTTATATTTCTCATAACTCGTATTATCGTAACAAAGTAGTGCAATATTTTTCAGTAGCTTTATATAGTAACTACCTCTATATTTCTTTCCCAGTATATGAAAAGATCTATACATTAAAAACTTCTCTGAAGTGCAGAGAACATTACTGCATCAAAGTTTCCAGAACAACGTATATATCCTACAGAGCTCCATAGTAGCACCTAACTACACACCAAGTGCAAACGAAGTTAAGGTCAGCTTCCCTTTAACCGTACGTCCCATTTTTACTCTCGAGTATATATATATATAGCTCAAGCCACCCCTCTTCCCCAGTGCAACGTGTATTATTATAGATCGTGCAACATTTATATACGCGAAGCTGCAGCGCGTAATTCAATCCTCGACTATCGCGAGCAAATAAAAGACATTGTAAAAGAGCAAATAACGTTAATGTACAGACAGCGATCTCTTTTACCTTTTTTCCCCTCTCATATCTCGCACTCTATTAATTCGCAATCCGAGCTACTACTGCTGCTGCTGCTCTTCCTCCTACTGTGCGGATTTACAGAAGGCACGGAAGCACAGGGCCGAGGGAGAAGCAGCGGCAAGTGCTTTATAAAGAACGGCGTAATTCGCGTAACTAAATTTCATAGCCTCCAAGGAGCGAGGGAAAAAGAACCTGAAAGCGCGCCCCTAATAAAGACATCAAAAAGAGTGAGAGAGGCACGACCTACGCTCTTTAAAAGTCTCAAAGTCAATCTTCTCTTCGCGCTATCCTGCCATTAAGCACACGTGCCGTACCTCATTAAAAAAAGGGGGAATAATGGCGAGAGGCAAATGAATCCTTTGCCTCGTGCGCTGCCGATGCGAAATATCGAGCAAAAAAAAAGAAAAACGCACGGCGTGGCTCTTTTGCCACCACGCGCACGCGTCAGCGTGTATTAACGGGAGGGCGCGTCGTCATTAGAGGGAAATTGCGCGACGCGCGGCATAACCCGAACTTCGCCTGACCCCGTTTTCCTCCTCGCTTTTCATATGGCGTATAGATATATGCACACACGTGCGAGAACGAGGGAACACGATGGAGTAATGACGCGCGCGAGGAGCATTCGCTTGATTCAGCTGGATATACGTGTGCGTATTACCCGCGCTGTACTTGCGTTATTTAATTTCGCGCGCCCCCGTGCGCTTTCGTTTAATTGAAAACTGCTGCTGCTGCGATGTTTTCCTTTCGCGTGGCATGTATGAATTATTCGCTCGGATGATAAAACCGTTTGTTCGTTCGACGAGATTATCGGAATGATTATTTATTCTAAAACGAAAAAAGAGAGGGAATATAAATATCGCGCTGCACGGCTTATAAAGCGCGCGAAATCGAGATTTCCTCGCTGTCGGGAGCAGATTCGCGCGCGTTTTATTCTCGCACACTCGATATTATTCTCTCTCGCGTGCGTATGTGCGTTTATATATGAGAGAACGAATTATTATTGTTTCGCGAAATGAAATCACGATTTCGCGTTTTGAATAACGCCAACCAATATATTCGCCATTGTGCGTATAGACGCGTGTAAACGTCAGCTAGAAAAGGGAAGCGCAATGAGTATGTAAGGCTCGTCATGTGTACGTGCGTACCCACGTTGATTAAAAAAAAATATATACAAGGTTTTTGATAAAGGGAAAATCACTTGCTGGCAAAAATATAAAAAATACGATTGGGGTAATAGAAATGTGATGCATTACCAGCTCCGTATACAAATAATACCAGCGGAAATCGTATAAAATAAATTTCGCTTCTAGCTCGACCATCATCGGCGTGCTCGTACAAGCAATGAAGATTTACAGCTCGTGATAAACAAAGCAAACAACAATTAATATCTCGCGCGTCGTAGGGGAAACACGCGCGCCACAACGTCTGCTTTATCTCCGTGGCGGCCGATCGCTGCGCTGTCACTCAGACCCGCGGAGCGTTCCCTTTAACCTTGAAATAAATCTCCTATCTACTGCTCGCGATCGACGAGACGTTGCAGCGGGGTCGCATCAATCATGCAGTGTGCGCTCGCTCGCTCGTGCGCGCATCATCGCTCTTCCCTCCCCCCATCCCTAAATAATGCACACCAGGAGTTTACAACTCTCACTTCGGGCATCCCCGCGATATATATTAAGCTAGAGCGGTAATCGGCTTCCTCGAACTTGTCGTCGTCGTCGTCGTCGTCGACGCCGTGTGCTGCGCCAAAATTGGATTACGCGATATCGACGCAAAGTTCCCCGACGACGATTGTAACTCGCGCGCGCAATTTCGCGCGACTAATCACGTCCGTCGGAACTTAACTGCCTTTTCAGCGTTTGCGTTTTGAGGGAGAGAGAGAGGGAGATCTATCTAGTCTAGTTTTGCGAGCGAGAGAGTGAGTGGAGTTGCGCACGCGAGGGCGAAGGAATATCTGCTTGTGGATGGGTGAGATGAGTTTGCCGAGGTTATCGGAGCGGCGATTGATTGTGATAGGAAAATTAAGTGGATCTCGCGTGTTTTAGGCGAGTTATTGGAAATCGAAGCTGCCGATTGCGTGTACGTATATATATACACATACATAGATTTGCGTGGGAGGAGAAAAATGAATGAATGTGGCGAATTAGAACGAATAGACGTGTACGTTAAGGGAGTGTAGGTGTTCCGAACCATTTTTCTTGGAAATTACAGGACGCTATTGGGCTTGGAAAATCTCACCGAGATTGCGAAATAAATTGATCGGAAAAAGCACAGCTGTGCGCTACTGGAAAATTGCGACAAAACAGGAGAAGACATTGCCGTTGAAATGCGCCACACGCACACGTACACAGACACTTATGACGAATCTTCTTATACTCCGTTACAATTAAATAGCCATCGTCCTAGTAATCCAGATAAAAATCTCTCGCCAATTTAATCCCATATCATATTTTCCAGAGACAAAAGGACGCACTGTCGCGCAAACAAGCTTCTTTCATCGAAAAAGCTCCCTCGCTCTCTCCGTTGTGTGTCCTTCCGAGAAAAACACTTTTTTAACAGTGTGTGTCTCTTTTCCTCGTTGTCGTCGTCGTCGTCTATTTGTCATTCTTTTCACATCGGCCCCGGCCCAATTTATCACGCGTCCATAATTGCCGCGATAAAAAGAAGCCAGTGCCTCCTGACACGAACGTATATACATACACGCACATACAAGTGTCTTCGTCCTCCTCATCTCAATACGCACGACAGGCGAAAAGTTGGCCATCAGCGGCACACAAGTCTCGATTTATTCGCGACAAAGAGAGATAGCGAAAAAAAACGTCAAGCCCGTCGGAAGAAAAACGACCTAGCGGCAGTACTACGCTGTGAGCGATGACGCTAACAGCAACATTTTTTTTCTGTTATTTGCTCCCCCACGCGCGCTCGCGTCGAAGAATCGGCGACAAAAGAAGAGCGAGGCGGAAAAAGCGATGCTTGCCCGCGGGATTACCAGCAGCAGCAGCAGTGGCAGCAGCAGTGTGCTTCTCTCCTTTTATTTCGCCTCCCCTGATCGATGGCTCAGCTAATCCGACCTAAAGAAGACGAAGAAGAAAACACTTCCACTCTCGGGTTATGAGAGCTGTGGTTATAATTGAAGCCCGCGAGACGTGTACACACATCGTCGAAATATAATTCAACGCACACATACTATATGTGCTATGTCGTTCAACAGGTATAATATAAGCTCGCCGCGCCATTCCTCACGCGGCATGCGACTGCGTTAAAAGGCCGAGGAGCGTGCGCAAGCGGGATTCTCTCCGCTGAGGTGAATATAAGGCGAGAGCAGCAGCAGCAGCGGTGTATAGAGAGGGAGGGTGGGAGCTGGCCTACGGCCAAAGAGGCATTACGGGAGAGAGAAGAGTGGGAAGTCGGAACGATTTTTTCCGGTGCTCGCGAGAAGGGTTAGCACGCGCGCGAGGATGGAAGTTCGATTCGAAGTTGATAATGGGATTGCCGTAGTATAGTGGTGTAGTTCCGCGTGCGTAAAAGAAGTCAAAGAGCGATGTTCTATTTTGTGTATTGCAAAGTACTGGCGTAATATTACACGGAGCGAAGATCAGGAGCGAGTGAAATATTTATTTAAAGCGGCTTAAACCCGCAGTGGGATTTTAATAATAACCCCAGGAGGATTTACATTGCGAGCATGTAGTCTGCGGATATTTTACCGGCAACCTCCATTGTACAAGCGCAATTACATTCCGAAAATCGCGCAGCATAACAACAAAGCACCCCGCCTTATCCCATTACGCGCGGGCAAAGCACGAAGGCGAGGCGAAAAAATAAGATTTTTCGAATAAAATATCCCAGCAGGAGAGAAAAAGAAAACAAGAAAGAAGACTAAGAAGGAGAAGAAGGAGGAGGAGGAGGAGGAGGGGGGGAGGAGGAGAAAAAAAATAATGAAACTGAAATTGAAGAGCGAAGAAGACCCTCCGACTGCTATAGCTTTCGCGAAGAGGAGAGGGAGAGCGAGAGAGGCTGAGCCGCAGAGGAGATAATGGGCAAGACGGCTGCGGTGGCGAGAGCGCAAATGAATATTTAATTTCTGCATATCTCACGAGGTTGAGAGAACGAGCGAGAGATAGAGAAGCTTCAACGGCTCTTTTTGCGCGAAGAAGGCACTGAAAAGAGATTGCAATGAAGAGAAACAGAGCTGCTTTCTCTCCCTCTCTCATAGCTGCCTAATTCCCACCCCGACGCGCGAGTGATAATAATGCAAAACAATGCACCCGGCTCTTGTCTCTCTCGCTCTCTTCAGTTTTTCTCTCTTTCTCGGAACCATAGTGGCGCGGCTTGTTATAGTTTTATCGAAGAGAAGGCGGAGGCAAGTCGCGCTCCAAGTTAAATATTGAAATGTAATTGAGCCATCAAGTGTCATTATACGAGAGGGGAGGAGAGGCTAGTGTATATAGAGTTACGGCCGATACGTCATTTCTGGAAGTCGTGAAATATTCAGTGCTATAGGTGCGTGGCAATATAATATTAATTTTATGCTGCGCCGAGCTGCTGCTGTGGTATAGAGTCTACTGCCAGTTGCGAGAATATATAATACAACAGTTATGAGGCTGGTAATACGCGATATTTATATACCGATTGTTATTTTATTATAATATAATATACGTTATGAAACTTTCGTCTGGAAAATCTCGTTTTATAATAAATCGACTAAAAATAACAAATAATTATACCAGCATCGTGTTTCTTCATTGCATCCATCGTCGCAATTAGAGAAAGTGAACGCGTCGCGGATTCTCCTTTTACTTTTTAATCCACGTCTGCGCGACGGGGTATATAATCCATCGAGGATTCCCTGGCATTCGCGTCGATGCTCTCTTTTCATGTCTCGCAAATTACGAAAGAGAACCACGAGCGAGGCCAGGCCCCGGCGGGCCGATGTCTGGCATCACCCGCGAGATTTACGCCTCGATGAGTTATCATTGTTATTATTGTCGTCTGAGATGTACCGGTGGCGGATTTATGTTTTATCATATATATACGTGTAACTGCGAGACGATTAGCAAGAGCGCGTGCGCTATCGACCAAAGCTATTGCGGTTTTCTTTAAACCAACAGCTATTACTTCCCACTATAATATACTGGGGGAAAACACACACGTGTATTCTACGCACTCGCTGCCCATAAGATAATTACAGCTCTGTAATTATTCCTTCCCTATGCTATCATACTTCTTCTGTTCAGAAATAAACCCCGAGTAGCAACAATTACACGACAGATTAAACTCGCACTCGCCGACACGGCGGCCACGACAATCTCCACGCGGCTGTTCTACCTTTAATAGTATATACACACATGCGGCAGGGATGACCAATTTATCGACTCGCCGAACTCACCAACGTCGGCGAATACACGCGTTTTATTCAACGCTTCTACACACGTACACAATTACGCGCGTGTGTGTGTGTGTGTGTGTGTGGATAATATGCGACATAATGCATCGACTTTGACCCGCACAGTAATTATATTTCCGGGGAACGAGGTCCTCTTCTCTCGTCTCGTCGTTGCTCGGCAGCTTGTCGGCGACCTGGTTATTCGCATGGAAAATCGCGCGATCGTAAACACAACCGGAGCTGCTGCTCACGAAAGATACTCGTCGCGCGTGTGCGTATGTATATGCGAGCGCTATTTTGTTGTCGTCTATAGAGGAGAGTGAACGTGCGGGATATAAACGGATGAGTCTAAGAGGCGCGAGCGTGGGGTTAATGATTTGTGTCGCGTGTTTTCGGGTGAATTTCGCGGATGAATAATTCCCGGTGGGGAGATGAATACTTCATCAATTGATTAAGAAATAATTTATAACCCTAAATGCACGTGTTTTTTAGGCACGACCTCCCCGGGAGGGC
>JAYJLV010000001.1:6548755-6562508 GCA_036873485.1 Torymus texanus | reverse complement strand
TATAGATATACAACGCGCCCGATTTAACGGAAATTCGCTTCGTGTTTTAGGTGTGTGTGTGTATATATTATACGCCAGTAATCGACAATCTAAACGTGTAATGTTGTTAACTCTATTATACACAAGCGATGACTATATACGCTGGGGGCCGATTGTAAATATTGTGTCCAGAGCGAGTTCATCATCAGTCGGCGTAAAATCATCCAGCGCATTACACGTAATACTGTATCAACTCTCGTCGTCGTCGGATGAAATACTCACCTCTCATTACAACTACCAACGCGACTGTTTAAAAAAGGAGAGAAAGTGAATGGTCGAAATAAAAAAAATTCATCAGAGAAAAATGCGCGGCAGCGCGAAATTAAAGAGCAATCGCCCGTGCGCAAATCCTGCGAAGCTGCTGTCGACGGTTTAAACGCAAAATAGGCGCGTGTGCATCTCTCTCCCTCTCCGCTCAAACCTCAGCGGGGGCATAATTATTTGCGGTGCGCGCGAAATCGGCCTTGCCTATGGGGAACGGCTGCTGGCTGGCTGCCTGCCTGCGTATAATTCTGAAAGCCGCAATTAACGCGTCGCCCATAAACGACAGGTCAGAGAGCTGCGTATATCCGCAATGATTCGACGCACAGATATATACACACATACATGCGTTGTCGCAGGTGTGTTATGTACGGAGTGACGCGTGTTTTTTGCCGGGACGTGCGGGTTTTCGGGTATGTGGTTGTTGTTGTTGAAGGGAGAAAGTAATAAAGCAGGACGACGAAAGGGATCGGCAGCGGTTATTATTTTGACGTGGATATATAAATGTAAAGTGATTTGATGCGTCGCCGCATGACGAGTGTTTGTGTGTGTGTGTATTTAAATGTCGCGCTGATGATGATGATGATCCTTTCGAAAGTAATTGATGCGAGATATTTCGCGCAAATATTTTTAAAACATAAAGTGTGTTTACGTATATATAAGTGAGTGGATAATGATTATACGGAGTGATTGAGTGTTGTGTGCGAATGCAGCAGGAATTCCGTTTATTGCACGAGATGTATACATATATATGGTGAAAAAACATTTTCAATTAAAATGTCGATGCAGTCTGAATGATAACATCTATACCTGCTTCTCACGATACCACCGACTGATATGAAAAACACGCACACATAGACTTTGAACGTATTTGGAAAAAAAAGGAAAACGTCTAATCTCACGCTTTTCTAACCGCAGAGCTCGCACCTTTCCAATTCCTTTCGACCGTGCAATGACTCGTTCGGAGTTCTGACAATACAACGCCGATGACGACGAAGGCCTACTACGCTACGCTGTACTATTTACACAGCCTTTCTCATTACCCGCCTATTAACCTTCCATAAAGCCACTGGTGTACTATACGCAAGTCGCGGAGATCATATACTTCGAAGTTAGCAATCTCGATAACGCATTGCGAGATGCGATTGGAACGATTGCACGGGCGTGTATATGTACACGTGTGTACCAAACTTTAATAGGCAATGGTTTTCGACATGCTATACCGTGATAAAACGGTGGCAGCTCGGTTTCCAAATTCTCTGTCATTCTGATTGCTCGTTGCTTTGGATATGGCTGGAATTATCATGGTTATGACGTTACTGATACTCATATAACGTGGATTTGAGGAACAGCATAGCAAGAATTAATTGTGATTATTTAATTAGAATTCTTCATGTTGAAAATAAAGGTACAGAATTTTATTCTTTTTCGGTCATGTTAGCGTTTTGAGATATACAAAGGCCGTTTAAAAAATTAATTTATGATTATATTTGTATTAGAAAATATTGTAATTATGTTGTCAGTGTTTAAAACGTGTGCTGCATGTGTATGAAACAGCGTATCATTTTCTTGAGAAAAGTTAATTAACAATATACTATATATATATATATATATATAAAAAACATATTTTTTCCAACGTAAAATAACGAATATCATGTTTTCACGCTTGACATGTACGAAATGTCAAGAGACTGATTACACGCGCTACAGGAGGACTGCATACGCGTGTTGACGTAAATTTTATACATATGTCCGCTCCACCCTCGTAATTACCTTCTTGATGTCTCACACGTGTTGAGTTTAACTGGGTACACACACATCGTCGAACTGTCTCTTCTCTTTTCGCTTGTTTACGAAAATAACTTGGTGTGATATGGATCAGCCATTTGCGTCAAGCGATGACAAATATTTTGCTTTAATTTATTATTCTTTATTATCCCATCAGTCATTTTGCATTACACATAATCTCTGCTTCGTTATTCGTAAAAATATTATGATACATAATAACAAAGAAAGTTGCATTTAACACTGATATTGTATACATCGTTTACAATTAAAATGTTATCAAAAACCATCATTTTATGAAATAAAAATTGTTACTAATATTCTCTGTAACTGTCTGATCGTCAGTCAAAAAACTAATCATTACTAAAAGTGTGTGTGTATGTATGATCTTTCTATGAAATTTCTATTAAAATCCATTTCAAAATTGAAAAACAACCGCAATCCTCTTCATAAAGGTCAACAAATCGTAGCTGCTGTATATCGAAACAACACGGCAGTGCAGACCCTATAAACTTTTCGTTTCACTATAACTGCGCGATCGAGCCGTAAACGCGCCGACGTGTTTTCATTGTAATTCGTCGGGACGCACGCGCGAGCTCGAATGTTAACGCGTACTTTTAATGGATTTGCCAGAGGGGGAGAAAGTTACGACTTGCTGCCGGGTGATAAATATCCTGCTCTATAGTATAACGCACCAAAATTGAAGGTATCGAAAGGCCTCTCCCTATTTTTTCGACGCGAGTAATTGATAGGGCAGTGTGCAATAAAATGTTTTCGGTGGCAATCAGGTAGCTTTGCGTTCGTTTGCGAAATATGATAAAACTGTTCTGCTATCGGTTGGTTCTTCAAATTACGGTTATTTCAAGTTTGTTGCAAACATAACCTCAAAGCCAGCTACATACGACGAACTCCGCTCGAGTTCATTTGATACAAAAGCAAAAAAGGATCTAACGGGCTTAATTAATTTATTTACTTTAATTTAGTCTTTTCGGTGAACAGCAAACATCCGCGCTAACGTATAATACGTATATATATGTACAGCATCGGGATATAAAAATAAGCGCAAAGTCCGTCAAACCGAGTTACGCTCCGGGAAATCCTCCTCTCATCGTTTCCGCTCGAGAAAAAATTCGTTCCATCATTTGCAATTGCAAGCCCCGCCGCCAAAGTGGCACGGAAAAAAATGTTTCCGCGGATTCTCTAATTTAAAAGCCCGTAACAACATTATACCCCCAGGCGGCGCGTGTGGCGCGTCTCGCCTGCCAGACCAGAAGCCAGACGCGCCGTGAGGGGAAAATGGAAGTAAAAAAAAATGCTCCGTCAAAAGTCAGTCGCGAGTGTATATACGCGTATACACCTTTACCGCCTCAGTCCAGCGCGCCGGAAAAAATTATACCCGCGGCTCGCTCGCTCATATCCAACTTCCCCTTTACTCCAGCGCCAAGCCTCTATATATGTATAGGGGGGAGAAACTCTGTGTTTCGGGATAATCCCCTGTATATACGTAAAAACCGTAAAATCCGAAAACTCGCGACATCGCGCACGCACGCGCTTTTGAAGCTTCCGGCGTTAAATAATGTAAGCTGTCTCTCTCTCTCTCTCTCTCTCTCTCTCTCTCTCTCTCTCTTTGGCCGGATGTATCCAAGTGCCATTTCGCGCGTTAATTCGAAAAGCGAGCTGCGCCTGTCGCGCGCTAATCGGCTTACACCGGACTAGTCCGGCGCGTGTATCAGAATCCATATAGCAAACTTCCGAGGCTGGCTGATGCTGCTGCTGCTGTTGCCTGGCAGGCACCTGTTATCGAGTGCCACATCGACGATGGAATTTCTCCGGGAGTTATGGGGGGGGGGTGGGAGTATCGATGAAGGGATGATGTTTGAGCGAGCGGATTTCGAAGGGAGGTGGGAGGGAGAGAGGAGGGGCGGACACGGTAGCGAGCGCGAGAGCGAGCGATGATCTTTGATGAAAGTTCAGTAATTGAATCGGGAGGCGGAGAGAGAGATTGCGGGGGATGTATCTTGGGAGAGATCGATCGATCTATATATACAGGCGCTGGTGTGTTTCGAAGATTGCGTGTCGCGCTCTGCTGATTATTGGCCCAAGTATAGACGAGGGTGGGGATGTTTTTGGAAGTGTTGGCGCGGAAGTTATATATACGGGGATTAGTGAGGTGATTTGTTGGGAGGGACGAGAATCAGGAGAATCTGTAACCATTCGGGGGTGATAAGGTTTTGTTTGGAAACTGTGGACAAGGTTTCGCGTGAGGCACGGTGTGAATGGGGTAATCAGTTATTTATATGAATGTTTGTTGAGGGCGAAATTCATGAAAACTAATAAAATATATCGGCAAACGGCCGTAGGTGTGGTGAAGTTACTGATGCTGTATCAATTCTCTGAGGAGTAATAAAATCATTTAAAATATGTTAATCAGGAAAGAAGTTACCATATAGCGTATACGTTATGTACAATATTATGTTTATAGTTCTAGCTAATTTTATTCGATAAAAAAACGGGTGTACATTTTATAGCTAAAATTATACAGATCAATGATCGTTTGACAATCTAATTTAATACTCGAAAATTTAAGCAAAATGCAGTGTATGGAACTTTTCAAACTTCAAATGATTACTAAAATTTTAATGTGTTAGTGTTATAACTAGCGCACTAGACATGCCACCCTTCCACTTTTGTTTTACTTTTTTCGAGATTCGCACATTACAAAACGCCCAAATTATATTATGGAATGGAAATGAGTTCTACGGAGTTCTACTCATATGCTATACTTGTCAATTGAAAACCTTCAGTGTTAGAAAAGAAATAATAAAAATTAACCAATAAACCAGAGACGATGGTAAATAATAAAAAAAATATAAAACGATCGATCACACGCACGTGATAAACGTTCGTTGTCATATAAATACAGCCTACAGGCGCGCCCAGTAGAATCAGCTGTCCAGTTGCCAGATACAGCGATGCTCGCACGCGCGCTTGCGATTCTCGTGAAAAGATTGACAAGTACAGATAGGAAAAACTTCGGTCTGAAAACGATTTGTTGTTGTTGTACAGCGTGCCGCTGGCGATGACTGTGCGACAATGCCGTTCTCTCGACCCGATGAATATTTGTCGAAATGTCGCGCGTTATTTCGAACGACGATGGTTTTTTTTTTCTTCCCTCATCTCCCGAAACGTCGAGTTGAAATTAGGTTGTATACAACGCTTTGATCCCATAAAAAAGGGGGAGCAATGAAAGCTTGCTGCTCGTGTAGAAATGGGATTCCAGGGGCCAGAATATTGTTTGCTGATTATCTCTTCGGGAATCCTTTATTAAGTCATGAGTAACGCGAGGTCTCCGGAAAACATAACCTCAACATAAAATAAGCTCGCTTGCGCGTTTACGACACCCGAAAATATAAAAGACTCTCGTCCTATATAGGGTTATGATTCACGCGGCTTTTATCATGGAGACATAACCTCACTTGCGTGCGTGTAATTCATTTCATCGACGAGGCAGCAGTGCCACGCGACGTCTTTTTATCACCGATAAAACGGCTGATCGTACGAAAATATTCACCCCTCGCGTGTACACTTGGCTTATTAACGTCTGCTATTCCTCTCTCCCCCTGATACACTATACGCACACACAAAAACTCCTCTCCTTCTTCTTCTTCTTCTTCTTCATCTTCTCTCTACGCCTTCACGGCTCATCTTTATTCCACCCTCGAGCCTTTCCCCTGTCTCGTGGAATTTGTAATGGCACGATGTGCCGCGCGTTCGCGCACGCTCGAGATTCCCGTTTTTTTCCTCTTTCTTTCTCTCTTTCGTGGTGCCCGATATAATCAATTTCGAGCGGCGACTGCGGCGGCTTTTCGCATTCAATTTTCGCGAGAGGGACCGAGGGTTTAATGAATACAAAGTGTTTTTGATCGCGTCAGAACGAAGCGGGAAATCTGGCGGGAGCGAGAGCAGCGCGTTTGCCTGGCTGATGGTCGACGACTCGATTTTCGACGGGGAATGGAGGTTTCGTTTTATCGATAAAGTTTTGGTTTATATAGAGAGGAGGGAGGGGAAAAGTGATGGGGAACGAAAGATTTGAAGATTGATGTAACGGGGTGCGAGGGTGTTCTATTGTTGTCGATTCAGCTGATTACACGGTTTTTTTAACGACATAAGAAATACATTAGAGGGTACGGTAAATTGGGACATTTCTTATCTTCTTTATGGATTCATTCGCGACGAAATTTCAAATCAATATTCTTGCCGTTGAAAATAATCAGATTCAGGTTTGACACAAAATTTGTGGCAAACATTTTTGTATAATCAAAGGTTAACGAACAAAAGCGAGAATCTTCCAAAATGTATGAGCGTGCGCGTGTGTTTGACAACTCTTTGTCTATATACATACCTGAACAACTTCCAATATTTTTCTATAATACTTGAACATCAATGTACTTCAACAACGGTTTGAATATTTTGTTTCAATGTTATTTTTCAAAGTCAAATAGAGATTCCGCAGTATTGCAGAGCAATTCATAATAAAAGCTAGGTCAAATAACGTGGCCATCCATATCGTAAAGTATATATATATATTTTTCCTGTGACCTAAAAACGATGTAATTAGTTCGGTCGGTATAACGTTTGACGACGACTATACTCGAGAGATCCTTTTTCATCAAGTACATGTATTTCTTATCAAAGTGTTTTCGACTTACACAAACCGCAATATATTCTGATATTAGTTTCAAACGCAAATACCTATGTTATCTCGCATCCCTTACATGCGCACCTATTACCTATACTAGTTTCGGCGCGCACACACACACAATTCGCGCAAAAGAAATATTTAAAATATTTCCATTTCACAGGAAAAGGCAATATAATACGCACTCGCTCGCTTCCTCTCTTTCTCTCTCTCTCTCTTTCGCTATCGGTTCTGCTATTTTCCGCAATAAAAACACTCGGCGAATCGCTCCGTGCGCGTTTGCTCCTCTCTCTTTCTCTCTCTCTCTCTCTCTCTCTCATCCGCGTTGGAATTATTCACGAAGCGACTCTTAGGTACACGATATGCGCGCGGCAGCTGCTCATCAAAGAGATAGCTTTGCACTAGAGCTGCCTACCCGCGCGCATTTCCATCAACGAAAAGAGAGACGCATATTCGCACGCGCTTGTTCACGTGTTTACATCGGCAGACGCACATATATCAACCGCTTCCTTATATACGTTGTTTTGGCCTCTAACCTTACTTTTGGTTTGGCCTTTTTCCCGTATTCATACATATACGTCAAATATCTAATATCCGAGGAAAGAAAAAGCTCCATGAGGTTTCTCTCTGTGTGTTAAATCGAGGCGAATTTGTTCGGGGACTATCGAGGAGAAAGAATCCGAGTGAACTCTTAAAAACTGTTTACAAGTTGCGGAACGAAAAGACAAAGTAGAAAAGAGAAATAACGTTGAAATACTCGTTTTATCGCTACGCCGAATTCGCAAAGTGTATATACTTCTTTTCGTTATTTCAAGTTTACCTTTGACTAATCACTGACGAAGCGACTCGCCACACCCTTTAAATCACCGTTTTTAACGCGAGTGTGTGTCTGTGTGCTCACGCGCACACGATCGTTTCCCCGGCGACACTAACGATCGTAGCACCGCCGCGCCGCTGAAGAGCAGCTAATTCTTATCGCGGTCCCGGCGTGTTCGAACATTTTTCAAATTTAATGGCTCTCCGTTCGCTTTTTCTTTTTCTTTCGAAGGAGAAGATGATTATGTACGGCTCTCTATGCCCGCAGGCGAAACTGTCAGTTTCACTCTTGTTTGCTCGTACATTTGAGATTAGTATAAAGAAAGTTATGCATTAGTGAACAAAAAAAAAGAATCGAATGGATATAGAAATGTTTTTTTTTATGAAAAATGCGCTTGTCAAAGTTCTATTAATAAGATAAACATTATTTTGTTTGACGTTATTCTAAACACTTTCCCCTGTAAACATATAATACCAAACATGCATCGTACCGACTTTCACGTAGAATTCCGTCCAGATTGATATTCCATTAGCCGATGCAAATCCGGGCGTAATTAGATTTCCCGTGCGTGCACGCGCCTGCAGTGCACACGTCAAAAAAAGGGGGAGAAAAAAAAATTTCACATCCAGCGTACGTTCGTACGTGCGTGTGTGTATATACATATACGTGTATATGTACATAGCGATGTATATGCCCGACGGTTGCAACTTTATTTCGCGAAATTGTCGCTACGAATTAGGCGAGCTTTGAAAAATAAATTTTCATGCAAATCGCCGCTAAATAAAAGTTGCCGCCCGTCAGAGATACAAAAAAAAAATGCGCGCATGGATGTGTGTATATATACATCGGTACGAGTCTATGTATGAAAAAGAGAGAGAGAGAGAGAGAGAGAGAGAAAGAGAGAGAGAGAGAGAGAGAAAGAGAGAGAGAGAGAGAGAGAAAGAGAGAGAGAGAGAGAGTAATACAATTCGTCAAACATTTGGCGTAAAATAAACGATTTGTTTTTCGTGCTTTAACGATGTAGTGCTCTCTTTTTTTTGTACAAGCTCCGTCGATTGTATTTTGGGCATAGGTGTATAGGTGCAGTGGTCGTAATAAAGTTCGGCGGATGATTTATCGTTGCGCGTTTTATTGACCCGAATTTCGATGTCTATATACAACAAACGAAACGGAAAAATATGCGAATCTGATGGTTTAATTACAGCAACAAGTATTTTATACGACTAACGGGGGAACGAGAAAAACAAATCAGCGTCGTTTCGAAACGTTTTTCAATCAACGTCTGAACGAACGTGAAAACCTGGCGCAAATATTTTGCGCGATAAAAATGTAAAATTCAACATTTGCAAATAAAAAAAAGAATTTCATTGGACGAACGGTTGATACGTATATATGTGCGTAAAAATCATTTGTGCATGAGGAATCAATGCTATAACTGAGCAAACTTCTCGGATAATAAGAAAAATCACGTTACGAGAAATCTCGAGGATTTATCTAACCATATCCTCTTAACAACAATACCGTCGTCCAACTCCTATCGAAGTCTCCTTCCCTCACCCTCAAAGTATCATCCCCGCGCGAGCGATCGCCGAATTCCTCTCCCTCTCTACCAAGTCCGACCCCTCGACGATCCTCCCTTTGATTGTCTCCATTGAACAGCAAGCCAAACATCTCATAAACTCGCTCTCTCCTTCCCGTATACGTTCGAGCAATCCGACTACACTGCCACGTTCCACACCCGAGTAGCAGTAATAGCAGCATCTCTCTCTAAGTACCTCTGGCAAACACGATCCCTACTGCTGTACCAACCTGAAAAAGATCCTCTTCTCCACTAAGAAAATCTTCGATCCCCAACAACAGCAGCAGCAGCAGCAGCAGCTTCTCTCTCGCGAAACTTTCGTAGATGGGAGGGCGGCGCAATTAACTCTTTATTCAAACAGAAAAGTTCGGTAAATAGAAACGCGGGCAGGCAGGGAGTTTATTAGGGCGCGAAGGAGAGGGAGAAACTTTTTAAGCGCTTCCGAGTACCGGCCGCTTTCTTTTCCATTCGCGCGCGAGCTGCAGCCTGGCTCGTTACTTTGCGCGAACGCGAGTCGATCATTCTATTATAGGGGGCAGTAGGAGGCGGGGAGGGAGGGGGGTGGGAGGAGAAAGGGGGAAATTACGTTTCCGCGGCGCTGAGGCAATAAATTTCGCTACCTAGGAGAGCCCCCGTGCAATTACATTGCCAGAAGGAATTTTCTTTAATCAGGGATCGTTATGTTACCGTGTGCCGCTGCGGAAAGAGAGAGAGAGAGAGAGAGAGAGAGGGGGTGGGAGAGAAAGGAAGGAAGAGAGCGAAGATGTATGTAGCGCCGCGCCACCGCGAAGGTACGTATAAGCGCTGATTGGGGGCCGGACTTTGCGTGTGAGAGGGAGGAGGTGTACGAGGAATTTTTGAAGAGGTTCCGCGCGATGTGCGCTGCATGAATGGAGTCGATTTTTCGACTGCGAGAACGGCTGATGAGGTCGTGGAGCGTGCGGTACGGTCGTAAGAGTGCGAATGAATTTTATTATTATATGCGGCTTCTAATGAGGTGGGTTTTCGTGTAATGAAGAAGAGAAACCGATGAAGCTACGTTTTTATTTCACGTGTACCATTGGCTCTTAAATTTGGAAAATAAAATTAAAAAAGTATTTTAGTGTAGCTATGTAGAAATATCGTATTAGTACTACAGTATTATAATAATAATAGTATTAACATTGAAATATATATGTGAAACGATAAATTTTTTTCATAAAACTAATCGGAAAAATAAAGCAACAGAAGTATATTTCTTTTATATGTATTGCATTCGCGTGATATAAATTTGAGGTCGGTAGAGATTCACGACCCATATCATTTAAAAATAAAAAAATTTCACAAAGAGCATAACAAGTTTTTATATTTACGAGACACAGTGATATTAATTATTCATTTATTTCAGGACACTGTTCGTATGACAAATGTACTGCCCCAAAAACAGTTCCAACTCGCCATGTATAGATATATATACATTCGAGGCAACTTTCTGCATAAAATTTAAACAAACAAATCCCCGTATAAATTAACACGAATAAACGAACGAACGAACAAACGATGTAAGCCCACGGGCATGCAGCGTTAGAAGCAGTCCGTAAAATATGAGCGTGACGTAGCGATATTTGATGCGACACTGTCACGCCATTACACGAGCCCATGCCCGAGCTCCCAACCTCGTAAATAACCGACAACTTCCCTCTCGGCCGAATATAACGAAAGACAGTTTATAAAGTAAGTCTCCGCGCGGTTCATAAAGAAAAATAAAGTCATATTTTTCGAAACCTTCTCTCTACCCATTCCATCATATTTTTCTCTCCGCGCTTGAATACAACACAACAAAAAAACAAAAGAGTTATCGAGAGAGAATAAAAAGCAAGAATCGCAAATTAAGTGAGACGATTGAACTGTTTTTCGAAAACGAAGGCACGCGTATATACCGAATTCATCGCATGGCGCACAACAATTATTACACGAGTGTTTTGACTTCCCGCGGCGATAAATCAGCCGCATACCGCGTATATAAATATTAATTCAATTCTTCCCTCTCACCGCGCGCACATACGCGGTATATATTTCGCATCGTATCGCTTACGCATCATACGGCGACGATTCTATTAGACTAAATTAAATACCAGCGCTGAAAGTAAGCGAAAAAAGGTATGATAGAACATCGCCGTTGTCGTTACCAACTACGAGGAGGGAAGTATATAGGGAACAACCGTGCACGCGTGCGTATATATATCCCTCTCGCGACTGGCGATCAGATAAAAAAAAAGATGATGATTTAGCGCTTCCTCACACGCGCGCACGCGCGGCAAAGTAATAATAACGCGGCATTGTTCTCTCTCTCTCTCTCTCTCTCTCACTCAGCGCGCACAAGAGCCTTCCTTCCGCTTCCTTCGTTAGGCAGAGTCGAAAAGACAGAGAGGATCTGGGTGGGGAACGATAATAATTTGCGTGCGAACGCGTGCTGTTCTGCACGCAGGTGTGTGCGCGCGATTTTTGAGCCCCGTCGTCGTGGTGTTCTGTTATCGGACGCAGATCGAACGCAGAGTGGCGGGATGTATAATATGCATGCGTGCCTTTGTGTCTGCGGCCAGGTTGAGCGCGCGGTGAGAAAAGTTTTCTATAGCTGTCGTGCACGTGCACGCGTGCGTATAGATATGCGCTTGTTAGATGCGAATGAGAGGGAGTAATTTAGAGGAGGGGTGCAAGGTGGATTTCGTGTGATAAATATTGTCATTAGGGGACTTAGCATGGATTTTTTTTTGTTTTTAGAACAAAGGAATTGCATACGCGCGCATACCCGGAATCGGTATATGCAATCAATTTAACAGCGAGAAAACTTCTTTTTTTTTTATTAAGAAAAATATACCAAAGTTCGACGAGTTTCAGCTTTAGTGAAATTCAAATATCTTTTTCTGTCTCTCTCTCTGATTCTCTCTAGTGTGCACACCAGTCGACTACGCGAAAAAGCCCCGCAAAGCCTGGGATTTACGGCGCGATCAAACGAACTAGACCAAACTAATCGAGAGAGATCCAGCGCGTATATTTCTCTGGTGAAGAAACTTACAAAGCAAAATCACGATAAATAACGATTTCCCCTCCCCCTCGCTCCCTCCTTCCCTCTTTTCACTCGTACCCTCGAGGATCTCTCAACGAGATCCGACATCAAACGCTAGTCCGCTGGCTCAGAAAGCTTCCTTTCTCTCTCTCTCTCTCTCTTTCTAAAAAAAAAAACAAGACGGCGGCGACTCGTACGAATAAATTATTTCCAACCTGCGCGCAACCACATCACGTCGAGACGCAAAAAAGACGACGGGGGAAAAGTCGTTAGAAGAGCGACCAACCAGCAGCGGTGACGCTCGGCTCTATACAACCCTCGCACGCGTCGTCGTCGTCGAGTGCACCCAGGCGGGCGATTCCCCACTCTTTCTCTCTCTCTCTCTCTCTCTCGAGACAGAGGAAAACGCCATTTTAGCAAGCGGCGAAAAACAGGGAGGCAAGGTGTACTAACGACCAGTGCGCGATTTCCGGAAATAATCGAAATAATGCAAATGTTGACGACGCGAGCGCGCGCTTTAGATTGAGTTGGAGAGGTTTCCTTACCGCGGGGCGCCACAGCCACGCGAGTGCCTGGCACTGAGCTAATTTTTCACGATTAATGGGAGAGACGAGTGGAGCTATTGCTGGCTGAACTTTGATTTGCATTTTCGGAATAAGTGGAGGTAATGAGGGGCCGAGTTGCTGCGCGGCTGAGGGAGTAATTGGTATGATGCAGAGGAAGGGAGAAAGAGAGGAAGGATTACTGCTGCGCTTAGGTATGACGAGAGGTTCGATCGTGGGATGAGAATTGTGATTTTTTTTATGAAATAAAGTCGTTAATGCTGTGTTATTTTTAGATATACAATTGCAAAAATTATTATAATATGCGATGAAAATTTTTACAGAAAGTAGTCAAATATTAGCATAAACCAGTATCGTTATTCCGGGAGTTTAAAAGCGCTTTGAAGTCGCAAAGATTTTTCTTGTAATTTATAGAAAGAGATTTGTGTCGATACATAAAATTTCCGCCAACAATGGTCTTATCGGCGCAGGAAATCATTATGTGCTTTATAAAGTCAAATAAATTGCCATAGTGTCAAAGATAAAATTTTTGTCGATTTAAATTTCGTTGGAATTGGATAAAAAAAATTCTTTTTTGATACAGCAAACGTTGCTAAGTTGATGGTAATAATTTGAAGTTTTTATATATTTTTGTAAAATCGCTTAAATTTTTTACCATAAATTCCCCTTACTTTATGATTTATAATTTTAATTAGTAAGTTTTACTCTAAGTAGTATAGCTTGCATTGAATTATATAATGCACGTTTTTACTTACGATATTTCATTGAACATTTCAACAACATCGCAGCTAAATTTCCATAGACATACCTAAAAACAAACAAAAAGTAAATTATAATTAACATTTTATGCAGGGTATACGTCACTAACAGTTAGTGATTAATACACTGAAAAATGTTGTAGTAAAAGTTACTATAATTGTAGTAATGCAGGGACAAACTGACAATATTGAAAATATTTACTATA
>JAYJLV010000001.1:6507491-6542448 GCA_036873485.1 Torymus texanus | reverse complement strand
GGAACTTTTTGTTCACAATTTCGCGCTCTACACGATTCCGTTGAGCAAAACATACATTTACTGAACAGGTTGTATATCATAAGTGTGTAAATCAAAGGGTTCTTAATGTTAGTCTAGCTACGTACGTTTATATACTGACTGAGGTTTTTAATTTAAACTTCACCTATTGAATTTCATATTATAGAATTTTGAAATTAAAGTTATTTTGATATAAGGTTCTGAAGGTTTTATCGTCTGTTAAATTTAAGACCTTACAGTATAGAAATTGAAATTGTTGTTTTATCATTAAATTGCTAGAATTTTTATTCTTTTACCCTTTAAATCTTCAAGTTGCTGTTTACAAAATTTGTACCTATGATTGAACAAACGTCTCTAGATGCTGGGACTCAGATTTGATTTCTAAAACTCTTAATTATCAAGGGAACTTCTTAAATAATCTTCAGAACTGATCATTGTGACTTCTAATCAAATCGATGAAATCTTTGGAGCTCCTTAAAAATCTTCAAAGAAATTATAGTATGCATCTACGGAAGTTACCAGTGAGCGGCACCTCGAATAGATAATTCAACATATATACTATACATATTTATGACAAAACTTGACTTCACAAGAAGCCAAAATCTAATAAAAACATTTGACTATGCTGAATCATATCTTGTTAATTCGGTCAATCTGATTGAAGCTTTTTTTTATCTTACAAACTAAATCGATAAAATGTATATGAATTAAGATACAATCAACCTGTAACGACTAAAAAAATTCGAACGCAGAGTTATTATTAATTAAAAATGAAGCTTGTTCTGTTAACTATATAATATTTCACATGTGCTGTTGATACACACATTTTTTCATAAACACTATTCAGGATAGGAAAAGAAATAAACTTTTTAAGATGATAGTGAACTTTTTTTTTATTAGGTTATGAAACAGCGTATGAACTAGTTGAAATGCACTTATGTTCTTATGGTTGTGGCTCTTCCCACATAAGCGCATATACGACTGCGTTCAACCGCGTTCATCGCGACGAAAATTTTAAAGAAATTCGCTGTTACCAACTTTTAGGTGTGTTCTCACGCTGATTGCTCGCATTTCATTAATACACGACCTAAAGTTGGCAATAGCGAACTACTTTAAAATTTTCGTCGCGAGTTGCGAGTTGCGACGAATGCAGTTGAACGCAGACGAACGCAGTCGTATACGCGCTTATGTGGAAAGGGCCTGCGTTTGCGCTTCCGTCACGATCCTCTGCGCGTCGTCAAGAGCACACAATTTTCTTTTATTTTGCGAAATAGCAGCGAACGAAGAAAGCCACTTATACATTGTATTTCATTGATTTTTTTTTACCATAGCCAAGAAACGCTCCTCAAGCACGTATACCCACACAACCAGGAGATAAAACTCCTCACGGAGTAAGATAGTCTCAGGATACCCAAAGGTTACCCCTAACTGAGTTACTTCACGGCCGCAAGAATTAAACTCTGCGCTCGATACGGCTTGACCAACAAGTATATTTTGTTTCTTATGTTTTTATTTTTTGGCTCTTTTCGCTCTTCGCTATTTCGCAATTACAAATTATCGCACATACGCACACTCTTATAAACGAATGAAAATCATTTCGAAAATTTAGAAATAATTTATAAGATATATTTTTAACACTATATTTATCTTTTTTTTATATATTTAATAAAAAAAGTTTCCCCATAATAAAGTGGGACCGAGGAATCGTGTGAGGCCGAATGAGGTGCATTATCTTGAGTTACCTTATGATAATAACAACACAGTGTAAGTACTATATGGATTGAGAAAAATATTGACACACTCAATGAAACCTGTACTTGAATGCGGACAATGTCATAATTTTATTGAAACAAAAATATTAGGTTGAATTTAATGTACATTTCATTGAATTAATTGAGTCAATCAAATTTTTTTTTCCTTAAATTTATATTTAGTATTATTATATTTAGTGTAACTGTAATTTATACTCTATACAATAAAAACAAGATGAAATGTGAACGTACACACCATATTTCATTTACAGACAAAGTTTATATTTGATACACCGTATCCGGTATTCAGTTGTGCACAATATATATATATATATATTATAAAAAATATTATATATTAATGAAAGTTTATATCGACCTTTCAATGAGAAGCAAAATCTGCATTTACACATCTATTTTCGAAAACAGTATATACCTTCTACCAGCATCCCAGAGTAATAAATCCCATCTTATCCTAACTTACATAAAAAGCTTTTGGAAAAGCCTTGTAACCTCAGCCACGAAACCCTTTACCCTCCTTCATCATTACACCCTCCCGTCGTATATGCAAATACCATGTAGCACACACGGGCGCATTGTCAAATTCTCTCCGGGAATAAGATGCAATCCCGTGTAATTAAATTGGGTCGGCGCGAGTAGAGCGGAAGATATGTGCGTGGGCGAGCGGTCGGGCATCAGGTAGCTCAGTTTCTGCACGGGCATACATGTTGCTTTCTATTCTCTGTAATGGACTACTACTGTGCATATACATATATATATATACACGTGCGGTGTACGTATATATGACATCCCCATCATACCCCCCCGCGTGTCTCCATTTAGAGGCCCACTGCAGATCCATTAAGGACTATAACTGTCGTCTCGTTGACGTTTGCCCGCGCTCGCGTTATCTCGAAGTATGCGCGGCTATTGGACGCGTATTAATTAACGCGCGGAGAGGTTGCGAGAAGAAATAGGTATATATAGGAGTAAAGCAGGCTGGTGGTGAACAAGGACAATGGGGTGTACTGTGAGCGCGCATTTGAATCGGTGTGATTTGGATTGTGGTGTCAATCACTGTGGTTCTATATATATAGAGGAGAAATTAATAATGGATATACATATGAGTAAAAGTAAAGTAAAAGATTTTTTGTACAGGGAAACTTTTGCTTATTGAGTTAATTGTAACAATAAATATAAGTTTCCCTGTAGCTTAAAGTTATCGTTAATGTTTTTTATGCTCGCATATTATGTTTCTTGAGAACAATCGTGAAAACTTAAAATCGTTTTTCACGAGTAGCGAAGACTACAACAGCAAAGTAATTAAATACTCTTGTTCTTCGAGTTACTATAGAAACACAGGAAAAAATAACTTTATTTTACTTGCTTACACTAGTGAAATTAATTGGTTTAGGAAAAGCTCGAATTAGTACAAAAAGAAGTAAATTTAACGTCATTTATAGTATAAGAATAATTTTATATTAAAAATTAAAGCGTTGATTCGATATTCTGAAACCGAAAGATACCTATTTTTACTTAATGAATTATTTCTACCGATATCGTTATGAGTAAAAATAAATTGTCATATTCAAGAGTGTATTCAGTTACGTAAAAAGTAGCAGGGATTTAAATTGAAACCAAGCAGCATCTTAAATATGATAATTAAATTGAAAATCTATATGTATACATATATTCATATTTCTAGATTAAGTATATAAAGTAAATCGAAATAATGCAGATTTACTAAATAGTGTAAATTCCCAATCAACTCGTGTTTCTCTACCAACTGCAATATTCAACAAACAACAAATTGTTTAATGCTCTCTCTCCCGTATATATTTTACAAAATGATGAATTCATTTAATTCGGCACCCCCTTTTTCATGCTCCGGAACTAAAATACCATACACGTCTATACTTAAATTCCCTGCCCACTTGTTTTCATTTGGATTACACCCAGCGCCGCGTTAACAATCAAATAATCGCGAAAAATGTATAATACGTGCATGCAAACAAATCCTCGTTGTTTACACTTTGCCGCATCTATCCGCACCCACGCTTGCAACCGCTCGGCCATATTCTTCTGAGCGCGCATCTATTTATGCGCCGGTAAACGTTAATTTGCGTATATATACACACGTTCCGTTTGTTATACATAAAATAAAATATATACATCCTATATATTATTGCGCATTATTTACAGAGATTAAATGCCAGCTAAAAGCGATATAAAAATACATTGTACGTTATATAGTCACGTGTCGCGCGGGAGAGTTCAAAAGTGTGTGTGTGTGTGTATATATATATAGATATATATCGACTCTTTCTAATCTTATATATATATATATGGGTTGATAGCTTATCTTGGAGCCTACGCCCGCAGAGCGTTCATTATATATGTGTATGTGTCTATATATATATCATCGAGCGGGGAATGCTTTCACAAAGCAACTTTACAGGTACGTAACGTAATTACGGAATAACGTGACACACGCCTCGAATTCAGCGAGCCCCGTCGTGTATATATATAAATAGACGTATTGTATATAGCTATATATATATATATATATATATATATATAGAACGCTAGTAACTATTTTCATTGTATACACACACACACACACACGATGGTGCGCGCTGCACTACTATACCAAAATAATTACACTGAATTAAGGAGTTTAGATTTTACGATGAGCGTTGATGGTATATTATAAGTAAAGGAATTGTTTTTGAATTAAATTATCCATGGGTTGTGAAGCGCGCGCGGTAATGGGGTAAAGTATTTTCAACTATAAAGGCTTTAGCAAGAATAATAACACTTACCGAGAAACATAATTGATTTTTAGTTAAACGATTTAAATTTGATAATTTTATGTTATATAGGTAACGTAAATCTCTACTGTATACCTACTTTGATTCGTAGTTTTTAATTAGAATTCACTGTTTAATTTAATAACCATAAAAAGGTATAACAATGTTCCAAGTGAAAACTTCTTATAATGAATTTGAAGAAGTTGTTTTATAGATACATAAGATTGATCATGTTTTTAACGTATAGTTAAAATAATTCCATCTTTTTGTTATTTTATTACGTCAGTAAGGTAAAGAAAATATACACGAAAAATACGAACTAAACTATTAGATTAAATTTGTTTGATTTATTAAATTTTAAATAAATCGTACGAAATATTATTTTCCAAATATACTTATATAATAACATGTTATAAAGCTAATATAGTTTAATTGATTAATATAAAAATCGTGACCCCTTAACTACTTAACTATCCAATCAACATCTAAAGCCGACAATTCTACCTTATAAAACACCAACTCTATTCACGCAAACCTACCTTGCATTTAACAATAACAAATGTAACTATACAGGTCAAACCTGAAGATAATAACTAAAGATTATTAAAAGAGTAACTAATACACGTATAGACCAGCACTGCCTCTTTCCACGTCAATTATTTACATATGCATGCGCAGCCCCATCGGTCACTTGTCCACCCTCTTCATAAATATTCAATCGCCATGTAAATGTAACTTGGAAAAACAAATAACCTCGACGAGGTCTTTTCAGTATTAACCTTCACGTCGGTGGCAAACGACAAGTGAGAAAAAAAATCTCTCGCACGTATCTCTGTCCCTTATCAAGTTTCAAATCTCGCGGCAATCGCGCAAATCGCGGCCGCGCACGTCGGTTACGCGCTGCTCCACTCTCTCCCCGCTCAGCCGGCAACGCCGCTCTATACCTATAGCACACGTATACGTTCCCGTCGACGACGGCGCACCGCGTATATACTACTGCTAATATTATAGACAACAGAGAGAGACAACACGCTGTGCTGGAACAGCTCGATTTTGTCCCCCCCAAGCTCTCGGTAAGTATATTCTTCTATATCCTAAAAAACAAACGATACGGCGATATTTCTAACAACAAAATTGTAGGTTTATCGGTACGTGTGTGTAGACACAAGCGGCGCGATATATTAAAGTTGGAGCGAAGAGAACTCTGCGCTGGGATCATAAGACCGACGACGGGAATAATGCAGTGTCTCGCGCTGCTCGTCCTAACCTCGCTCGGCGCGCTTGGCCGCCACGTAACCCTAGCCGCCGACGGTAAGGTGCCCCGCGTACGCGGTGTGCCTCTGTCCAAGAGTTCGCTCTACGCGCCGGACGCGGACTTTGAGTGCCTCGACGGGAGCCAGCTGATAACCTTCGGTCAGGTAAACGACGACTACTGCGACTGTGCGGACGGCAGCGATGAGCCCGGCACTGCCGCCTGCGCTAACGGAGCTTTCTACTGCCAGAACTCAGGTTGGTATTGTACTGAAGTTGAAACTTGGTTTTGGCTGGATTGTGGCTTTACACTGTTTTTTTTTGGGAGTGGGATTGGAGGAGTCTGTGACCTGGTTACTTGGTTCGACCATTGAAAGTATAGATTGTAGGCTTTCTTATGATAGTTTCACTGGGTAGTAAGAGGAAGTTTAGTTTTTTTCTTTGTAGTTTACTTTAAATTTTGTATTAGAATGTTTTAATGTACAACAATAAGTATATTGTTTCAACAAAATTATGGTTTAAGCTTTAATTTATTCATAGAAAACTGCTTTTTAATATAATGGAGTTGTAGATTGAATCAAAATGTAGATTTTCTATTTAGAAAAGTTTTTTTGTAATTACTTAAGTATTAGTATAGCTTCTCATTGATCAAACAATTATCCTATAAAATGAATTTATACAATAATAATGAGATTTTGTTTCTATTAACTAAAATACTACTTGTATGAAAATAATAACAAGTAACTTTTATTCTTGTATTAGGTCATCAACCACAATACATCCCATCATCGTGGGTAAACGATGGAGTATGTGACTGCTGTGATGCCAGTGATGAATATTCATCCGATGTCCAATGTGTAGATAACTGCCATGAATTAGGGCGAGAAGCATGGCTTGAAGCCCAAAGAGTTGCTGACTTAGCCAAAGAAGGAAATAAAATTCGCCAGGAGTACATTACTCGAGGCAAGCAGCTTAAGACAGAAAACCAAGCATCACTAACCAAATTTCGAACTGATTATGAAGAAGCCCAGATGACTAAAAAAGAAAAAGAAGTCATCAAAAATAAAGCTGAAGAACGGGAGAGCATTGCCTTGGAAAAGTATAAACCAGCACCACCGCCACAGCAAGCAGCTGATGAAGATGAAGGAAAGAAGATGTCTGGATATGAAGCAGAAGAGTATTTTAAAATCTTGGATTCTGATGGTAGTGGTACTGTTACGATAACAGAATTACAAACCAGAGTCACTTTTGATAAGGATCGAAATGGAGAGGTTAGCAGAGAGGAAGCTTTATTCTTTTTGATTAACAGAGAGGAAATTACAATGCAAGAATTTATTGATTCATCGTGGTCCTTGGTGAAACCATTCCTTATGCTGGAAAAGGGTAAGTGTCTAGTCTCCTTTTATTTACATTGTTTTATTAAAATTATTTCAGTTTTCAGCAAAATTATCTATTAAAGTAAAAAATTACATTAATAATTTGCATTGAAAAAGATAGGAAACGATAATGTTCTGTCAGGAATGGTATATACTGTGTTTTTAATACAATAAAATGTTCTTGTAAACTGTTCCGTATGATATTGAATATTTCATAGCAGTAATCAGTGGAGAAACATAAAAAATAGAACTTTTTAATTATTATAGATTTTTTAAGAATAAGTAACCTTGTACTCAATAGAGAAATAATGTACTACTTACAATAAGTATTGGCAATGAGTGAAATGTTGATTTATTTTATTTTTAAAATTACATAAATTCTATACTTATACTATCATTCACATTACAGTCCTTCGTAGTTGAAATTATCATTTTGAAATTTGTCACAAATAATTTTAAGACAATTTTATAAAACAATTTTATAGAAATTGTTTGACTTGACATACTAATAAGTAAATTTTCATACAGGTCTCTTCAAGCCAGCTGACAAAGAGGGACACGATAGTGAAGAAGCAATTGAGGAAGAACTCGATAGTGAACCACACGACGAGCACGACGACGTCCACGAAGACGAGCATGAGGATGAGCACGAGCACGAGGAAGAGCACGAGGAGGACGGACATCCTGGCGAGATCGAGTCCGAGCCGCTGGAAACAGAAAAACAACCAGCCGTCCAGTACGATGAGGAAACCCAAACTCTCGTAGATGAAGCGCGGCAGGCCCGCGAGCAGTTCCAGGAATCCGAGCGTGCGGTCCAGGACCTCCTCACGGAGATTCGCAAGACCGAAGAACGCATCGAGCGCGATTACGGCCCGGAGGAAGAATTCTCCTCCCTCGACGGCGAGTGCTTCGATTACACAGATCTTGAGTACGTCTATACACTTTGCCTCTTCAACAAAGCCGTGCAGCGCTCCAAATCTGGTGGCAGCGAGGTAAGCCTTGGCCTATGGAACGAATGGGTTGGCGGCGAGGGCATCAACAAGTACACCAAGGCGAAATACGATCGAGGACTCACCTGCTGGAACGGACCGTCCCGCTCGACGATCGTCAGCTTCAGGTGCGGCATTGAGAATAAGATAATTTCCGTCTCGGAGCCCAGCCGATGCGAGTACGCTATGGAATTCGAGACGCCCGCGCTTTGCAACCCCAACGTCGAGAACATCGACGTGCACGATGAGCTGTGATTCAATCCCTTAAATCCACAATGTTTGTAACGAAATTAAGAAGCGAGTACGAGAGGTTTGAGTGTTCCGAAGTGATTTTTTGCAAAAGGATCGTTTTCATTCTTTTTGTCCATGGATGGACGGAGGTTTTTTTAGATAATTTGGAATTGCTCGTACTTTTGTGATTATATGAATTGACATAACTATAAACGTGGATTTTCAATAAATATTGAATATTCTAAAAATAGAACGATATACATTATATAAGTACAATACAATTTCTCGTTACGTAAAAAGAATTTGTACGGATCGTCAAAAAGTGTATTCTTAAAGGAATATATAGTACGAGTAATTTCAAATTTACAAGAAAATTGCTGCACATTATCTTTAATTTTAACAAACATTTCACGATTAAGTGGTTTATTCTTTTTGTGTAAACAATGTGAAACACCTAACAAATTCTATTACTGTACTAATCTGGATGTATGTTGCAAGAAGGGTAGTTGAAGATCATAAAGCAATATTGAAAACAGGCCTATGCAGATGCCGCCTAGAAGTAACTACTTGAATCATACAAATAGGTTTAACAGTTTGTATGAAAATAAATAAGGTTGAAGTAATAGGAATACTTAATTATCTAATAATACTAGTTATTACATTTTTGTATGTTACTTTATGATTTACAACTACTTTTCTTGAATACTTTTGAAACGAAGTGATGAAATTACTTTGTTTTGTAGATGTTAATGTGATCTGATACACTAAATATGATGATTTCACAGTTTTCTAAGCATAATTGATCGGCGACGTACTATTAACATACACTAAAGAACGTGATAATATTTACATTTTACAATTGGTTCCATCCAATAGAAAAGTATTATTTTCATGGAATTCTGGTGGAATCGCACTAAACTGCATAAAGTATGGCATTATTTTTAAAGCAAATTGATTTTCTGCATTGCAGCCACTAATGTAGCAATAAAACTTTAAAACTGCTTTCCGGAGCGAAGTTTTAAAAATTCAGAAGAAAAAAATCAATTTTCATTATTTATGATTTTGTATTTTATTGTAGTTTTTATGAACTCACGACAGATTCATAAAAATAATATATGTGCATAATATCTTTGAACGTTTATCGAATAATTTAAAACATTTTTAATGCAATTTCTAAATTTTTTATTGAAGTAGTCATCAGATATCTTATCAAATTCAAGAAAAAATGTAGAAATTATAATAAGAATGTTTTAATCTCGGTTGAATAAAAATATTGATTTACTTACGTATTGAAGTCAATGAGGAGCACTCATGGAGTTTTTGTCCTATAGATTGTTGTTAAAGAAAACACGTAGACGTAAAAGTTTGATGAAACGATTTATAAATCAAGTTTTAGAGATTGTTTAATGCTACATCTTGGAATGAATTTTATGATGGTACCGTTAAAGTTCATTCTTTTTTAGATGATTTTTGAGAATGTAAACTGACGAGCATAGGCATTGATTCTTTGAAATGGCCCTACTATTGATTGTTTATATTAAAATAAGTCGTGTTGAAATAAGCATTTCAATACTTATAATGTGGTTCTTAATTCTTTTAGTAACTTATTAAATTAAATTTTAACATGAGCATTATGAAATTTTGAAGAAACAATACGCCTATGTCTCAAAGCAATTATTGTCTGTGAATTTCTGTAATTTTGAACTTATTTTTAATTCAAAAAATACCTTTGCACATTGCTGGAATAAAATGAAGTAGGGATTGAGGATATTGATGTTTTTGAAAGTGAAAAAAAGATTTAAATGATGTATTTCTACGTTAATAAATGAGTGTGATTGTTTTTGTAAGGAAACGATTTTCTGTGAATTTCGTTCCGCAAAACTCTAGACAGGGATTTTGTATAAAATAAAGGTACTTTAAAAGTAACGAACTATCAAGCACGATCCCCAAGCTTTGTCTAGTAATACATTCCCGTTTTGTACACAAAGAATTTTTACAGTAAGTGCGAATAAAAAAAATAGAGAAAAATATGAGACATCCTGTGATACGAAGTCGGTTGCTGTTCTCGAACATCTCGATTTTATATGATAAACTGTACTTCTTTTCTTCTTTTGGTAAAAAAATACCTTGCGCACACTGAATATTTTTATTATAATTAGAAAATCACTGACTTACCGAAAACCATTGAAAACAAATAAATGTGTTTTAGATGATAAATGCAGTAACTTTTCATACTTGTATTTTTTCCACTCTGCAAATTAATTTATCAAATCGTAATATTTATAAAAGCATTTTTAATAGTTTAAAGAAAAGCTGATTTAGTGCTTTCAACGGCATTTAATTGATTCAGCATTTATCATGCATTATCACTATGTTCGCACTAATACTTGATTGTCTGTATACTCTGTAAGAATGAACAATTTGTAGTTAACCCGAATTCCTCCGAAGATTGTGCAATGTGCGTATGTGTAAGATATTTTGTAAATGTACTATTAAGATGATGAGTGTGGGTCGAATAAAGACTAAAGAATTAAATAAATAATATGCAAACTGTTATAGCGATGGCAGCTTTATTTACATTCAAAGAAAAAAAAAAAGTCGGCGAAATCGTGGTTTTACTAACAATCATGAATTTGAACCTCTAAGCTCCTAAGATTGTTAATCATTTATTTTGTTTTTTTTTCTTAAAACGAGATCTATCGTTTAAAGATGATTACAATTCATTTTTGTTCACTTCGCTCTGTCTCTTTCTCGTCTTTCCCATCGCACTTCCATTTCTCTCTCTCTTTCACTTCGAGCTTGTGTATATTTAAGGCACTTGAGGCTAAAAGGATTTCGCCGAAACTCGTTATTTATTAATTTTTTTGTCGTTTTGTTAATTTATATAATAATTCGAAAAAAATGAATAAATCTCTTATACTTTACAATCGGTTATCCCGATGCCACTACACAGAGAGAACACTTTACATGTAGTTGATTTTTTCTTCATTTATTTACAAAAGAGGATAAATGTTTACTCAGAAAAGAAAATCCGATACTGCGAGTACATACATGTAGGGTATAATTACTAAATTGTGAACTGAACTACTGTACACACGATGCGGCAAGCCTCGTCGAGAAGTTGCCCCGCTAACTTTCTCTCTCTATATAATAGAAAAGGAAGAAAAACGAATAACGTCGAATACTTAAAACAAATAACTTAAGGAGACATGCGTCCGGTGAAAACCTTAAAAAAATTCTCATTCTTTTACAGCGTTATTAATGATAGACTTAACAATAAATTATCGTTATACATTTATCGTTACATCGCAAAAGTATATTTATCAAAAACAATGTTACTCTCATACACATATATACGTAAAATCTAAATTAATATCATCTTTAAGTGCGCGTGCACGCTCGATTTCACAATATTAAACAAACACTGAAAATTGGTCGACAAAGCTCAATTCTATGAAAGGCAAAAATGGCATTACGTATTAAAAGAAAAAGGTAGACAAAAATTTTCAAAAATCGATTTTTTAAAGATTTCCAAGCAGCATCTCTCCTCCGTATATAAACAATAATTTAACACTTCTCGTACATACATTATTATTATAGTCTATTAATTGAGTGAAAATCTTTACATAGGCGCTCATGTATATCTCTATACTGTCGCACAAAGAGACTGGTACACTTTAACATCTTCAAAAAAGCCGTGTATCTCATCTACCTTACTTCGGAAGAAGGAAAACAATACATATATATTCAAGTGGTGCATGTAACTCCTCTCGAAATTTCTCGACATTGCATTCTGCGATTTTCCAGTCGCAAATCGGACATAAAATGACAAAAACATTGAAGAATTTCGGCTTCGCATTGGACATCTTACACGCCAATCATTACACTGCTAATATAATCTCGCGCATAAATTAATAAAAAAATTTCCTACGGCCTAATTCGAATAATTCACCTATTTACAATTCATCGATATAATCTGTACATAAAAAATACATCGCACATCGTCCTCTCTCTTTATCTCTCTTAGAAAACCCTAACCTGTACCAGTCCCTTCGTGACGACAGAGGGAAAAGAAGAAGTAGATGTAGAAGACAAAGGAAAAGTTGTATAGAAATATTACGCAACATGATCATTATCATCACACGCGTCATCGTCGTCTTCATCTCACTTGCCGAGCTTCTCGAACATGATAAGCTTTTCCTTGAAGCTCTTGGTGTCGGTCGACACCTCAGATATGTTGCCGTTCAACATGTTCTGCAAGTCTTCGTCCGTCTTTGACGACAATATATTGTTAATCGTCGAGCTCAGCGTCTTATTATCTTCGGAGCTCGATTGTTGCTGAATTTGCTGCTGGTGTTGCTTCTTTTTTGGATACACAACGACTGGCGAGGTGCTGCAAATCTTCGATGACCTGTCTTCCTCGTGATGATGGTTCTCGTCGTTGTCGGCATCGTTGTTACCATTCTCCTGGATCCTTGTCACCAAAGAATACGCCAGTAGCTGATGGATGTCCAGGTTATTGGTATCCTTAGACTCCTGCGAGTTGGTGCGCCGTCGCCAGTACGAGCCCACCACCTTCTCGTTATCCTCCTCCTCGCTGCCCTTCTCTCGTCTTTCTAGGATACTCTCCGTCGTCTCCTCATCTTTGCGGTCCTGCTCGGGCGGACTCGGTTGTTCCTGCAGGTCTTTCTCTAGGCTATCCAATGTCTCATCGCTGTCGGATGACTTCATGGTATTCCGACGCTCCGAGTCCAGGGTATCAGTGCTGCCCAGCTCGGAGCTCTCCGAGCTCTTCTGCAGCCGCGACGAGGGCTTCCTGAGAATCACATTCTCGTGGTCATCCAAATAATTACCTCCGCTACCGCTGCTCAGCCTTTTCGGCGTGGTCTTTCTAACCTTTCTATTCTCCAACTTAGAATTATCGTCTAAGTCCAGATTATCCGAGCTCTCGGAAGAATGAGCGACTCTTCTGTTCTGCCTCCACGGCACACTATTCTTCTCCGATTCTCCATTCTTTTCGCGATGTGCCTCGACCAGACTCGCGATCTTTTCGAAGCTCTCCGACGACTTGGACAGCAGCTTACTGTGTCTACTTCCGCTACTACCACTGCTTCCTCTGGACAAGTTTATCTCAGACACACTGGTCCTCTTCCGCTTCTCCTCCTTGATCACATGCTCCTGGTGTTCGACCAGGGTTGAGTCGAAGCACTCTGTCGACTTGGACATGATCTTGTGGACCTGGTTCCGCCTAGGCCTCATCTCAAAGCTGCTTCGCCGGCGTTCCATCGAGTCGTCACTGTTCAACGCCTCCAGAGCCTCAAGACTATCGGAGGATTTCGTGCACACGCGCTCCTGCGACTTGGAGATAGGATTCACTAGCAATCTGCGAGCTGCAGCCACTGGTTTCTGGACACCGTTACCATTACTTTCGCGTTCGAAATCCGACAACTTGTCAAATCCTTCCGTGGACTTGGTAAACCAGCCAGGTGATGTGCTCTCCAGACTATCCGGCGACTTGGACAGTCTGTTCGACGACGTCCTGCGCCTGGGCGACGACACTGCTGACTTATCATACCCATCCGATCCCACAGACGCAGTCCTTGGCGATGGTTTTGGTATCGGTTTGACAATACCGTCCTCGCTGATATCGAGCACATCAGCGCTCGACCTCGAGTCCAGATTCGACTCGAGACTATCCGGCGACACTGCGGGCTTCCTGATCACCGGTAGCTTTGCTTCCAGCTCCTCGAACACTTCCGAGTTCCTGGACAGCCTGCTCGAGCTCTTTCTCAGTATGGGTATTGGTTTGCTGACCTCCTGCGTAGGCGTTGCAGGCGCCGGCGGTGAATCCAATGCCGCGATCTTCTCTGAATCGGTAGTGCTCGTGTCGGCAGTCGACAACGGGTTGATCGCCTCGAGGCTGTCCATAGTGTCGATCGAGTACTCGGAGATGCTGTCGATGCGCAGCGGTGGTTGCTGTTGGCCATTGATGCTGCCGTTGCTGGAGGTTAGGACGTTGGTCGGGGTTGAAGGCTGGGAGGTGGTGCTGCGACGTGGTGGTCGGCGGTTCTTTGGACGCACGGAGATGCGGTGTAGAGCGGCCGTGTGGGTTAGCTTGCCCGTCGTCACCTCGGCTGCAATGGAAATTAATTAATAGGTTTGATTGTTTAGTTTAAGTATGTAGAGGTATTTTAACCCTTTCAGGGGCGGTAGGAAGTATACTTCCCACCTCAATTTCTTTGGTTTTTTCGTTATAACAATGTAAAGTGCATAATTGTGGCAAAAATAATATAGAAGTATTTAGATATATTACTAATGAGTAGAAAAAAAGTTATTTCATATTGATATCATGTAATAAACCGGAGTTAAAACGAAAAAACCAAAGAAATTGAGGTGGGGAAGTATACTTCCCACCGCCCATGAAAGGGTTAAATGAAAGCTGCATATTCTGAGTTATTCTTGCAAAAGGGAAAGGTTTTAATTTTAAGAAACGTTTCTTATTCTGATCAAATTTTACGTTTGTATTATACTGCATGAAAAAGGAAAAAATAATTTTTAAAGTATTGGTAAACGCGTAGTTGAATACTTGACATCAATATACTCATATCAGGTCGAGGTTATTATCCTAATTATAATAACAAAATGGATGTGCTTAAATTAGCACAGTTAATTCAATGATTATAATACAGAATATTGATTTTCAATAAAACAAAAATATAAGCGCGGTTTAAACTAATAAAAATATTTTAATTTTAATATAAAATGTTTTCAAATATAGTTTTGTTACATGATAAATAAAATGAATTTATCATTTTGCAACGTGAAATTGCACAAAAATTCATTAGAAAATGTATGCCTAGACGGATTTTCGCGGAGTTTACGAAAGTCATTCGCTACAATTACTTAAATTAATACAACTTTCTCGCGAATATGTTTTGAAGTAGAATCAAGAAACGGTTAGCGTTACAACAAAACAGCCTAAACAAGACAGCAATGTCGGCAGTAAATTTCAACCGCGTATAATAATAATAATCATCACACTTATAAAAGAACCTAAATATCTCCTCATATTCCCGAGACACACATCATCAGCCGCATAATAACAGACCAGTTTCTCATATATTCAAATCCAACCGCAACTATACCACGCGCACGCATAATATTTTCACCCTATCGCTACCATGCCATCGACTTCCTCGGAGAGAATCGCCGAGCGCCGCCGCCGCGCACGGGAACGTTATTATACAAACGAGAATCTATATACATATATATATATATATATATATATATATTTCTGCTTTATAAAGCGTAATGAGACAGTGAATAATATGAGCGCGCGCAAAAATTTAACGGCCTCGCTATAGCGCGCGCGTCGATGATATCTCGATGCTTTATAGAGAATAAGTCCCAAAGGGACGTGAAAGTATGCTACGATAATAATAATAAAAAAAGGCACACGGCGGAGAAAGCGTCGTACTTGTTCTTTTTTTTTTCTTAGACTAGGACTGGAGCTGTCGCAAGAAATGTTATGCGCGCTGTGTCTCGAGGAAAATCCGGGCGGTAGAGTAGCGCAAGACGGATGAATGATTTACGGCTGGCGAAAACGTTGTCCTGGAAAATTGGCCGGTCGCGCGGGCGCAGTCGAGTCGTATATTAACAGAGGTTGAATTTTAATGTCGGTATTGACTTAGCTGCAGGAGTGAAAATATTTTTTTCTGGAGTACCGAGGAACGTATTATTTGGGTTACTATATTTTAATCAGCGTGTTTGAATTTGCTACAAACTGGTAATATTTTATACTGCTTTTATATCAATCATTACGTTTTATCAAAATTTATCATTAAAAGTATAAAACCAAAATTATTATACTGTATAATTGTTTGTTACATCTTCTAAAACTTTAAATTTTTCTTAATAGTTGGATATCATTTTAGGCTTTCGCGAAGTATAATTATTATAATACAATATAGAATATCAAGTAATTATTAAAGCAATAATTACATAAAAAAAAATTGAATACCATCAAATAAACGAAAATTTCCATAAAATATTAAATCACGAACGAAAGCGTCGTCTGACAATCACGAATTCATTCTTACCCATCCGCTACAATTCAACATCCCAACCCGACAATTCCTTTCCATCGCAATACACTAACACAAAGCACATACAGAACACCCATTCGACGTCCATTCGCTCGCCGGAAATTATAATTCTCCCTTCCCTTCCTCTCTCTCTCTCCCACAAGCGCACACGCGTGTAATCAGGTCACAGAACGCCGAATTTCCAATTGCTACGATAACGAGCGATTCCGAAAGTGTCACTGTTAATTGTGCCTGTATAACCGTTCGCGCGATTCCGGCTGTCAAAGTTATATCGCGCCGCTTTGGTCTCCGGGGAATTCAGGAGGTAGGGAATTTGATTGTTTATCGATTGTCTAGTAGTACATACGTAAATCTTCCTTGGGCGGTGAGCTGGGCGCCTCGGTCGTTGTGTTCGTCGGCGTTGGCGCATCCTTTCTCGGTACCTGGACATAATGAAAAAGAAACGTAATTAATATATGAATACTGATTTGTTCATTAGAATGTAAGTTTTTTTATATTCTCGTTGTTGCCAATATAACTCGTTTGGTTTCTTTTTCAAAATCGCATATCGTGTCTGGTTGCCTTTTCACTTTTAGAAGGCAAAATTGGCTATTCTTTCTTTTACGAACATTTTAAACGTCAAATCGCCGTCCGACATTCAGTGTGTATAATGTGAGCACATGCTTGTAAAACATTTACGCCCAAATGCCGAGCGCTCACGAAAACCTTAAAGCAAAATAGCTCGTAAATGGAAAATTTGAACGGAAAGTCTGTATACAAATTGATAAACAACGCGCCGACCACGTTTACATTTTAGTTGTACTTCAGTGCACGAAATACGTTCGTTATGACGACACATTGATAGATATACATACCAGTTTGTCGTCGTCTTGTTTAATTGTGGGAAAGCGGTGCGCGCTGTTACTTCGCTTATTACTTTATTATTATTTGCCCGCGCCCATAACGTTGCGAAAAATACGATAAATTTATAAATCCCGTCATAAAGGAAACGTTCTCTGCTAAGCAAGTATTTCTATAACAAACACGTCGGCTTTATAATATATATATATATTTCTTAATACTGCGGTTATGTAATAAATTTCCTTTTTTTGGTTAATTAAATCCGGTGTTTTCCTTTTTTGCGAGCTAAAATAAAACAAGTGTTATAATTAAAAGTACATGTATTTCGTCACTGTCCGCTTTTCTATGGGCATTGATTTAGTTTCACAATTTTATATAAGAATTTTTCTTTTTTTTTTCTTTGCAATAATGAAAATCGGAAAGGAAAAATTTATAAAACTTAACTGCTTTGAATACTATTAACTTTCCTCATTATTTTATCAGTTTATTTGTAATTTCCTTTTACTGATAGTTGAAAACAAACGCATACCTAGTTGAAAACTTATAGGTGAACGGATATTCGATTTGTTTGTAAAATGGAAGTATGCAGCAGAACATTCCGAAGTATTTTAGTTATACTGCATACGTAATTTCTGTGTACAGTGTTTAATAAACCTTAATTGTACAGAAATGTGTTGGAAATCCCATTTTAAAATAAAATCAATACATTAAAAATACATGTGATTTTCATCAATGCATAAATATATAATTAAGTTTACCCTGCACAATAATAATAATGACGAACATTAATCTACCATTATTTATAAATATCCTACAATCTCTCAACTAAAAAGTCCTTCTAAATACAAATCCAAAACTCCACCAATCAGCCACAACAACAACAACAACAAAGAACCGAAACCCTTTTTCCCACCTGGGCACATAACAGTTATACCCGCGCGCGCGTCTAGAAAAAAAATCACCCCATCCCGCATCCCGCACGCTCCACTCTCGACCCACGCCATCGAACCCATCCCAGCAATTTATATCCTCTCTCTCTCTCTCTTTCTCTCTAGAAAGAAAGACAGCAGCACACGCCTCTCGCCCGCGTTCTCCTTCGGCCGTGCGAACCTCGCCGCTTAACGGTACAGCGCGTGTATATATATGCTAGCGCATAGAAAGAGAGAGAGAGAGACAGAAAGAGACCTGCATAGCGAGAGAGCAAGCGCGCGGTTAAGACCGGTTGCAGCGATTTTATCCTCTCCTGCGCGTGCGCGAGAGGAGCGCCCTCGAGGTGTATGATTGATAATGTCGTGCTACGGAGGAGGATGTGGAGGTGGAGACTTTTTCTAAAAGAGACTTGGGATTACGGGTGATGGGTTATTGGGTTCGTTGGTAATGCGAAGACTGGCTATGTAAAATTAGATATGCTGCGGTTAAAAGTGTTGACGGGAAATGTGTACAACGATAATTTTAGGGTTTAGCTGAAGATTTAGCAGCGTGATTTGTCTTTTCGTCAATCAAGGTGCCATTATTTTATATTCGTTCTGTTATCGCATAATGAATATCTATAATAGTACGGTTTAGTCTTCAATTTCGGATTAACCGTTGTATAGTTTTTTGTGTAGCTTCTTTAAGTTATCCAGTATATATGTTTTACTATATTATAGTATTCCGCTAGTACATTTCCGTATACCGGTAACGACATAATTAAATTAAATCCTTTTGAATGATTGATGTTTTTCAGTAAAAGGATTTTTCCGAAATGACGTTGTTGTTTCAGTATTAAAGAATCCCTTTTTCTAATGTGGCTTCTACTAATCCGTCCTTTCATTCTTACATTTTTTTCATTAACCCAATAGAATTTCATTTCTTCAAGAATTGACCATTATATCTTTAACAGCGTCCAGCTGTCAAGATAAACAATGGAGTGTCATAAAATATGATTGTCGAATCGTCTCGAAAAAAAAAGAAGCAATTAGAAACTGTATTACGAGTCCTCAGATTGTCATTGAAAGCAAAATCACGAGGCGTAAAGCTGCTTACTTTCAGCCGCGTTATTAGATTTTCAACTTACTTGGTTAACATTATGTAAGGTACCTAGAGAGCGAAAGGCTTCAAATCTTGATTTTTACGTCACCGCGCCCCTTCCTAAGTTCAATTACGGACGACGTTTTCCAGTGTCTCAAAAAAACAATATCAAATTTCCAGTTGTTGAGCTTTGCCTCGATGAGAACGACTCATTAACGTTATACGATTGGGTAAAAATAAACGGGGGTACAATGGTGATTGTTGCGCTTAAGTCGATACGGAACTAATTACACCGGTGGTCTGAAAAATTATACAAGCCCGTTGTACCTCGACACCTAGACTTGTGATTGATGGACGAAGAAAAAGTTTCATAGTAAAAATAACCTGTAACGAAATAACCATAATTCATAGTGCAGAATCCTATAAATGACTTAGTTCGGAAAAATACTAATTCCTTTCTACAAATCATGGTAAAAATTACAAAATTCGATTGCATCTACTTATCCTAACAATAAAAAAATAAACTTCCCATCCTCATCTCATTCACTCTTACACCAAAACAAATCCAACAAACCAAAAAATTTTCGAAATCTCCAATTTTCTTCTCCTCTTCGATGTCCAACCGCGGCGGCATTCGCTGCCTCGTTCTTGGCTCGATTCTCTTTACGATCTTCCTGGGCCTGGGCAATTCAGGGCTCAGTCTCCTCTCCTCGACGACGACTTGCTGCTTCAATCCATAAACACCGATGGTGACCCTCGGCCTCGAGGAGTCGACACCGTTCAGCTGTTGCTTGCATCGGTCGACTATGTCGCCGGCGCGCGACTCGATCAGTCGGCGACGCTCGACCGGGTTCAAGTTCAGCTGCTCGATTATCGCTCGGATGTTCGAGCTGATGCTACTCTCGCGGTGTGACACGACCATCGTGTCGTGCGGTTGGATACTCGAGATGCTGGTTCAAGTCGACGCACGTAGGGTAACTCGCGTACAGCGCGATTATTCCGTAGGTTTAGTTCATGGTTTTGTAGCTGGAGATTAATGGTCACTTGGTCTTTCGTTGCGAAGATATAAGTCGCGACGTCTATTGGAAGAGTAATAAGTTGTTTTGTTAGTTGGGAAGAAGTATTTTCGTTATAATCACACAGAAATGCTTGTTTTCGTTTCTTTTGTAAAACGAAGCTTTTCACAATTTTTATTAATTTAGTCATTTTATGACTAAGGAACGAATAAAAATCGTGGAAAAAATGTTTTACAAACAAAAGAAAAATAACAAACGATAGCCTTCGTCGAATTCGAAATTTATATGTATGTAGAACAAAAATATTTCTTAGCAACTCATTGAATAACTAATTTAAAAAAAAAAAGAAACAGTATGAATTTGTATGCGTGATAAAAATACTCTTCTATCAGCAAAGCCTTCTCACTCGAAGGTTAATAAGCTATTGAAAACTAAAAATTCCTTATTCCCAACGTTCGCGCGACAATCTTATCACCCCAATGATTCAATGTTTAAAACTCGGAGAGAGAAAAAAAATGCTCCATTAATAACTCAAGACCGTAAAAACTTTTGCAAATCGTAGCCTCGTCATTGACAAATCATCGCCTTGTCATCCCTTAAAAAGTCAGCCTCGCAGTTTCTCAAACCTCTATCCACACATATACATACATTTTTCCCTGGCATATTCTCGATAGCTTGTTTCAGAAACATACGCATACTCGCGCGCTCCATTCGTTTTTCTCCTTCGTTTCCGTCGCACGTGCTATACGTTCGGAATATTATTCGTATCGAGCGACTGATTTTACGAGCGCTGCCATCACAGCCGATAAGGAAACGAGCGTTCGCTTTTCTTAATTTAAAATCGACCGCGCAAATTTGTGAAAAGGCATTATTACACTTTTGTTACGTTTCTCGCAAAGTCACAAGCCATACTCTGATAATTAAAAGTAAGATAGTAAGAATCAGCACGAGGTATCTATCGCCTCATAAATTTCAGCTGGCGGCACAATCCTAAAGCAGAGCAACGCGGCGATAAGCCGCAAAACGACCGACTAGAAAATAATTAAACAATTTATCGCCTTGCGAATCTCTCTTCCTTACCGGAAGGGCGATAAATTTTCAAGCTCTGCCCGTTGCGAAATTTCATTTTCCAATTAAATTAAAAAGTGAAAGGAACAACAGCGTATAGTAGTTCCACTACCCGAACGTCGTGTTGTTATACATGCACATTTTTGCTATTTCGCGTTTCCTTCCTCAACCCATTAAACGCGGCCGACCTCGTAAACCTTTTGCATTTCCCTAAACCATTCGTGTGTGTGTGTGTGTATATATATATATATATATATATATAAACGCTGTTATACGTGCTTTCACCTATCTTTAGAGCTTACTATACGCGGCAAGTTCAATGTCACCCACTGCGACCCGACAGAACATAGACAACCGATCGATCGATCCTCTTCCCGTCTTCTATAATAATCGGCGTTCCTGTGGCAACCGGCAACGGCGGTGGCATGGAGGTCGCGCGATTCGTATCACGCGATGGCGGTTTGATAGCTGGCGATTTGTGCATGATGAAGATTCGCTCGCAAGTGTTATTTCCACGGAGATTTGACGTCGCACGTATAATGGGAGATACAGAGTTGATTGGTAGTGCGGGGGTTTATGGAGGTTGAAGCTATTTTGGCAATATGCGCGCTTCGTTGTTGGTTAATATATAGGAACTTGCGTGTGTAACGGTAATTGAATTCGGATAGAACTGGGAATAAGATTTTTTTTTATTTGCGTTTTCCTGCGGACTAAAAATTATTGATGTAACATTCGCGTACGTATATGTTTGAATCTATTCTCAGCTTATACGCGCAAAAAAGTTCTTGTATGTTATTCTTTCATACAATAGGGATAAGCTCGTCACTCTGCAAATTGTAAATACAATCAATAATAAAGTTATGTGAAAATATAGTAAAATTTATCATTTTTAGTTATTTTTCAACCTTAATAATTTTTATAAATGAAAGATATATCCCATGTCAACGAAAAAAAAATCCAATTTGTCATACGCATTTAATCTTTGTATCTCAAAACCTCGCAAAATGAAATATCGCAAAATATCCAAATTTACTTGACAAATTCAACGCCAAAAAAAATGAATGGAAATCGAATAATGAAAACCATCAATCCCATCCTACCATAAAGACACAACACACGTATAATTCCAATTTACCGTAGCACACATCCGTTCAACCCCCGCGTCAAAAAATCCTACTCTCAACGCGCCTCTCTTTCAACTCGTTTTCTCCTCGCTCTAAGCCGCACGCGTCTTTTCCGATGTATATGTATATATACATTATATACGTGCGCTGCTTCCCACGCGACCTTCCACCTCCGTCACACGCGCCGCATAGAGAGAAGCCTAAGCAGGCTCGCGTGTCTCCGATCGATTGTACGAAGACGAAGTTCCGGAAACGTTGCTGCTTGATCATTTATTTTTTCACGTATATTATACGTTATAGCGTATAAGTGAAGATCGTTTTTTCTTTAATCATAGCACAGAGTGTCTCGCAATACACGGAATGAAGACCGAGAGAAATGGTGCAATTCGTGAAATTACTTTCTTTCCTTTCTTTCTTAAGAGGGGCGATTATATTCTCAAACTGAAAAAGGATTATATATACGTATATATACACGTTGGTTAAGCAAAATGAAAGTGTCGGCGCGTGGTTCTGTGTCAAGCGAGAAACGTCTTGTTAAGTTAAATGTCTATTCTCGTAAAGCGATTCCAAAGCTAAATGACAGCGCACGCGTGCACGTCTTTATGCAAACAAACAATATGAGCAATTTCGGCGACGACGAGACCGAAGCTTTCTCGGGTTTCCTCTCGTCCTTCCATGTAACGCGTCGATATTTTACATTTCCAACGAGATACGATACGTGTACAATATGAATATAGCAAATCAAAACGTCAGCTATAACCTATACGTTCAATCCTACACATCAAAAAGAAATATTAATTCGCTCGTCACACCCGCGCGAACCTCTGCATGCGCAGCAACGCGAACGAACGAAAAAGATTTCAATCTCTCAAAGCTGCAAAAGAGACGAGCGCGCATGTATATACCCCCTGCAGCGGAGGAGCCTTTTGCAAAAGGCTCGGACTAATTAGGAACGATGAATCAACTCTCGCTCTCGCGCGCGTACAAAAGCGCGCGATTTTTGCAACGCGAGGGACTTTCTACTAATGCTACTGCCATTCTGCTACTCCTCGCTAGGGATTTTTGCAACGACGCCGCTGCGCTTTCGCGAGCGAACGTGCGGGGATATCCGGAAATCTCGCGGGGGTCCTATCTTGCTTCTATGCGTTTCTATAATGGAAGAGGTTGGGGAGCAGGCGGGTATATGAACGTGTGAGAAAAGCTCTTTTGGATTGGATTAAGAAGGATATGACTGTTATTGTGGTACGTTGAAGTTGATACTGAAAATTTCTGTTATATGTTGATGCTAGTTGAATATTTTATATCGTCGACTTTGACATTTGGAAAAAGGGCAATTGGAAATACGTTTTAAAAAGATTATTTACAAGGATACGGAATACAACTCAAAGAAATAATAAAAGAAATATTGATTTTTTCTATAATTATTAATTTAAATTTTTCTTTAATCTGGTGATATTTTTATACGATCGACGTCCAATTGGTATATTCTCAAATAAGTATTCCGAATTTCCATGAATTCAAGATTAACCATGATAATCACATATGCATATTTAAATTAAACACGCTTATACAATAAAAAGTGCAAGGATACCCAAAGAACGAACCAAACGTTTCATATGTGGAAAACCACAACCATTCTTCGTTCAATTCATTTGCTTTTCTTCTTTCTACCGTTTTTTTTTCAACCCACGCTCTCTCGCCCACGACGGCTCTCCCCTTATTCGCGCCGACCGCGCGAATTATTGCGTTTATATTGCGCGGGAGGGGTGGGGGAGGGGGGGGGGAGACATTACCGTCATTAGGTCGTGTAGCACGATTTCGCGGCGTAAAGAGAGGGAATGACGAAACCTTCACTGCCGGCAGCGGCATTATAGTGCGCAATCGAACGGATGGATGCGCGCGCGCCCGTTGGTTCAAGGTTCAACATAGAAGAAGACGAAGAAGAATTGGGTTGGCGTTGTGCAAGGAATAGGAGTGTGTATGTGTGTTTTACAATGGTTAAATAATGTTATACTATATTATTTATAGAATCTTTTGAAGAGGGTTATAATAAAAAATAAAAAGTGACAATAGTCGTTTACTAAACAATGCACGAGAGATGACAAAGCTCAAAGAGCGCGACTATAAGTCAAAGTGGCAAATATTTTGCGCAATTATGTATAGAACAATACGGATAACTTTTGACGCCAGGAGCGTATATATATCGGTGGTATGAAATATTCGCAGCGCGCCCGTTATATTCTCGCACAGTTATGGGAAAGCAATAGTTTTTTACGTTTACAAAAAATAAAAAATGGGACGATGCTCGTAACTCAACGGCATCTAACTGTACTCGCACGCAGATATATTATATAGATATATATATATAACACGCCTGTGGCAAGAATCTTCAACGCATTTGCACGGCTCGTAAATATATGTATATTCGGAGCTGGGACGTTTTAATCGGCAGCGTAATTCGCTCGATTATTGCACGGAGAAGAAAGTTCGATCGTTTAGCCGGCGAAATAATATCGTGCGTGTGTATGTGTATATGTGCGCGCGTGGTTCGGAAAAAGCGGATAATGTTTGTAATTAGTTATACTTTCATAAACATTTCAATTTTCACTTTCCAATATATCGTTGATAGTCGATAAAAGTATCGACTGTTTTTATGTTAAAATAGTATATGGATAAATATTATTATGTATTTTTTTTTTTACAATATGAAAGGAAAATGTGTGGAAAGTTATGGGGTGGGTATGTACACACTCGGTAGAGACGATTTATTATAGAACGTGTGTATGTGTATTCAGGAGGGAAAAAACGCGGTGTCACGAGTAAGGTGATCGATTGAGTTCGAAAATCTGATGAAATTATTATGTAGGTTATCATATTACGAGCATCGAAATTCATTGTCCTAGATCTCTACTGCCGATTAAAATCTATTACATAAGAATACATCGCGTAACAAAGGTTGGTAGATAATTATCTATAAATTGCCGAATAACGTTTCAGAATCCCCGGTATTATAATTTACAATCCTTGTCTTACACCTTATATTTCAAGTAAAACGTAAAAAAATCATTTCATAAACGAGGGAAAAAGGCAACATTATAAATACAACCTTCGATCGACAAAACTCGAATTTTCCCGAAAGATTACGAAAAATCAACAATGTACCACACCACTATACACAACCACATCCTCCCCACCGGCGTCTCTTATTTCCCGCTCTATCCGCCGAAAAAAAAACGGAATGCCGCTCGATCAAACTCCCCTCGCCAAATGTTTACAAGCGACCGACCAGCTGGCCGCGGGAAATTGCGGAAATCCGTGTTGCGAGAGCATGCGCGCACGTATATCCCTTTTTCCTTTCCGCAATCAAAAGTGCGCGATCGATCATCGCCCCGGTTAATCTCCGTTAAAGCACTTGCGTATAGTTCAGCCACGGAGTGTGATTTTTCGGAGATCGAGAATGCGCGGTTGGCAATCGCGTCAATGATTGTTACCGAGGGTACATTGGTATAGTGAGTTAAAAAATAACGTAAATGATGTAGAAGAAGAAAATTGAATAATTTAATATTTAACCAAGAATATATAGATCAATGTATATAATTTTCATTCTTAAATTCTGACAATTCACAGACTCATAATAAAAGGTTATTCAACTCGCACGCACCACGTATTCACCATTACCAAAAACTGCCATTATTACGACGGATCCGCCAATCATACGCAAGCTCACAACGAAGTTCCGGAGTATCGCCAAAAACGCAGACGGATATTCCATCCTATGCTCTATTATAATTAGACAGCCGTCGCGATTGGCGAGTCGAAAATCAATTATAACCGAGAGGATGTCACGTCGTCATTCATAACAGTACAAATTTCAATCGAGACTGTCGTGGTACCATAATAGTGCGACACGGCAATGACTTAGCCTTACCTTAACGGATCTATCGAGACGAAGAGATATTGAGATATGGTGGACGTAAATAGTATACGCGACATTTTTCAGGAATACTAATATCAAAGTATGAATTTGATTTTTTAGATTTGTAAGCGTCTTTGTTCGCTAGTTTATCCAGACCATTTCACAGTGTAATAGTCATGTATACTTACAAGCTATACATGATCGACAACACTAACACGAAAGCGACGTCAACACTACGAAGTAAGCGTCAAACGTCGGCCCGTTTATAACTCGAAGAAACCTTTAATTTCAATACTCACGCAATCAACTCTCTCGACACCACAGTCTCCTATATACAAGTAGCACAAATCTCGAGCATACACATCATATACTAAAGACTCCTCGCATAATCAAACTATGTCAAGCACACATCCTTTTGCGAGCGCCCATCAATTCCCAAACGCGACGTCTCAAAGTCCAGCGTCACCGTGTGGGCGTACGCATAAGTACACAGACACGCGATAACACATGGTTGGTTCATAATTTGTATATGTATATAGGGAAACGAGAGAGGGAAGGAGGGAGAAGAAGGAATTGGGGCCACGCGTATAATACAAACGCACACACGCACGCGCGTGTAAGCTAATCGCTGCGCGCGGCGCCTAATGACCTGAGAAAGTCGCGCGTGCGTATATAGCTCGAAATTGAGACGTGCATCAAGGTTAATTAAAATAAAAAAAAAAAAGAAAACAAACGAGAAGCCAGAGAAAGAGAGAGAACAATGTAAGCGGAGGGTTTCGGGTAAGTGCTCGAGGGGGTCGAGTTTAATTGGGAAAATACGGCGGTTTTCGAAAGTAAGCGCGCGCGCGTCGCTTTTAAACTCGGGATTAGCGCAATCCGCACTCTGAATTTCAGAATATTATATTATACGCAGACGCGTATTATAATAGTATGATTACGAGATGACACGTGGAAGTACAGCGGTATACCAAACCGCGACGAGTTTTTTTTTTTTTTCGAGAACAAACGACATTAATTCGACCGAGCAAGAGACGAGCTGGCAATGTCAGGCCGATGTGGTATATACGCACAAACGCGTTATTTATACATGTGTATACAATGGCAACGTGCGTGCGAGTGTGAATAAACTCTAATCTGAATGGCGCATACGGCGGCGGGGGGGCGGCTTTCACTTTAATGAAACAAGCGCGTTTCTTCGAATTCGAGCGCCGCGCGAGAGGAGGTGCCGCAATGGTGTTATAGTTGAGAATATGAAATTTCATCCCTTCGCGAGGAAGGTGAAAAGTGTGAGGTGGTATGACAGGTTAAATTGTTACAGAGTGTGTGAGTTACATCGAGGTGAAATCGTTGTTGAGGGAAAGGGAATGTAACTAAAAGGAAATGAGGGTTTTTTTTATAAATCATTGATGTGAATTTTAATTGTTAGGTTGTTTTGACTGTAAAAAAAAAGAACGAGGATTCTATCTTGTCCGGGATTCAAGGTCAGAGTTATTAGTGTGTTTCTCATTAAGCTTAATCGTTTAGTGATTAACTTTAACCGTTGTCTAATGGATATAGCTAAAATTATACATATTTCCATTGTTTTTCCGTTCATAAAATTAGTAATACAATTACTTATAAAAACTTGAACTAAGAAACAATACGAAACACTTTTAACATCCCATACTAGCACCATCAACCAACTAAAAAGAAAAATCAAAATCAGCCCTTTCTACTTTTCACTCCCATACATAACAAACCCATCCGACGACCACCACGAACCACACACTGCACTGCTCTCCGCAGCGAAAGATGAAACAGCAACCCGCGCCTCATAATTACCAGCGCATAAACGCGCGGCCCGATGCGTGTCGGAAATGTGTGCCTCTCTCTCTCTAGGTCTCGTGAACGTGTGTATATATATATATATATATATATATATATATATACACACACATACACTCGCGTTTCCGCGGCATTGTCATCAGGGAAAATATGCGGTCGTGATGCCAACGCGCACTCGGCCGCGACGCGCCTGCTCTCTCGGGTATATATATATATATATATGTGTGCGTATATTCTTTTTGCGAAGAGAGAGAGAGAGAGAGGTTTTTTTTTGGAGGGAGGGTAGATGGTTGACATTGGAGGTCGTTGGACTGCGCGATGATGAGTGGAATAAATGCGATGTGTGTGTGGAGGGGTTTACGATGTGCGATGAGCATGCGGTGTGCTATTAGTGCTCGTATGTATATGCATTGTATAAGGATATGGCGAGCGGAGTTTTATTTCGTTGCCGCCGCGCGGTTGAGTTGAGCTGGAAATTGTCCCGGACGTTGTAAAAGTTTTAATTCAATTTGCGGCGGGGATGGAAATTAATTCTGACCATCGGCGTGATAGAGTGTAATATGTGTGAGGGAGAGTCGTATGATGTTGAATATCAGAGAGGGTATAGATATTTGAGGATTTATTTGTCAAGGGTTTATTTGAACTAAATATGTTTTGTTTTCTAGATGCATATTCGAAGAGACCTTAAATTTTGTTTTCCCATATCGATGTTTGTCTTGGTGAAATCTGATCTTCTACTTGATAACACTTCCGAGGTAGCTATGCATATGGTACGAATGATTTATGTTTTCGGTGTATTATTACTGAAAAGTCATAACAATCGTCATCCAGGAACTTCAAGAGTATTGTGAAGTAGTAGTTCAGATTTCACATGCATATATCTGTTGCTGTGGGATTTATCTTAATCATTAAAAAATACAAATATTAGTTACAACAAAACAAATGCAAATTTCATTGTAAAAAGTACTATTTTTGTTATTAATGAGAAGACTACCTCGCATTTCGCTAAAAATTTAACATATAATCATAAAAAATCCCCGTAACCATTTTACAAAAACATACCGAACAGAATGACCAATTTTAGTCATAATTTTAATTTCCTCATAATTAAAAAAGAAACAACTATTAAACTCTAATGACCTCTTCTTTACCACCGCATATACTTTCTGCACCGATCCAGTGTGGAAGTAAAAACTTCACCTTGCGCAGCTCGCGCAGATCATACATAGAAACGCTCAACTCAGCACACGGCGTCATCGCGGAGTCTTGTCATGCGCGAACTCCATGCTGGTGTATGTACACTTCAGCATCAGCGAGATCGAGAGTAGTATATATACACATACACACACTGCTTCGATCTGATTGCAGCGGCGCTCTTTCTTTCGGCGATGGCTTTTCCGATACATATGCCGCAGCCAGCAGGTGTCGGAGACGTGAGAACGTGACCGCGAGAGAAAAGAATATATATATATATATATATATGTGTGTGTAGGAGAGCGCGTGTATATTTGAAGTTGTATATATGTAAGTATGAGTATATGTCGCGGTCGCCTTGATGAGGCGGAAACAGAAACGTATGGTATTAGAGTATATATGTGCACGTGTGTATGATCTACAGTGAGATACAGGCGGAAGTCGAAGTGGAACGGTTTAATAAATAACATTTCCAGACGCGAAAGTGCAGCCTGCGATCTATGTTTGAATAACAATTTAACAAGTTTACCTTGTATATAACAATATACGGTATAGATTACACGAAAAATATTTTATATACAGCACGGTGGAAGTAAAAGTTCTTTTATATACACTTATAACTCAAAATAAACTCCACCTTCTCCACTGTCTAATTAACCACTTAGCCAAACTCTCTCGCTCGGTACGATAACGATTTCGCGATTTGCATTATTATTATTACCATTGCTACTATATACACACATACACATATACATACACTCCCGATGCAAATGCACTCAGTGCATCTGATAACCACAGCAAATGATATCCGCGGAGACGGTACCACCACTGCATGCGCCGGATTATATAAAGAGACTCGAGAGAGTGGAAAATCGCTGCGCGCACGCGCCCGGGGATTCGCTCGCTTTCGCGCGGACGCGGAAAAGTCGCGCGGGTGCGCGCACTTTCCGCTTCCTTCAGTCTGGTTGCGTGTCCCCGTCGTTGTCGAATTTCGAGGGCTCGTATACATGTTATACACGACAGGATGAGAAGACAATGTTGAAATTGTATATAGTATATATTATAAGTGAGGGCAGAACAATAAGGGTTAAGCAAACTTGCGATTAGTTGAATTGCATGCAATGAAATATACGGTGGCTGATCTAGGTTTTATCAAATAATGGTATCTAAATGGTTCTTGGAACATTACTTTGCTATAATAACCGATATTCTAAGCATTCGGATATATGTATACATATGTAAAACCGAGCGGTATACATTAGGGCTATAATGGCACACCTCGACTGCTAGAAAATAATATACAAATATGCGTATAACCGTAATCCACTAAACAATCTCTAATCGAATAGGAAATAGCTTATACAACGCAAATAAAATAAAAAAAACTAGTTAAAACGCAACACGCGGCGATTTCAGCGAAAAAGTTATTAAACCAAACTAAACTATTTCGTAAGCGAGTGAAAATATAATGGCGTGTATCTATGTGTATACTCTCTCAATTTTTCCTTTTTCACTAGCGTTAGCTTACTCGGACGCAGGATGTTACATGAAAAATTGGTCAGATAAAATCATAACTGTAGCGCCGCGGCGAACGTTCGTGTTGCGTACACGCAATAGCCATTAAAATATGGAGCACTTTGCAATTTTCCATACGTTTTGTCGTGTGTCTCGTATATACTGGACTTTTTTTTCGGTTTCGTATAGTACCACGTATAATCCGTTATATGGATTCTTGTATACATCGAACTCGATTGTCACGTGGTTCGTATATTTCGGACGAGACTTTTCACGCGAATATCTCCACACGAAGCAATTAGCATTCTGGCTACTTGTAATATAAGTTATTACTCTCGTTCTCTCAAGCAAAAACTAATTGAATATACACATTACGGCTGCGCTTAGCTTTCACTAATAACAACGTTAACATCTATATCGCAACATTCGATGGAAAAGCAATGGTATATAAACATTCACCGCGACCACGATTATTGTTTAACCTTGGACGTAAACAATCGCAAAACCAGTTTATACTTCACGTCACTTCTAAACCAATCATCGCTCTCAATCTACCGACTGTATAACCCTTTGTGCGAAATCATCCTCTGTATATTCACACACGCACCCACGACCATTACGCCAATCCTAACCGACCCTCCGCGCCCTATCTCTCCATTTGTATGATTCACATTGACCATGTGCTGTCTACTTTATCCCTTTCCCCCCCATTCTCGTACAACGACAGTCACTTCTCTCTCCATCGCCGCCTATTATTTTAATGGAAAGAACTCCGGTCATTACACTTATACAATTTTAAAAGATTCGTCGTCCTTATATACAGGCCTCTGTGTATGTGCTTTATCGGCGCGTAATCACCATAAATTCCTCTCCCGAGGTTTATGCGCGCACGCATAGCCGCGTTCATGCAGGGTAAAATGGTAATGATCGTGGTTCTCTAAATTTCTTCTTCTCTTTTTTTTCTACTCTACGAGGGGTTTTTAATGGATTTTAAGAGCGAGTAAGGAGAGTATCAATTTCGCGCGTATATATACATACGCTTATATATGCGCGAGTTAAAATTGTTCCTGTACATGTACACGTTTTTCGCATTTTAGGTTTAGTGGTATAATAGTTCGAGGTTGGGTTAGACTGTGGTATATAATACGGTTCGTAGTTAATGTCTGTTTTAAAGTTTAAGTGAGCTAATGACAATTTTTAAAGGGGTTTAACGTGCGCGCGCGAGCACGGAGAGAGAACGAAGTTCTCATGAAATCTTTATGGCAGAGCGTCGCTAAAATTAAGTATAGAATTTTATGAAAAACTTAGACCGCGACCGTCTTTTCCCATATTGCAAAACACAATGCCGGTTTTTCCCTTGCCACCACCGCATACGCGCGCAACCTTATATATTTTATTACTCGCAAAGAACCCAATAAAGTCATTCACCATACCGCACCACCGCCGTCACTCGGCGGCAGCAACTCTCGTTGCAAAACGACGAATTTCATTGCGAATAAACCACTCGCTCTCGAACGCGCTATAGAGGTAACGAAAGACGAGGTGGTATATATCTGATACCGATATCTCGCGTTCTCCCCCCAACCGACGGCTCTGTATCTGTCTGTGTCTCGGTTACGCTATATTCACTTTTTCTTTCTTTTTTTTATTAAAGGAAGACATTTCAACATTCGAAGTTATAATAGTTATATATATGTATGTGCGCACAGTGCGAATGTTTCGCCATAAGCTGCGGCTCATCTAACCGAGTTTACTGATCCCCGCGAGTGTATAGCAGTGCACTTTCTCACATGGATCTGTTTTATGTATATATATAGTACGATGTATAGTATAGATGTGGGTGCATTAAATTTTGCGTGTTCTTGCTCGCGATGGCGGTGACGATGATGATGATGATGATAATAATGGGCTTTTCTTTTCGTGACGAAATATAGTACGACGAATGGTCGGTACGCAGAGACTGCGTGAGGGTTGTATATATATGTATAGTATAATAATTGTTTTAAATAACGCGAGGTGCGTTTCTGAAAATTAGCTGAGAGGATTTTGCAACTGTGTTAAGTTTCTAAGCGTGAAATGTTGTTCGCTACGCACGTTACAATTCTCGTTACTCTATAAATGTTTTTATTTTAGTGATACGCTGTGGTATATAAATGTGGTATATAACGAAGGTTTCACTATATTATAATTTTGCATCACAAAAAATTTATGATCCATGCGTAATGAATGACGCAAAAAGAAAAAACGTATAGGATCGTAATCAGGTCGATCAACTTTTGAAATCTCATTTTTCGAAAACTAGCCATCACAAACCGTTGGTGCCGGTAGCTGGCTCTGAAAATATTTTCGTCTCAATATATTGTGCTCGGTATTACAGTGCACCGCATAAGACAAAGACCAAGTAACCTTTAAATTTCCAGCAAAACAATAATAATCATCAACAAGGTATCGTCGCACTTCAATCTACTAAATTAGAGTGACGCTATATTCCAGCCACTCCAATTTTTAGATCCACCAAAAAACATCCCCAAAACAAAAAAAAAACCCTCATGAAAAACAAGCACACAAACTGTCGTTCTCGATCGATCTTCCTTGCACTTTCCTCTCAAAGCAAATAACCGAACAAAACTTCAGCTCTCACATCCCGCACTGGTACAACGTATAATATACTAAAGTACGTCCACCCTTTTTAGAATATATAGACGCGACACGCGAGGCGAGCGAAGGTAACGCGCGCTACCGCGGCGGCGGGAACACTAACCGCGCGCCCGGCCGCGCGATCTTGTCCGCACTCACCTCTATAGCTATATAGTACTCGCGTGTAATAGAGAGAGAGAGAGAGAGAAATTGCGAGGGAGGAGGTAGAGGCGCGCCGCGCTCGCGCACAATGGGAGGAGGGAGAGGTAAGTCTTTCTCTCTCTCTCTCTCTATATATATATATATAGCTCTGTGTCTAAGCGAGGTAGATTACCGCGCGTGCACCGGCGAAGGGAGTTTTCGGACGTGTATATAGGTATAGATATTGTTTTTGAATGGGAGGAGGAGACAACAACGACAACGTGAAAGTGAAAACGAAAAGGTCGGTATGTTTTTGTTACGGCGCTGTCGTCGTCGTCATGGTGATAATGATTCGGCTGTTGTGTGATACTTATATATATGTATATATATACATAGGTGCTATAGGAAGTAATTTCAGTTTTCATAATTCGGCACTGCTATTGTGTGTGCGTGTTTATGGAGCTCCAATGAATTATGTCACTGGGAGAGTTTTTCTTTCCTTGCGTATGGAAGAGAATGAAAGGGTTCGGTGGGTCGAATGAATAATGGATTTTTATATTGAGAACTGAAAATTTTTGAAATAGTTTCCCGTATAACGTATATACAATACAAAGTTTTGTTATCATGCTAATACAAAAATATGCCCCTTTCGCCCAGTAATAATTCCACGACCGAACAATGCAACTTTCATTCAAAACCAAAAATTCCCCATACGACGACGTTTTCCTATTATCAAACGCTACTTCCCAGTACACGTATATACACATATATCCATGCCCACACGACAAACCGAAAACTCATCATCATCATCGTTCTCCCATTTTACATTCCGCCGCTAATTCGTACAGCCTTCGGGACATTAAAACACTCGTAATGCAGCGAGCTCGCACGCTTACATGTACATACATATGGACCTTCTCAGAAGCCGCACGGTACATAACGTTAGCGGCAACGGTTACTGACAAGCGCGCGCGCGCGTGCGCACCGACAAGGATATGATATCGGCGCATTGATGAAACGAGGATATATAGGGAAGTGAGCTTATATTACCGCCAAGTAAATAATGTTTATTTTATACCACTCTAACCTCAAAATCACAACTTTGGTATGATTTTTCGGCGCTCGTGGTATAAAATGCTGTTCG
>JAYJLV010000001.1:6490618-6507391 GCA_036873485.1 Torymus texanus | reverse complement strand
AGTGTAAAATAACGGAAGGAAAAGGAATGACTGACGTTCTTATATTGCGAGTTTTTAAGTATATGTATTTATACAAACATTTTATTTTATTTTATTTCACTATAATCTATGATGTCTGTACAGAATACTTTATTTTAGTTATTATTTATCCACAATATATCTATTTATAATATTTTTATTGCCGATATTGATATTGCCCCCGCGTAGCGCGCTTGAGAAAATCTAGTTCGGTAAAAAATCTATTCTGAACTAGAACGCCAAACCTACGACTGACACTCAAAACTCAAAACTCTGTGAAAGCATTCGCGTGTCGTAGGTTCAGCCGTCTGTCTTCGCATCATAACACCTGCAACAACACACCTTATTGTGCGCCGAAATTTTCGACAACGGAAAAATCATAAATTTCCATTCGCTGACATTCGCCGAAACAACGAACTGCACTCCACTCGTCGCGACCGACACAAAATTTACGCTCTCCCTTCTTAAATATCATTCTCTCGTCTCTCTGGGCGCCACGAAAATCATTATCACTCTTCAACTTTTCCGCCTCCAAAAACAAAGAAAAACATGCACTCTAACTAGGTCAAAAATTATAAATACTCGAGCGCGACTCCTGAGCTCCAGGTACTCTACATCTACACCTACGCGTATACACCCAAGAGTAAAAAAAAACGCACGTGCCGACGCGAAAAGCCATACTCTCGTAGCAGCAGCAACAGCAACAGCAGCACCGCATAAAGGAATTGTTTCGAACTGGGTCGTCGTCTCGTAGTCGACGACGGCGAAATCACCGTTCTACGCACGTGTCGATGCAGTACGATGCATTTATTATTATTATTACGATTTTTCTCTCCACCACAGCACCGGCGAAGGCGCCGTTTGTTCCAGATCTCCGGGATCCCGATAATGGTTTCGCATAAAGGCGCGCACAGCTCGTGAGTATAGAGCCAAGTTTTATAATGCGTTGCTGCGCGCATGAGGAGCTTTTTTGTGTATACATATTTGTATGTATACGTGTGTGCATAGAGAAGGGTACACAGGATATTATGGGAAAGAATTCGCGAGCAGTGGATGTTGCAAATGCGAATGTAAGCGCGTGGGTTTTAGTTGCGGATACTGCGAGATGGTATCATTATATGTATATATATGTTTACACAGTAATGCCGAGGTATTGCTGAGAATATGGAGAATTGCCGAGAGAGTGTATCTCCTTTTTTTTTCTTTTTCTTTAAAGATGCAAGCGGTTTATGAGTATTGGAAAGTAAATTGCAAATCGTGACTTGAGAATTTGCTTTTGCGAAGATGATACTAATTGGCACGTCAAGAGTGTCAGGTGTATAACTATAGCATGCAAGCTACTGCGTGAATAATAAAGTAATGACGGTTGTCAGAGTGATTGCAATATGCAAAACTCTTGCATCTTCAACAAATTAGCTACTTAATTTTCTGGCGATTCATCATACACGTGTACAGAGCGCGTGAATAAAAAGCGAAGAAGAGGAGGTGTTCGTTTCAGAAATATCTATTTGCAGAGAATCTTTCACACATATACACACACACACACACATCGATCGCTTATATCTGTATGAAAATGCAGATTGTCACCCTTACATCCGCTCTTGACGATCTCAGCTCTCGTACGCGTTGCAGCTTTGAAATTCAACGAGCAAGGTTGAGAGGGAACATTAACAATTCACGTATCTCTATCGCGCGTGTGTGGCACTGCACGAAAAAAGCATGAAATATTCAGGTGGCCCCCGGAACTATTGAATACCTTATCGATCAAATCTTTTCCGGGAAGTTTGCTGCAGCTCGACTTAAATTTGTCCCGCGAACTTACATATTGTAGTAGAAGCTGCCAGGGTTATACCACTTTCTTCTCTTCGAAAATAGAAAGATTCTAAGGAATTTTTTTTCGGTTGGTTCATTTTAATTTTCAACTTTTTAATTAGTAATACGACTTTATTAGCGATTACGTGAAGAGAAAATTTCTACCAAAAATCGCTACGTTCGAAAATTGACGTCATATTTGTGCAGTAAAAGTTCCTACAAAAAATGGTAACCGGGTCTACAAAAATATCAATTCTTACTTCGAATTACAGTAATCTTTTAAAAATTCATGGTAGTACGACCCCAACAGTTGACAATCAGGTCGAGAAAAAATCTCCTAGTAAAAACGACAGTACTTAAAAAAATTACTATAATTCGCTGTGTAAAAGTCTCTATGAAGAGCATAAATCTCGAGGAACAGTAAACTAACTACAAATCATAATAATTCCGGGTAAGCTACATCTGAGCATTACGGCAACCTGCATTATCTTCACCTAAAAACTTGCTTTACACTAGCTACACTAGCAGCACCTCGTTCGCGAACATCAACACTTGTACCAACAGCCTCTTGCAGCCTCCTCAAATCCCACCCGTGTAATCACTTAAATACAGCAAGTCCCGTTTCACCATCTCCTCCTCATCCTCCTTACGCAACCTCCCGAAAAAAAGTAGCGCCCGAACCGTTACACTCTTGCCCATCTACATATCCTCTCGGTATGAATATATCCAACTATACAGACTGGACCAATTGTTACACTCTTCTTTTTCTTTAAAATTTCATCCTCTATGTTCTCATCCTCAGCCCTCGAGCGGGCGTTTACCGTTTTATTACGAATTGCGTCGAAGCAGCCATGAGTATGGGTGTGCGTGCCGTGCAAAAAGCTCCAGTCCACTTTTCGGAGGCTGAAAAATCGTCACTCGTGTGCAGCACGTGTGTGTGTGTGTACACACGTATGTACTTCCTTAGAGCGCGAATTGCTGCAGCAACAACTGGGGCAAGTGCGGGCTCTCCTTTTTTTCATTTTCTTTCTTCCTTCTTGTTTCCACCTCTCTCTCTCTCTCTCGCCTGTGCTCTTTGCAATTAGAGGCATTGCTACGTGTGTGTGTGTGTGTGTGTGCGTGTGTACACATGTGTGCGCCATGTGGATTGTGTTCCGTACGGTCGAGGGTTTCCTTTTTCTCTCCTACACTCGGCTGCCGTTGCGTTGTTTCACGGCGCGTTTCTTTCGCTGCTGAATTTAATTTACCAATTTCGCGCGTGCGCACTCGCTCGCTCGTTACCGTGGTGCGCGGTGCGTTTTTCCGGCCCTCTGACTTTTAACATTTTTCCCTGAGCTTTCGTTTTTAATTACGACTGAAACTCGTATTTCCAAAGAAATGTCGCGCGTTACGGGTCTCTTCGAAAAATTTTAGATTGGGAATCCATTTGGTCATTATAGTTACGCAGGTAGATGAGTCACGTGCGCGCGTAATAAGTATGTGTTATATGAGGCCGGTGAGTGTGTCGCTGATAGATTACCGATAGCTCGTGAGTTGGCGCGATTATCACTTACTTATTTAAGACTAATAGCTGTATTTTTATTAAATTACGTGATACTCAGTGCCACTTGAATTTCTAAATCGCGGCGCGTAATAGGGAAACCCAGTCGTCCACTCACTTACCAAGCGATCAATTTCACATTGATATAGGTATGAATGAATTTCTTAGTTCTTCGCTAATTTGCGTTTTTGTGTTTTTTTTCTAGGTTTCTACGACACAAATAATAGCACGGATAACGATTATAATCTTTTTACTTGAAAGTTAAAACAAAAATGTGTGTGAAGTATCGATAACATTGAGTGCGTATAGCTCGATATATATTATTGAGAAGTACGACTAATATAGGAATACCGAGATAAATTTATACGCCTGATTCGAAGTAATGTTTTTCGCAATATCAAATAGGTTAAAAAAATTTAGGTTACACAGATAATCAATAATACACACCCCCAAAGATTCCAATAACTAAATATCCTGTAACAAGAAAATTTTTAATGAATATTGGCCATTGAAATACGATAAACAAATACGAAATACGATACTACATCTATCGCTAATTACTCTCAAAGTAGCTGAAAACTCGTACGCATATCCAACTCTGTCAATCAGGCTAAAAACCGACGTTCAATCCGTGATAAAGAAACGCAATATTCCCACGCACGACGATTAAGCGCTATGCTAGAAAGACGACCGCAGCCCACTGCGCGTTCAATAAAACATGGAATTATCCGCGACTTTTTTTTTTTATTTCTCCATCGATGTATAGACTCGGCGTGCATAGATTCCCTCTCTTTCTCTCTTTCTCGACAGGCGGTGGGCTCATATAATGCTTAATCGAAGAAATCGATCGGCGCCACGGCGAGTTTTCGCCATTAGTTTATATACGCGCGAGCGTGCACGTATATATCGATTCGCATTTTTATCACTACTCGAGGTGAGTTTATCGGTTAGGTACGTTGAACTTGCGCGCGGGTGATGGTGCATTAAAGCAGTATATGCAATAAAAGAAATGGTAATGGAGAGGATTGGCAGGTAATCTTGATTTATCAAACTTTTTTGTGGTAGTATATGAGTAAATTCAGATTTTATGAGTAATTTAATCTACAGAAAGGATTCTTTATGTGGAAAACTATTCATTTACTTTTGAATATTGTAGATGTGATACTTGTATCGTTGAGTAAAGGATTAATCGTTGATGATGCCATTGATAAATACTAAACTGCTAAATTATACTTTATATTTTGCTACATAATGTTGAAACAATTTGAAAGTTCCAAATCAATACAAGTTTTAAAAAACCTCACTTCTGTTATGTTGCATAATCACCTAACCCTGTACACTACTGCGACATAGCCACGCAGCCTTTTTCAGCCTATCATCATACTTTACATCATCAAAATTCACGTAACAAGACCCAACAACGTATCCTCCCACCCAACATCTCGACCTTAAAAAAGCATTTACCTCTCCGGTACACAAACGCCATTACCAACTCGACTCACCTCTCTCTCTCTCTTTCTCTCTCTTTCTCTCTCCTGTCCTTCTCCTGCCGCTGGGCCTACAGCAACCATGACGCCGTCGAAATTAATAAGCGCCGGCGGATCGGGGTCGACGAGCCGTCCGCGCAAAGCCGATACGACGCGCCGTAAGCCATTTTCGCGCGCTCGCGTCGCACGAATTAAGAGCGAGAGAGAAGCACTTCGATATACACTGTGCGACGAGTCGATGCATCGAGAGGAGCAGAGAGGGACACAACAAGAGCTTTCCCTGTTAACCTTTTAGAGAGGATGAAGAGGGGATGGGGGAAAGCTTAATTTGTCAGTGCTTGGAGTGTTTCTAATCCGGAAAGTTTTGTTTGGTGGGTTCGAGAAGGGGAGTGATGAAGATGTGTTTTGGAAAGCTCGAAGGTGTGAGCTAGCTAGTAATGAAAGACGTTGCGAAGTTGATTTTGTAGATCGAATCTTTGGTTCAGATTATTTTTGAAGTTGTTAGTGACATAGTTTTGAGAGCATCAAATTTGTTGTATATACTAGAAATAAAGTGCATAAAATTATGTACACCGTTAGCATGATGCTTTTATTGGTCTGATTAATAGGGATACTCGTCAGTGATGGTAGCAACGGTGCGCTTAACATCAAAGCCATTGTAAATATTTACAATGTACATGTATCGTAGGTAGATTGAATCTAGGTTGGATAATCCTCATAAATTAGCTAAACTGTCATGATTACATTGAAAATTTATACGATAAGTTGTGGCCTATGCCTACACTCAATATGACGCAGAAATTGCTTGTTTCCATTACAAAATAACTCGAATGAAATCCTGCCGATTTAAGATGTCATTTGGTATATTTTCACTTCATTTCAAATTGTTTCTCAAAATATTTTCTTTAAATAAGCTTTCCAATCAGTTGGATATATCCATTCCGGCGCACGTGGTACGACGCTTTTAACGAGAATAGCCATGAGAAACTCGACTGTCAGCTTAAATGCGCTGCACGCGCACGAGTTTTGCCGATCTCAGCAGAATCTACTAAAATAGATAATGTCCATGATTGGCTAGTCATAATACTTAACCTTTAGGAGAGATCTTTTCTTTTGTGTGTACGAGGCGGTCGCGCAAATATGGTTTTGAAAATTATGCTAATCGACGGCGATTACACAGTAGACTTTTAAAAAACTGACGTTTTGTAAACCATGTCAATGATTCAATCCATCTGATATATACCCAATAAATTATTGACTGCCCATTATATTATACTCTCGGCCTTTTTCATGATGATCTGTAATATAAAAAGATCAAAAGAAATTCCTAATGTCGGGTCGATGATATGGAATCACTTTCATTAATGAACCACATAAAGGACTTTACAGCCCCCAATAACTCCTTTTTACAGCTCCCTATACGACATCCAACAAATCCAATACCACTATCAATCCCACCGATATCACCACCACCACCATGACCACCGCCTTGAGCAACAGCACGGAAGCAAAGAGCGTACAAAAACATTACGAACGTCGTCCCTTACGATCTCCCCGCTACTCCGCGTCCTTGAAAGCATTTCGAAAATAAAAAATTGATTTTCCCCTCGCGACTTCCGCCACCGCCGGCTGCTATCCTTGCACACGACACAATGCCTCACGGGAGAAAGAGAGACACTGGACTAGCTATATTCTGTCACTACTCGACTCGCGAAGCTCGACCGATCGATAGAGCGGCGTTGACGCTGGCTTTTATATACCTTGGCGTGAAATTCGCGGCTATATCGAGTCAGGCAAATTTCGGGGACGATTATTGCGTTAAAGTGGACGAGGGGATTGGATGTGGACAGTGTGACAGTGTATGGGGGTTTATGGGATAAGCGAGAATTGAGAACTCGAAAGTCTATTGGGTCGGAAGGGAGTGTTGGGTTTGGGGAAGGATGGATGCAGAGTGAATTCGGCGTAATTGGCGTGTAACTTTGGTCGAAGCAATTGAAATGGAGAGGCGCGTAGCAGTCGTAGCGGTGATAGTGAAAAAAAGGAAGGAATTGAAGAGGCTATTTCAAGTTCTTGATTGCTGTTGGAGGAAGTAGCTCATTTTTCCTCCATTTGTATAATGACTCTTTTCATTGTATTGAGCCGTTATGTAATAATTTGGTAGATGACTAGGTAGAGACTGAAGACAGTAAAAGAAAAGTAATAAATTGGAGAATGATAATTGTTTTCCACTAGGGTTACCGAATACAGTGAATGTCACAATTGGAATTTCATCTTTTACTGATAAATCACTAAATTACTACTTGGATTTATTTCGGTATCGGATTATCTAATCCGATAACATCTAATATAAGGTTTAAAAAGTTTTGCAACAGAAACATTAGTCATATAACAAATTCTCTGCCACTCTTTCTAAAAAATAAAGCAGCAGCTGCACACTCTATACTTCTTCAAACAACCATATAGCCCAACTGCCTACCGCACCACCCAGACCTTAACACCTTTTTCGACATCTCCAGCGTGCGCAAATAACTGGTCCCTTGGAACCACATAACGATTCTCCGAAACCTCTTTTCCTCTATCGCACAAAGAAATCCACTACAACTCCCTCTCTCTCAGCTCTCAAAACCAAGTCGCCTTCTTCGTCGTCGTCGTCGTCGCGTAAAAATGACGTAAGGAGATAATCGCAGCGCGCGGCTGTGCACCCGATTTACGAGGAACCGGTCGCGGCCGCCGCTGCCGTCGTAGAGTGAGCAGCAAGAAGACGAGTCGAGTCGTCGGTCGGTGCCTCGCCGCGGAACAACCGTTACGCGCGCGCGCCAGAGCGCGAGCGTGTTGGTGCGAGTCCGTGAGGAGAGGTGCTACCGTGAGGTAGAAAGAGAGACAGAGAGAGAGCAGACTATGCTACTACCACGTCCATTTCCATTTGAGAGCGACTCGCCAAGTTGTTCGGGTTTTACGTCGGCGAGAGAGAGGTGAGGACGTAGACCTGCGTGAAGTGAGAGAAGGAGGAGGAGGAGGAGGAGGAGGAAGAGGAGAGAAGAAGCGCGTTGTTGATGGGAGCGATGATTGCGCTGAAGGGGAGCGCGCTGTGTAACTGTGTCAAGTTTTCGAGATGGCGTTATGAATGCTCTCTCGGTTGGTTGGTTTAGCTGGAGGTATAGCAGTAGTCCTTGGGATTGATGTACGGAATATGTCGAGAACGAGATGAAATTTGCGTTGCTCGGTGGTAAAGGTTTAGAAGTGAGTAATAGTGTCCGATTAAGATACGAATATTTTGATAGATTCTAATAGATAGGTAATGTTTAAAATCTCTTTCAATTATACAAGACTAATTACATAAGACTGATCGAGAATCTAAGATTTATTTGATACGCTAAATGATGAAAACGCGATTATAAGAAATATGTGTTTAGAAAACAAAATTCATTGATCGTGTTTGAACTTACGTATTTTGGACTGCATAATAACATGAGATGCTCACCTGAAATAAAAGAAGAGTATTTATTAGTTGAAGTAAAATTATTTTATCTATAAAATAAATAAGCGTAACGAAATTCACAATTGATTTAATTTACTGAATCTATTCATAGGTGTAGATTCATAGTTCTAATTTTGACGCATGTCATGGCTTACTTCACTATGACGCGTGGCATGTCATAAACAACTCAGAACAAAAATATTTAAGAATTCATAGAACCTTTGTATTGCGAAAACATTATGTGCGTAAATAAATTCAATACATTATCAGTGTCACTGTCGGGTACCATAGGTTGGTGTATCTCATTTTAGAAGGTTTTATTTCGAATTGCAGATCTATTCATCAAAATAGAGTATACTAATCATAAAATGTAAACTATAAGAGATCAATTTTTAACTTTCTTTTTAGCAGTGTAATTTCACGATTAATATTTTAATGTTCCTTAAATTGGATTAGTCTCAATGTATCAAATTCAAAATAAGGTACCTATTACTTATACTAATCGATTATCCAATGTATAATATAAAGTCGCACATTGAGTAATAAGAATCAAAACCATACAAATGTATTTTCATAATATCCATATTGATTTATGATCTTATACCTCCAATAAACCGTTAATAAATATCATTTATGCGTGATAAATCTTTAAAATCATATTCCTTAAAGAAAGTCTAGTACATAATAGTTTGATATTATTTAATAGACTCTTCTTACTATACTTAGACGTTTCAAAATGTTACAACAACCTTACATCAAAGCTGAATGATGTCACACTATCTTAAACCCATCGCTTTGAACTTGCTAGACATAGCCAACCAACTCAAATATACCAACCTACTGATAAATATAAATTTTCGTACTCGATAAAAGCATCATGTACTCGAAATCCATTCGACCGCCTATTTAATTCCCCAACTCCGTTACACAATCGACACGCGCACTTCGCTTGAGAAGGAACAGACCACTCGCTCAGCTGCAAGGAATTTATGTAACCTATTTTTCTATCATCTTCGATACTACAAATGCACTGAATCCAGCGAAGCCGCGCATGATGCAATCGGTTACTATTTATAAGCGTTCGCCGGTCAATTTTCACAGATGAACGGGCCCAGAACGAGAGCAAAACATGACTTCCGACGCCGTCGTCGTCGTCCAATCACGAATCAATCAAGCCGAGGCCGCCTACGGCTAATTGCAACGTTAATTGCTGGCGCGCGTGTTCCCTTCCATGGTCCGTGGGTGAACACCACAGGGAGGGACGCGTCTCTGTGTCTTTGCGGGGGGGTAGGTACCAGAGGATGCCTGCGCGTGTGAGAGACGAATAGTCGGGTTATATTGGATGTAGATTTGTGGTAGAATGGATTAGACAGAAGGGACGAAGGAGTTTGATATGCTAATATTGGGTGTACGATTTATTTGAATTTTGGTTTAGGAGGCGGTGTGGAAATCGTGCGGCTAGACGGTTTTTAATTAATATAGCTATTTAAAGGAGTTGAGAGTCTCGCGTAATTCACGAGGTGTATGTGTAAAGCCGTAATTTTAGAGAAAATCGTGTACGAACGGGTTCTCTCTTCTTCCATCTGGGTCACTTAATTTTAACGACACCTCGAGCGCTCGTATGCGTCTATATATAACAATTTTCATGGAATTTCCTTCACGCGGACGCGTGCACATATTGCACGCATAAAGGAGCTGACGACGTTACGCATTTCCTCTAAATAAACCGCGGGTATTTGGAAACTTAACAAGAACTGATATAGCTAGTATAATATAATTCTCATCAGAATTCGGATATAATTGTTCTGAGCGCCTTTACTGTACTGTGCGCACTACTATTAATACGCCAAATAACGCCTTGTTTTCTCCTCTTTCCTATTTCTAGCCTTCATTTACTCCCTCTCCCTCTCCCTTTCTCTTTCTCTCTCACTCACTCAATCTCTCTCTTCCTTTCTCTCTCTTTCTTTCTCTATCGTCCGCAGGAGTTTTCACGGGGCCAAATGGAGCGGAGAATCTAATCGGACCGCGCACGAGATACTTTTCCGCATTCTCCGCGCGTATATCTTCCTTGTTATCGGCGATTTTCTAAAATTTAATGGCTTATAAATGGCGTTTATCGTTCGCCGAGCGCCGGCTATGCGTAATGGATCGTTCACTTCACGCATTGTTAGAAGGATCAGATGGATTTACGGCTGTGGAATTAAGAACAAAGATAGTTTCATTGATGGGTTTTTGTAATAGGATAGTTTTTCAAACTTCACAACTGGAATGAACACGGTACTCATCCGATAGTGGAGCTTTTATTTTCCATGTTCAACTAACAATAGGCCTTAAGTGTTTTTTAAAAGAATGCTGATACAATTCAAATTAATTTTGCAAAAATTACCTTAACGAATGATTGTTCAATTTGGCTGCTATTAGAAAAATAACTTGAGTATTCTTTTAATTACACCATCATTTTTCAATCTAAATTTATGAACATTATCAAAATATCCCAAAAAATATTAAAGAAAAAATTAATAATCAGAGTCCCATTCTGAATCGCATCAATTTCCATCCGACCTCAACGCAAATGCACGAACTGTCTCGTTGAACAACAAACAACACGATCCCGGTAAAAAAAACCTTGATGTACGCAGAGAGCGAGCCTTGCGAGTGCATACGTACGCAATCAAGCCCATGAGAGAAAAAAAATTCATTCTCAATGACGAACTGAACGACGACGACGGTAATTGCGTACGACGCGTACAATCGACGCCCACAATACGCCGAGTAATCGGATAATCACTTTTATCTTCGATTGCAAATTGTTTTGTAGGTTATCGATTGAGCTTCGTTTGCAAAAGCTCATGCCGCAGGCTTGGCCCCTTTGCTTTATTTAATCCGGCAGATAATCTAATAAGAATTAAATCGTTTATTTGCGATTATAATGAGCTCCTTTTATTCGTCGACGTTATCGAGACTTCTAATATCGCTAATTTGCTCTTTGTGAATTCAATGAATAGCAAGATGGATCGCGATGTGCGCGGTAGTAATCAACGGCCTCGCGGACGGGCAATTATTTTTTATGATCGCGGCGAAGATGATGTGCTAATTCCAGTCGACTCATTTTTCTATGATTAAAGAGTAGAAAACTCAATGCTTCTATGCGGCTTCCAACGGTGCGAGTAGCCTTACGTTTTAAAAAATTTCCTGGCATGCGACTCGAAGTCACAAGGTATTTTCACTGGTAATCAACAACGAACGTGCCTCACAATAAGTATAATCAATGAACAGGGAATTTCATCACGGGATAATCGATCATGCGCGTGTGCCCGATGCAATAACGAAATTTCAACGTCGTCGGTCGGACAAAATCAAAGGTAGGTAGAATTTTGAATACAATGCGGCTCATTTGGTATGCCAACTGCAGATATGATTTAAAATATCAGCACCGACACTAGCAACTAGAACACAGGTAGCAGATATAACTTTAGATTTATGGTATACTGCCGTCGAATTTGGGTTAACGCACAGTACACGTCAAAGTCACGAATGATTGACCGTTAAATTATATTCAACCTGTCCAAAGCCAAAGCAACCCAGACAGTTTCTTATTCGGCGAGGTTCGAAACCCAACACAAAACCTTTTGTTCCACACCAGCAACCGATACGTACACTTGTCCGCGCGCGTGATCACGTGCAATCGCCATCCATCCCGGCTGCCATTGCAGGCCGACCCAAACACGGCCAGACGGAATGGCAGGAAGATTAATTCCCGGCGCGAGGGGAGAAAAAAGACCAAAGAAAAAGAGAGAGAGAGAGAACGACTTTCTGCGCGCGCTAGCGCGAAAATCAAAGAGAGCGTTGCAAGAGAGGGAGACAGAGAGAGAGAGGTGTAGCTCGCGCGCACGCGGCGCAACAGAAGTATATTATAGCATCTCCCGCCGAGGAGAGAGGGAAGACGTTCGCGAAAGAAGCTAAAAGCGCGAGCGAGCGGCTGCTCGGAATCCAGCATCGGGAAGCGTATGAGAGTCGATCTCAGGGCGGATTCCCACCGGTCGCACGGTCACGACTCCTTCTCTCTCTTTCTCCTCTCTCTCTCTCTCTCTTGCCTCTGCTCGGCAACGCGCCGAGCCCCTCGCGAGTGAGCAAGCGACCAAGCTGTGTATATGAATGAGAGAGAGCGAGAGGATCTACGCTAGCGTCTGCACGATTGGATAATGTTAGAGAAAGAGAGAGGAAGAGTCTTCAGGTGAGGTGGTGGAGATCAGATCCAGAGCTGAGGTGCTTTTTCCTGGATCGCTAAATTCGTGGGGTGTCCAGCTGTGAATTGGTAGCTCATCGTCAAGGGACAGAAGGTTACGTTGGATTGACGTAACCGTTAATTACTCTTTCTTCGGTAATAACAGTAGAGTGCGGTGTAAGAGAGATGTAAAGGATGATAGGTCTGGAGGTGTATCATCGATCTTGACGAAACCTCGAGGAATATCGTTACGACAGGCATTAGCCTAAGCAGGCCCATTTATCACGAAGCACGGCAGACAAAGAGACACGGCGTGGCCTAGTAAGAGTGTCCTTGACAGCGAGTCCAGGATCTAAGTCGGAGTCTTTGTGGACACGAGGTGAGCCCGGGTCACAGCGCACAGCTGCAATGCGCAGCATAATCCCGCGATATGACGAGGAACAATCGTGACATTCAAAGCTTGTTAAATCGGGAGTGAATCCAATGATAGGGATTTCTTCAATCACGGTTTCTGAGGACGGGTCAGAAGTCTTATGAGTTGTTGTGATGTTCCACTGGTGATCTAATTTTTGTGTTTACAGGTATATTTTTTCGATTAAATTGGCAGCTTTGATGTGTGTTTAAGAGATTGTAAGATTTCGCAAAAAATAATTCCCAAATACAATGTGGATATTTCGTTACTCGAAACTAAATACTTATATGTACGACAGGGTGAGATAAGCTGCGGAGTGAACAGCGACTAGTTTGAAATTTAACTGTCGGCCACTTTGTGTCATAATTAACGCAGAAATAAAAGAACGAGAGACTTTTCCGAGCACCTCTTCAATTTGCCCATGTCTGCGAGTGAACTAGACGCATGGGTACTTGGCGTAATTGAATTAATTGCCAGCGCAAGGTCACCAGACGATACTCTTCCACAAGGCGACCAACAAAAACACACAAAAGAAAGTAGTGTATCTCAGTCTTTGACAACTAAAAAATACACCCCACTTTAGAAAAAAGGCATCCGACGTCTATTTTCACCCTAGGATAATCGTCTATAAAAAAAAGAGAGAGGCATGGAAGGAAGTTCAATGTGCCCACGTCGCCGAGGGTAAAGGGTAACTCTCTCTCTCTCTCTCCTCTCGCGCACAGGTATTTCCCCGGCATTTTTTCTTAATCGATAGACTCAACAACAGTGTGTGTACGCTCGACCGCTCGCTCGTTCTCCGGGGGTCAGTGAACAGTATATACACACGCTCACTCTCTCTCTCTCTCTCTCTCTTCTCTCTCGCGTATATATATACGTGTATCCACCACCGGCCTATACGCCGAGCGCGCTTGACAGGGAGAAATGCAGGTGTTATCGATCGTGCGTGGCGAACACACGACGACGTCGGCGCTCGCGCGCGCGGTTTTTGAGGTCGTAGGACGACGACCTCCAAGACGCGATAGACTCTGTATGTGTGTGTATGTATGTGCCGTGGTGGTACTTGAATGGCTTTTTTATTGAGGCGTGCGAGAGGGTTATAAAAGCGCGCGCGCGCGCGAGAGAGAGAGAGCAAGAAGAGGAATGAGTGGTCACTTATCTGCTGCCTCTTGCTTTCGTTGGCTCGATCTCAGCGTGGAGGCGAGTGTGTTTATACGCGTGCTCGAGAGAGCGACAGCGAAAGGTGCGAGAGGTGTGCGCACGACCGGTGGATGCGAGAGCTGCTGTGCTCTGCTGCTGCTGCTGGATTGTTCGCCGATCGGCGCGGGTGTCTGGTAACACGATTTGAATTTTCATATACGTGAACGAGTGACGGCAATGTTGTGAATTGTTTTCTTTCTTTTTCTTTGTAGGTTCGCTGGAGATTTAAATGGAATATTGTATATATATTTACAAAATTTTTAAATATTTCAACAGAAAAAAATATTTTTAAAGATTTCAACAAAAATAACATTTTTATGGCCTTCATAATAAGAAACGATAACAAATTTTTCCAACAAAATCTTTCTAAAGTTAATTCGTAACCCGTAGTTTGCTACAGGTTCCGGTATCTTTAGCTATATTTTCTAATTATCTTAACGGCTTTGGAAAGTTTAAATTTTAATCTACTAAAGCTTCGTTCAATAGGTTTTATTTGGCGTCACTAAATATAAAAAAAATGTGTCGTATAAAATAGTACTTTCGTATAATTATTTTAACGAGGCTTAGCAACTTTCGTTGTATTCTAAACTATATACATCAACAAATTATTGATTAAACTATATATACTTTTTTTCTAAAACTTAAATTTAAGCAGATCATAATGAAAAGAAATGAAAAAAAATTTCTGAAACATCATCTACTACATATTTCAAATGCCACCAACAACACAGAAAATTCCTCACCCACACATATTTTCGAAATATTCGACCATTTTACTTCTCTCTCTCTCTCTCTCTCTCTCTCTCTCTCTCTCTCTCTCTCTCTCTCGCGTGGCGGGCGTTTAACAGCAGCGGCGGCGTCTCATTTTCCTCAGCGCGCGGGTAAATTTTAACGACCGCGCGCGTACACGCGCCTCGCGTGCGGCGAAAGCATTATTACCCGCGAATACGTCGATGAAAGTTTCCGTGCGCGCAAGTGTCGGGGATTAATTATCCCCGCGCGCAATGGTGTTTTTTTTCTCTTCCTTCGTTGTTCTCGACGCATGCGCGCGCAGTTTCCGCGTAAAAAGTGTAGTACTACATGACGGAAGATACCGCGCATGGCTAAGGTTGCTGGTCGATATGGGAGAGATAATAAGTAAACTGCACGAATATGTGTATAGGTGTGCTAGATATAAATATTTGACTCTACTGAAAGAAAATTTTTCGAGACTAATGAGTCTCGGTTAATGGTAAACGCCTAAATCAGTAAAAGAAGGCACTAAAATTTTATCACCTCCTTGTCGTCCTCTACAACACCTCCTAATCCCCTAACCAACTATCCAAACACATCCGTCCCATAAAAACGTCCCCCTCTTCCATCTCTAAATACTCTTCCCCCATTAAAAAGGGAAAAAAACTTAAAACCTCTCTCCGAAAATACACGCGGAAGAAGCCCGGAGAAAATTAAAAAGCCACCCGTACGAAGCGAAGAGGGAGAGGGAGAGAGACAGAGAAGAGACTGAAGCAACAAGCGACTCGAGGAGGAAGAAGAAGAAGAGTCCAGCTCGTTTCCACTAATTTTCCCGGGACGACGCAGAGGACGAGCTGCGGCAAAGGCGCACCGCCACGGCTGCCGCGGCAGCTGATTAGCCCGAGAGTTTCCGCGACGCCGGCGTATAATGGCCACGCGGCACGTGAAAGAGAGAGAGAGAAAGCAAAAAGCGGAGGGAGCGAACGCGCTGTCGGGGAATTTTCGCAAAAAGAGGAAGATAAGATTGTGGTGTGTAGGTTGAGGGGCTTGGTCGAGGTGGATGCAGACTCTCGTTTTACGGATTGTTGTAGATGCGTTGAGGGGCTTTTTTTGTAACTAGTATGAGGAATTTTGTTCATATGGTGGTTTCGTCAAATTTCGTAAGAATGTATGCGTGAGTATATGTACAGAAGAGATGATTGCATTCAAATGTTCATGAAAGAGCGGAAACGAAAATTGAATAATGAAGAATGCAGCAATTTTAATTTTCATATGATTGAAGGTATTTGAAGTCGCGATCTTGAAATTGGAACAGGCCAAATTTCACTAAAGAAAATTCAATGTACCAACATTCCGAATTTTATTCTACGATGGTTTATCGGTTAAAAAATTCATGAAACATTTTACTTGTAAGAATAACTGGCGTTTCGACTTTGCAAATATTGAAATTTACGGAATACTCGTTTGTTACCAGATGTTAATTTTGATTATTCTTTATAAGTCTACATATAACTTTAATGTTTAAGTTTAGTGCAGGAATGATTATAAATTTTATATAAATAGCTGTATTTAATACTGTTGTGATAAACACTCTGGAACTTGTTTAATGTTTCATTAAATAAAATAATAAATGAACTAAAAATATTTCATATTCAGTTTAAATTATACACACATCGGAAGATTAAACTAGTTGAAAGTCCTTTGTATTGATTTCTTGAAAATAAGTATTTTAATATTTTTAAATTTTATTGAAAGAGACTTAATAGAGCTCTTAAAAAATAAAATACTGTCGATAATTATGGGTCTGAAGTTTGCAACGTTGGGACGCAACGAAATAATTTCTCACAAATAAATAAAACAGCTAAAAATTTG
>JAYJLV010000001.1:6465611-6490518 GCA_036873485.1 Torymus texanus | reverse complement strand
TTCTCTATCGACCAATCTTTTAATGATGAAAAATCAGATTGTAATCGCAATGCATCTTCAAGGGATCGAACTACAGAAAATAATTTGACGTCGTCTGCATATAATAAAACTCGAGAGAAAGAAAGACAAAAGACTAGATCATTGACATATAAACAGAAAAGTAAAGGCCCTAAGTGGGAGCCCTGAGGTACGCCGGACAGAACAGGAATAACTTCAGAAATGCTATCGTTGATACGAACAGCTTGCGCAAAATTTTGCAAAATAAAATAAAAGCACTATTTTTCAGATAGTTCTTTTTAAAAATTTATAAATTTCATTTTATAAATGAATTGGAATCATTCGAAAAAGTATTGAAGATTGGTCAATATTGCTCAACCAGGTAAGTTAGAAATTAAAAACTTCAATTTTGTTTTTTATTATTTAAAATTCGACATTCCATCAGTATTGATACGCTAATTTCATCAAGCTAGAAGTTTATTAAACAAAGTTACAAAATTAAAAAGTTTCCTTTTAGAAAAAGTTGTTGTAAGTCATCGTTGTAAACTTTTGATGGAACATCGTTTAATAATCTTCTATCCTGATTAAGTCAGCGCACAGAATGTGGTATTTTAATTAATAAAAGCAAAATTGGAGTTTTATTAATATCTGTAACTGACCTGACTTTAGAAGATCTACAAAATCTTCAAAATAATGTAAAATGAGTAAGTACAATCCAATACCGATACTTACAATCCATGAAGTTGTTATTATCGAAAAATGACGTTTGTTCTGTAAAATTTTGTTTGCATCTAATTACATTTGTAATAAAGATATTTCTACTAATTCATTTGATTTGTAGTTTCTTATATGGAGATTTTTGGGCTCGTTTATAATTAGTCCGATGTTAAATTTGAAAAAATTAAAGATATCGGACCCAACATTTGAAAAAATATATGTAGTGTTTTTCGGGGTCGCTGGTTATGAATCCAAGCACCAATTTGGGGTCTGGCATCCTTAATTTTTCTAATTTGACTTTGGATTCGTAATCAATGATATAAAAACCTAATGGCATTACAAATTAAATGGATTAGTAGAAATATTTATGATACGAAGGTACTTTGAGTATGTGAACTTTTTGGTAATCACAACTCCATGAATTATAAGTATAGGTATTGCGATTACGTTTGTCATCCATTTTCTAATGATTTAAATCCATTTTTAAAGTAAAATAAAAAAAAAATGTTTAAACACGACAATCTCAAAAATATAGTTTTTAATTTTATTTTGCAAAAATTTCGCATAAATTATAATTTGTTGATTATTCCTGTAGCGGAAATCGATAGATCACCCGCGAAATAGTTTTCATAAATTTTAACGACCGTTTTCTTAATTAGAAACAACATTGAAACAAAATTTTACCTTATTTAAAGGTGGATAGAAGCATTGACTTTTGCCTTATACTAACTTTTTTTTAAATCCGATTTTTCACGATATTATTAAAAATAACTTTGATAATAGTACGAAGTAATGAACAAACTCACAAGGAGAGTGGACATCGACTGAGAAAAGGGTATTAAGAGGACTTTGAAAGTTGTTCTACTGTCTCAGAAAGAAACCCATTGCTCAATTCACAGTATTCAAAATTAAAATTATGAGTTTCAAAAGCAAGGATTGTAAAATACTTCAATATAATTTTATAAAAATTTTGGACAATCTGGGGATGGCTCAGCAATAGTATGTAAAATTATACTCTACTATTTTATCGTTTATGAAAATCTTGATATGAATATATTTTCTGTTCTATGGTTTCTGTTCGATCTCTTTTAACTAAATTTTATGAAAATTCATTTTTTCTAGAAAACGTTGATTTACAAAGAAGACTGTTAAATCTTTCACTCTTATCTTTCTCTACAAATACCAATAAATATAATACAAAATGCGCTTAATCAAGCGAATGTTAACAAGTGAGATATAAATGTTTGTTTTCTTATTATTAATAAAATGTGTACCTTTCTTTAAAAATTGCAGGAATATTACGAAAACAAGTCAATATTAGGTGTGTTGAATCTTAGCTCATTCATATATAAGTAGTGAATATTTTGATTTATACTATATTTTACTTGAAAGAAGTATGTCAAATAATTGGTTCATTAATTTACAACTAATGTAAGTTTTTAGCTCTTATTTCGATCGTTACGTTTTTTATGAAGGGCACAAGAAGATTTTGTTTTTTTTTTAATTCCTTGAAGCCAATTGGAAAGTCTAAAAAACGCTAGGACAAGATAAAAATCAGTATTTAGCAACTTTTAATATACCAATCAAAATGTTTTAAAAAAATTGTTTATTAAATATTGCTGTAAAAATGTTCGGGGGGATGCTTGATTAATTTTTTTCAGTTTTTAGTCAAAAACCATAAATTATGATCGAAAGGATAAGCAGTACTTTAACAGATTTAGTTACTTTATTATTGTTACAGAAGTGAAATTTTCAGACAAATTTATATAGACTATTATATAAAAGTAAGTATTATATAGACTATCTATAAAATTTCTAGTATTACGATACAGCTGAAAATAGCCATATCTATTCTGACGGAGCTAACATCTTACTACTGAATTTTCTAATATAAAGGCGTAAAAATTACAACTTTATAATTTTATTTGAGACAGTGCTACGTATTAATATATTTATATAACCTTTATTTCTTATACATAATTAGTTAGCCGAATGTACAATAAAAAATTTTCAACAAAAAGGTATCTATTAGAATTAATCTTCTTTCAGTAAACAAAAATTATATTGGTTATATGTTATACTAAAAACAATTTAACCTTCGAAGACTTCCTTTTTGCTTTATGTTTAAAGAGTGTAATGGCTCATAAATATTTTGCAAGAGTTTTAAAATCAGCATGTACACGAAGTAACGTTTAAATTTAACCAAGCAAAACATAACAACGTAATTCTATCAAAGAGATTTATTAATCAAATCATATCAGATCTCGAACGTGTGCGATTGTGTAAATTACGTACCAATTTATATCCAAACCGTTCAAAAGTGCTTCGCAGCAATTGAATATTTTAAAGATTTTATTACATCCGTACGAATTGAACCATTTAAGTTTCTTTTAATTGCATAATAATACTCGTTGAATCATTCAAATATTTAATAAGCGATTGTTAAATAAAAAAATGCTGTAAAAGAAATACGTAACCCAGATTCGCTTTGGATAAAAAAATTAACCGACTTTAGAAATGAAGGCGGCATTACTAATATTCTATTTTAGATTAATCATTTGATATAAAAGATTCTCAATTGTACTTACCTTAGAATAATATCGATTTCTTTTTACGTAGTAGGTAAAGTTTTTGAAGGAAAAGTTGGAAAAGGTGACATATTGGTATGAATAAAAGTATTTGTGTGTTGTACACGTTTTAAGATAATGAAATTAATTTTAAAACTAACAATCAGTATAAAGTTAAAAGTAACTTTGTTGCAAAATAATTATTGTGAATTCATTTAATTGATTCAATTTTTGAAAAATATTTTATCAAAGCAAAGAAAATTAAATTAATGAAAAACAAGTAAACGTTATATTAATTAATTTAATCAATAAAGAAATAAATGAATTTTGAAACGAAATAAAATTAAAAAGTTGATAGAGTGAGTGATAAATGAATAATCGATGCCGTCGATTATTGAAAGTGTCTTTTATTTACATCGTACTTATCATGTATAAATAATCAAAATACTGATTAAATGTTTATTTTGATTTTATTGTTTTTTTATTATAAGAAACTTATTTATATAAGAATTCGTCTATTACTAGAAATATTTGTTTCTTTCTTACTCCCTTCGATAAAAATGTAACCTAACATAAAATCTGTTTACATATATGCAGTAAAAGTTTACTCCACCGCGTTTCTTCATCCAAGAAATATAACGCCGGGAATAGAGATATACAATTAATAGTAATTGATGCTCAGCACATTATGTACCTTCTTTATTTCATTCGTTAAATCAAAGAGAGGACCTTATGCGTTTCTGTCTTATTATCATTAAATTAACAAATACGACTTGGCTACGGAGTGACGAAATCGTAGGAGGTGCAATAAATTATAAAATATAGGCTTACTTTTAACTTATATAGGTATAATTTGACGAAAAATTAAACTCTTTAAAATTAACCATCGAGGGCTGGATGACTTCGTTGAGTGCTAAATGCCATTCCAGAAGTTCCTTGGATTAAAAAACATGTCTTTTCTTTTTACAGGCATTATTTTTCTTTTCGTAATTGTAATAAAAGTAACTCAAGTGTACTTATACATTAGATAGACTAAAAAAACGCGATCGACGAGAATTCGAACATGCGTTACAATTCACCGCCTTCTTGCTCCGTTTGCTTAACTACATTAGCGAATGCCCCTGAGCATTCGTTTAATTTTCTATATAATTGTTAATTGTCGCGGTTACGCAATTTCATCCCAATGTAGTGATGAACAAGGGGTTGTTCTAGTTAAATAAATAATGTATTGCACAAAATGTTTTCTCGGTACATTTTTGTTCGCGCATCAAAACTCACGATATTGTTTAAAACAATATTCCTTGAAAAAGAAGTAAGTAAAAAAAGTCGTGAAATGTAGGTGAAAAAATATTTATAAAAATGCTTATAAAATTATTTTTAATGGATGATCAAAAAAAGGAAAAAAGGTAAAAAAGGATAAATGTGAAAAACCAAAATGTTGACCACTGTGTTATTTTTTTGCTATTTACTCGCTTTTTATTCACTTTCAAATATCATTAGTAAATTAACGGATAAATAATAAATTAATTGATGAAATCATAATTATTACCATTATCATATATAAACATTATTGTCATTATTATAACTATTATCGTAATATTACAATTATTGCTTATCGCAAACTGCAAGTGAAGAAAAAATTGTAGATACTAATCCAATAATAATAATAGTAGGCATTATTATTATCAATAATAATAACTTAACTTAAGATCGTTCTCGTAAATAATGGAAAAAAGAGACGATAACAAACAGGAAACAAATAAGCCCAAAGACCACGCGAGGTTGTAAAGAATTATCATTTTTTTTGTATTGCTCTACTAATTCTTTAAATCAAAAACATTGATTAAAGTTATGCGATTAAAGAAGACTTAGTTCGATGTTTTCATTTTCTTTTTTTTTTAACGCAATGAAGTTTTTAACGTATGATAATTTCAAATAGTCTCTAGCATTACAAAAAAATAGGATGAGAATATCAAAGGAAAAAAAAATACAAATGTGAAAAAATAAAAGTATTAGGAAAAACGAATAAAGAGAAAACGTAGTAATAGAAAAGAATCGCAAAAGTCTTTATCGGAACTAAGAACATTCTTGTATAAAGTATAAAGACAGATGCAGTTGTATTATCATAATAATAAGAATAACATTTATGATAACGATCTGCAAAATCAATGATTCTTCTTTTTCCTTCATCTCGTTTTTCATCATCATAATCATGGTGTACATCGACGTATACCGATTGTTAAAAATTTTACTAATTAAAATCTACGAATAAATTAAAGATATTACAAGAGTGACCGAATCGAATTATCTCAATCAATTTCGTTCTATACATATACAGCGAGGTGTATTGCTCCCCGAAAAAAAACTAGATGAAAAAACTTTTCATTTATCCCCTTTATTAAATTCATCTCGTGCGAGCGAACTTCGAGACAGTTCACTCGCGTAGGGACGAAATTGCGCAAAACGCGAAAAGAGAATAATAAAAAGTGTACAGGTGAACAACAACCAATGGCTCAAGCGATTCCACGTGGCCGACTTCATTTTTCTTTCTCGGTCTCTCTCCATCGCGACAATAAATTTTTGCGTATTATGCGTCGACTCGATGAATCGTGTCATCGACGTAAAACTCTTCGTCTCTCTTTCTCTTAGTATTATCCCCTCTTTCTTTGTGCGATTTATAACCACTTGTATGTACAATCGAGAGCATTCTCCCCTTTTCTTTTTGTGTTTATTTACGTTAAATTTTTTGTTTGATACTCGGTTTTACAATATCGTAGAAAATTGTCTCCCATGAACCATTGGACCGCGCTTGTGTGTACGTGTATTTGTGTAGTATTATTATTTTTTTCATCTTTCCTTACTCGTCGCTAATTTACAATTCGTCAGTGTGTACATATTCCTTCTTTTTTCTTATGGCGAAAGAAAATAATCAAATTTTCCGAACAGAACGTAGTAAATGCTAATCTTTTTTTTGTCTTTTATGAATTAACATACTGCTTTTAACGAAGGTAGAAGTAAAAGAAAAAATGGAAAAAGTATGTGTGCAATAAGAGGTCCAAAGAAACAATCAATGGTCGGAGAAAGAAAAACGATTAGGATAAATTAAGCACCTTGCTTTTACGAAGTTTATTAACGGAAAGAGACGAAATGGAGAGGATATATATGCGTATATATCGTTTTTCTCGCTCCTTAATTCATCTAAAAAACGTCGCGTTTCTTTCCTTTCTTCTTCGGTAAAACATTATGTAGTAGCGAAATTCTTTTAAAGGCTGCGATTGTAAAATACATGTACTCTATTTACAAAAATATACACAGTGAGCAAACTTACAAGATTACAGACTTACGATTCTTGCATTTCATTTCATCTTACTTTTTCTTTATCTAATCTCTTGCACATCGATTTAAAAAGAGTTTCGAGCGCGCAACGCATGTTCGTATTCAAATTCGCATTCTCGTCTGCGTTTTTTTTATATTCGCATTTATCTCTCTGTATTTTTCTCTCTATCCTTCACTCGAGGCCTCACGCAACCAGTCCAGAGATTGGTTTCGCCCGAAAAACGTCTCATCTTTAAAGCATTAATTCTTTGTTTGTTATTTTTTTATTTTACGTCTTTTTTGTCTTTTTTATAACTTTTTTCGATTGTAAAAATACATCTTGTGTCAGTCGAGTTTCGGGACTATGGAAGTGATACAAAGGCCTCGAGAAAGGTTCGGGTTTTTGCGCTTCAAAGCCTTATATAAGAAGACCTTACAAAAAAATCGCGTTCACACTCTCATTCAGTATTGTGTGTGCTTATTTTTTCACCGCCATACTCTCTAATAAAACCACTACTTTCCCCATATATTTCTAGGTTATGCAAATAATATGTTTATTTTTCGCTCATTTTCATCATTCTTTATCGCTATATAAACGAGTTCGGGAACTATCGTCCCTCTCTTCTTGTTTGTTTCTTAATTCTTTGTTCCGATTTATATATATATATATATATATATAATTATAGTCTACGTACAATGTCTCTCGCACCTATCTACACACGAGTGTCCCATTATTTCGTCGAGTCCAGTCCGATAGCGAAGCGGGAAAAGTTTCATTTCTTTATTAATTTGCACAATATTAATATTTTTCCCCTCCAGCTATTTTCGAACGAAATGAGGATGACACTGTTAACATCAGAGAATTACTGCACGTAATTTCATTTCTCCAGTGTTTTTGTCTTTCTTGTCTTTCTCTGCTTTTGTCTCTCTTCAAATATATATATAATAATAATTTGTGTATATATATATTTATTTATATATTTATATGTATATGTATATAGATTCTTGTATATGTAATAAACTATATCATCGTTTGTGATTTTTCTTACAATTGGATCACTTAAATTTACATAACGTACATGCTTTTTTTATTCAGGTAACCTCCACGATTCTTCCTGTGGCACTTTCTTAGACGATCTCGATCGCGTTCTTTAATTAATTTCTTTTATTTTGTTTCTTTTTTTTTTTAATTTTTTCGTACTATCCAAATTCAAAGTTTTTTTTCGATAACAATTTCATTTTCACTAATAGCAACTATGCACATTTTCCCGCGCAATTGTAATACGTCTCCAAAAGAATAATTTATCTAGAATTAATTTTTCCTTTTTTATACTGCGCACAAAATTAGGAAAAATTCGTATACGATCGATTTAAAATCTCAAACACTTACAGAGCTAATAGAAGTCTACTAAATTTAAAAACAAAAAAAAGAAGAAAACAATTCATTGCAATTTTTATTAGGTTTGCTATCGAGTGCGACAACCTATTTTATCAATCGATAAAGAAATAGAGGTCACTGTGATTTCAAGATTCGAAAAAAAATTGATTTTATCGTTCGCTTTTTCATGAAATCAAAAACAGTCGCTCGACGTAAAATTATAAGTACTTCTCAAAAGCAAATGTACATTGTGTTGTCGTATTACAAAATTTGCAGTCTTTTTTAAAAAAAATGTAAAAAAATTTCTCTTCAATTTGCTATACGGAAGACTTGACATTTTACTCGTCGAAAAATACGTAATGCGTACCCACGAAAAAGAAGAGAACTAAAGTAAGTTCATAATAATAGTAAGAATAATAATAATAATAATAATAACACCGATTTTTTCGTTACATTATTGGGTACAATAATAGCAAACGATCGGATTGCAGTTCCTTTGCTCATCAACCCACGAGTTCGCATCTCTTTTAAAACAGTTACGATAAGATCGACTAAAAAAGCAGAAAAAATAAAATTATACAATAGCAATAATAGTAATTACAAACAAGTAAACAAAAAAAGCATGCTCTTTTTCATCAATCAATGATCTATTCGTAAAGTACCATTACAATAAAAATACAGGATTCGATTTTTACAAATCTTAAGACAACTGTACCCTTTGATAAAATTAAAAAAAGAGATAATTAATAATAATAGTAATAATAGCTATATAATAGTAGTAATCAACGATTCGGCAATTCCCTACATACATAGACGCACGCGGGCAAGCGCACGCTTCTCTCTCTCCATGCACACACGCGCGTACAACGCACATCGTCTGTCTTCTTCAACAATACGTCCCTTTTTCCTATCTCTCTTCTACCTCCCTCTACGAGGGAGCGACAACGATCTTTTATCTCGTCTTATGTCCCTCAATGGGTATCTCTATATATATATAATAATTGTTACTTTTTTGTCTTGTCTTTTGTGTCCAGTCTTTGCAAAGAAACGCGAATATTAACATGGATGCGACGACGACGACGTCTTGAAGGCCCCAGCAGTCTGACCGCGTCCGCGTCGCAACTTCTCACTCACTGCTCGCTCGCTAGCGGATTCATTTCTTTTTCTATTATTTCTTATTTTTTTTTTTTCGCTTTGTTTACGTGTACATGGTCGAGTAGCCAGCGGCTGTGTCGGTGGCGGTGGCAGCGACATTTGGTGGCAGCGAGGTGGCGACGTCGTAGGTCGGCGTCGGCGGCCTGGGGCTGTGCCACTTGGGTCAGAGGGCACGCAGCATCTTGATGCCCGACTGCACGTAGCGCGCAAGATCTGACAATGAACTACGTGGCGTCAGAGGACCCATCGCCTCGTCAAGTTTGATGAAGAAATCTGTGGATAAAGGAAACAATTTTAGCTCTTGGAAGATTTGTTATGATTTGGGTATGGATTTAGATTAATGGTATTGTTATTATCTGGTTTTTTTTCTAAGGATGAAATATTATATATCGAAGTATAAGTACAGGTATCTTGACTGTAATTCTGTTATAAATTGTTTTAAAGTCAATAAAAAAAAAAAAAAAAAACAAATTATATATTTCCGAAGCCTAGAAGAATATTCATATCTGAACGATATATTTAGACGGCAAAAGCACGTTCCAAAACATTCCATTACTTCAAAAAGTAATTTCTAGGCGTTTCTCACACTCTCCTAACTTCTATACGTGAGAGCGTCCTCCTCCCGAAAAACTTCGCCTTCATTCTCATAAAAAAACTCACCTCTATGCTGGTCCGTGACGAGCGCACAGGCCTTGTCCCACTTCTCGATCGCGTTCATCAACATGTTCATGTCGTTGTGCTGGGTCTGCAGCATTTTCAACGTATTCACGGGCACGTTGATGTAGCTTAGCGCCTGACCGTTGACAATACCGCGATTAGCGAGCTCGCCACTGCTGTAGCCGCTGCTTTGGCTGCCGACCGAGCCGACCGATCCCGCTGGCGACGGCGTGGGTGAGAGGGACGGTGTGCCCTGGCCCTCCAGCGGTAGCTGTATGTGCAAAAATGATTTTATAAGATTCTGTGCTTTTGTGGTTATTTCGAGCTAGTCTGATTGTTATTATGATTAGTATTATGATTATTATTATCATTATTTGATTTTTCGTTCCAAGCGTTATGGTTAATTTATAAGTGCAGAAGCAACTTAAAAAGTAAGTTTGTTGCACGTTATAAGCTATTATATTATGTGATTAGTACGTTGTTCAATTTACCTTCGCGTAGTAGTCGCCCAGAATCATATGATTCTCCTTGACTTCGGACTTCCTCAAATCGAACAGCTTCTGGTAGATTAGAGACTGACACCAAAGACTAGAAAATTGAAAACGAAAAACACATTCTTACCGATCCATTCATCGGACATAATACACCTCCTTCCAAATAATCAAACGTTAAACTGACCTCAGGATTAGCAATTTATTGTGTATGTTGTTCTCCATTGAATTAGTTGCTTGTCCTTGAAACTTTGTCGCGATGAACCTAGGATTAGAATCGTTGAAGATACTACTACAATATGGGTCAACACAGGTTTCTTAATAGGATTTTATGGGTAACTGTCGCACTCACTTTATAATGGACAGAGTATCTTTGTACATGCGCCAGGCAGCACGTTCGGAGACTGGGGACAACTCCATTGCCTGGCCCGTCAGGATGAAGTAGATCGCGCCCTCAAGATAGAGTAGGCACTGTGTCGTCACGTCCGTCTCCTCGTCAGCGTTGTGCTTCAGTCGCTTTGCCTCGGCCAGATATTGCTCTTGAAAGCTACAATCAAAGGAGGAATTGAGTTAAAACTGACGTTGCTTTTAGAATTATTTAAGATTCCTAAATCAAATTTTTCATGAAAAATACTACTTGGATAGTTGCAGATCTGTACTTTAAGTGGTTTGCAAAGTTAACTTGCTTCAGAGTTTAAAAAAATTCTAAAAATCCTTCTCTGGTCTCAGCTAATAGACCAATGGATGATTAAGATAATTATAAAAAAGACAAAGAAAATAAAAACGACTTCGGCATTTTCTTATATCGTTTATTTACATTTTTCATTATTTAAACTATTTTTCATTCTAATAATCACGAGTTGTATATATAATATGAATTTTCGTTCGTGTCTTTGTTATTTTCTTTGTAATTATAAACGATAAGTAATTTTCTAAATTTGATGTAAAATCACACTTTACCTGTCAAGATCCTCTACCGTGTCATTTCTTGTATACCATTGTGAATAGAATACGCGTTGCGGTGGTGGCGGCGGCAGATTCATGTCCATTTTCTCTTCCCGTTCGTGGTTCGTCGGTTGTACATCACTCTGCAAAACACAAGCCATCGCAGTCCTTATTAAAAATTCTCCAAGCACCAGCCACATCTCTACCGACCAATAAATCTCAATTGATCCTTACCTGACTTGAAGAGAATCTTGCTACAGCAGTCTCCTCCTCCTCCTGCTTGTGTTTCCTCTTCCTTTTCTTCTCCTCCTTCAGTTCACTCTTCACCTTCGTGTCGATCGAGCATACGGTGCTCAAGCTCGACACTGAGCTACAACTCTCCTTGCGTTTCCTCTTGACGCCGCTGCCGATAGTACCGAGATCACAGCCTTGTGCGGTCATCATCATCATGCTCGTGCTGCTGCCGGAGGCGGAGTTACCGCCGCCGCCGGCACCGTCGCCCCCGGGGTGCGGTAGCTTCACATCAATGCTGGGTTTTGTGTCCAGTGGTTCGTTTTTTGTACTTGCACTGCTGGTACTGCCGGTGCTGCTGCGGCCGCCACCGGTGCGGCTATTGCTGCGCTTGTCACCGACGACGACACCGCCGCCGCTCGGCGCATCGCTGTCTGTCTCGGTCGGCACGTTGTGTGGCTCCACTATTTCGCCCTCCTCGGGCGTCGAGGAGCGCTGTGATGCAATATTTGCGCTCGTTTGTTGTCTATAAACAAAGAGGCATATGAATTAGGACATCTTTTATGGTATGCACAGTGAGAGAGATCGTCGTTTGTCTAATAAAGGCGCCATTTTACTACTTTTTAACGTATTCAATCTTCTAGGAATTATAGGAATTATAATCTTCACTTATTTTTCTACAGATATCTCGACGCGCTGTCTATATTATCGATAATTGCACACTAATTTAGAAACCCTTGGCTATGATTCTACACTTAGAGACTAAAAACTTTCTTCGCCACAACCTTAAATTATCTCTCTCTATCTTTCTTTTTTTTGTTAACCCCCGAATGCTTCGTCGATACACACCTCGACACCGGCCTGGTATCTGGCATCTCAGTCCTCTGACGAATATCTTGGCCCCTCGATGGCCTTGGTATGTGCTTAATTCTACTGAGGTCGAGCTTGCAGATGATCCTGGGCATGCCGTTAACGTAGGTCACGGACGGCACGTTCAGCCTCTTCTCCTCTGGGACGACAGGTAGTTGAACTGTAACCGGTTGCGGCGGTACAGTCGGTGGTGTAGGCGCCGCCGGGACAACAGGCGCTGGCTGCCTTTTGTACGGGCTCTCGCTGCCCGCTGGCGTGTTGGACGTATACTCTTCCACGTAGATGCCGCACTTGGCGCCGCCCTTGCCGCCTTTGCCGCCTTTGCCACCCTTGCCACCCTTGGCGCGGGAATCGACGAAGAGACGGCGCAGTGCGCTCTTTTTGTTGTCCACGGTGGCGTTAGCACCACCTGCGCTACCGCCGCCACTCTCGTCCTGGAGCTTGGCCGTGGCCGGGCCATTATCGCTGTCCGAGTTCTCCGGCGTCGTCGTCGGCATCGGGGCGCGTGGCCTTGGCTCCACTCTCGCAATCTGTGAAGTAAACAGGGAAAGACGGTTGGTTAGTTGCTTGCGGGAGGCACGGGAGGGCAACTTAGCCTTTGATGGTTTTCAACTTCGGGGGTGGTAGGTGTGAATGAGTTCGGTTTTTAATCCTGCGCAGGTATGCGAGTTCTCAACAAATATAATGTACATGGTTTATTTACAGGTATTCTCTTTTTATTTAACGATGCTATTGACTTACTGTTACAGTTTAGATGAGACTTTTTGTAGATAAAAGAAAATTTAATTTAATTTTTTAAAGTAAATATAATTGAGTTCAAGTTTAAACAAAAGTTAAATGAATTTCAATATTCAATATTTATTTATTTTAGTCTGATGCTTTAAAAATTGATAAATATACCAATGTGTTTCTACAATCTCACAATTTTTGCTAAGTGGTAACAATATTCAAATAATTGAAATACTTCCATATAAAGTCCGTAGACTTGATCGAAAAAGAGATTCCTCGTATATTTCAATATTATTTAATGATAAACGTGCTAAGATAATTATTATTTCATATCGATGTTATCAGCAAACATCATAAACAATAAAATATTCAAAAGATGTCTGGCAAATCCATAAAGATATTTCAGAATCTTTAAATTTCAGAATCTACGAACAACGAAATCAATAAAATGAAAAAGAACCATGCATAAACTTCATACCTCTAAATGAAATCATAGGGACATTAAAAAACGATAGACGAAATGTATGAGAAAATAATTTATTGAGCTAAAAATATTTTTTATTCGCTACCAGACGATAACAAATATGTTTAGATCAATCAAATCATTAAACGGAAGATTAAAAAACATTTATATTACTGTCCTCGTATTGAAGATAACATCTTTGCTTGAAAGATTTCACAAAATATCGATTCACATTGTCTCCATAAAAACAATGTTTTCTTTTATTGAAAAAATAAATTCAATAGATCCTCGTAAATATTGGCCATTCAAACAAATATTACTGATATCTACATTAACAATTAACCTTATTATCTGTCATCTTTTATCGGAAAAACGTGTTGGTCCCAAGAAATTATACCTATGCATTCCCCTGACCCAACCTCGCTTTTCCATCAACCAAAACACAACCCGCAAAGATTATCTCCAGTGCGACGACACAACCTCCTCAATCCATTGAAACGCAATTGCGGTACGTACCTTCTTAGTTCTCGTCGCAACCTCGGACTCGCTATCGGACTCTGACGGGCACTCAGGGGCACTTGTGACCCTGGGCCTCTGCCTCCTGTGCTTGATCTTGGGAGGGCTTTTCTTCTTTTCTGTCTTCTTCGATTCACTGACATTTCGATTCCTCTTTGAGGAAGTCGAGGATGAAGTGGACAACCTCCAGCGCGGGTCCTCGTCCTGCGAGCGCTTGCCGTGCCTATGTCTTTCTTCCACCTCTTCATCCTCATCGTCGTCGTCATCGTCATCAGGACTAGACACACTGACCCTCGACGATCTATGGTGTTTTTTCTCGACCGGTGGCGAGGAAGCCTGAGGCGCCCGCCTACTGCTGTGCCCATGGGAATCGCGGGTACGTGCAGGTGGCATTGCTGGTGGTTCCGAGTCGGAATCACTAAACCGGTGGTGATGCCGCGTGTCACTCGTATGATCATCGTCGTCATCGCTAGTTTCCGTGATATTCGCCTTGGAGATCGGCGGCTTCTTCGCCCGGCGACCTGGCGGGCTATGCGTCGGCTGACTGCTTCGCTGACGGCTACGCTTACCAGCGGGTTTCGGCTCTTCGACGACTGGTGGTGGCGGGGCTGTAGCTGCTGCTGGACTTTTGTCCGTTTTGCGTGGCCTGCCACGTTTTCGCACGTCCGGTGGTTTTGGCTTTTCTGCTTGCACCTGTACGAGAAGAAAAGAGATTAGTTGCGTTGTTTAAGACTTGATTGAGAAAGAAAGGGCAGAAGAGCTCGGATTGTATCGGTAAAGTTGATAGGATTGTTATATATAGGGTCAATAGAATAGTGGCTCGAGTGCATAAAGTACTTATGGCGCGCGTGTGCGCGAGACTGAGCACAATAAGTAGGATATATTGAATCTCTTATGAAGGTTTTATGAATGCAGTTTTCGATAAGAGGTATACATATGAATCGATGGGTTAAATAAAAGCTCCGGATATGCGATAAAAGGCAAAGTTTATTACCTATTGGTCAGAGAGCGCGCTATATTCAATAACAAGTTTTATTTTGCGATTTATGAAATATTTAACTGCTGATGTTGGAATAATATAAGTTTATCGTTAGATTGTTTAATTAATGCTGTTATTAAATTCCAATTATACAAGAATTCTTTTGTTTCTGCATATTCAAATACATCTGTATATTTTATACTGCCCGATCGATTTTGACGAAAATAATTTTCCAGATTTACGGCACATAATCAATTATGTAATGAGCTTGCGTTCATACAATAAATATAAATATAAATTTAAACGCATGCATAAGTTTATATCAATGAAGAAGATCAGTCAAATCTTCTATATTAATTATATTTTAACTTAATTTTCTTAATGCTTTACTTTGTAGGTAGTATTATTTATAGTGACTGCTATAGATTTAATTTGACAGCTGTTTGAAAACGGTTAGGAGCTCTAGAAGTGGTTCAATATTATTTACAATTCTTCCGAGAATTTAAAAATAAAAAAAGAAATCCTTACCTGTGCCCTTGGCGGCTCCTTCGGCGCGCTCTTCTCATCGCTATGCTGCTCGCTGTCGCTTAACGAGCTCAGCAACGCGGTGCTGCTATTCCTATTCCTTTTCAACGCTTCGTCAAGCTCCCAATCGCGATGCTGCTGCTGTTGCTGCTGCTGCTGTTGCGGTTGGGTGGCAACGGCAGCTGTGCTGCCGGAAGACGAGGAGTGTCGCGAGGATCTCCTCTCCGGTTGCAGGAGCATAGGTTCGGGTGCCTCGCGCCTTTGGTGCTGCTCCTCTTTCTTTAGGAACGAGCTAAGGTTCCAGCGCGGTTTGGATTCCTCGGCTGGTGGTGGAGGCTCCTCAGGTGCCTCATGTGGCGACACGGAAGGCGGTGTCGTTGGACCCTTGACGGGCGCAACTGTCGGCGTTGCCACCTCGTCGTCTGAGTCGTCTGAACTGTCGCTGCCTGAGTCCGAGCCTGAATCTGAGGACGAAGAGGCACTACCAGAACTTGGCGGCGCTTCGCCTGGAAAAAAAGGAATATGTTGCGTAAGTATCGTTGTTTCTCAAAAGATGTTAGTTAGAAGTGGTACACAAGTGTCGAGCTCTTAATAAATTTAATAAAGCTGTAGAGTTAGTAAAATGCGAGTTGAGTGAAATGATTATTTAAGGGAATGGAAGTAAAGATAAAATTAGTCCCATTAATCCTTTCACGGCGGGGACTTAAACAAGTTTGTAAGAGTTTTTTTAAAGTTCGCCGTTGTTATATAGTTAGCTGTAAAAGAACTGTTAAAACTTTATATCCTTTGCTGCGCTGCAATTTTTATTTTTTCCTTTGACGGAGCCAAATGCCGTAAAATGTTGACGATTATTTTCGTATCGTCAAATTCACCTGAACTTCGGTCTTTAATTTCACTAGGAAAATTCTTTTCACTGTAACATTTTCATTTTTCTTCTTTATGCAAACGCGTGTACGTACATTTACACGACGTTCACTCACTTTTAAGTTAAACAACAGTATCTGTGTACTACACTGTTCCCTAAAACTGTTCATACAAAAATTTTGTTTCTAACCACCGTTTGAAAGAAAAAAAATTACAATCTCTCACTCAACCATTAAAGATTACATTTGAAAATACTTATCTCTTCTTTTCCCTTCGATGACTATCAATTCATCTCCTTTACTGATCTCAAATTCAAACAAATAACCTCTTTTACTCCGTACGACCCTCCGATCCCATTGGTTTTCAACTTCCCACTCTACTTTTCCATAAAAGCAATTAATCTTATACACCGCTAATCCCACATCTACTACCCTCTCTTCTTATCCACGAGACATCTCGACAACCCTTACCATTGCCTAGACATCTTATCTCAACGGCGCAATCGATTCTCCCATTGTTCCTCGTATTTAACCCAATCATTTGTCCCACACGACAACAAAAACAACTTACCGGGTGGACTGGGCGGTCTTTGGTGAATAACGGGCTCGTTCTCTGGACTTTCAGCCCTTCTACTTCCCAGCCCCTGTGGGCTAGGCTTCATCAACGCTGGACTCTGTTGCTGTTGTTGCTGTTGCTGCTGCTGCTGTTGCATGGGCGCGTGCATCGCCGGCAACGGCAACTGCTGCTGCTGCTGCTGCTGCTGCTGCTGCTGAGGCTGTTGCTGTTGTTGAACGACAGCGGGTGGCTGGATGAGGGGCGACAGTGGCCGAGCCGGGGACAAAGGTCCTACCGGCGACATACCCATCGGCGACATAGGGGCCAGTGGCGGTGGCGCCGATGTCATCGGGATTAGACCTGGGCCCGAGAGCCTAGAAAAGGATAAATGGTTGAAATTAGCGTATATGTAAATAGAATTGTAGTAGTTTGCAAGTGTCGGGAGTATTATAATGAATTCGAATTATGGGTAAGACACGTATTGTAAGAGAAGTATTATCATATTCTATCTTATATAGTTTTCCGGTTAAAGACCATTGAAGAATATTACTGCCCGTGAACTAAATTATCTTAACAGAAGTAGATTCCCATGAATTAAAAAAATTCTTCGACTAGCTCACATGAATTTCCAGTTCCTTAACCACCTTCGTCTACCCTAGCGAAACCATTTATTACCGAACGATTCGACTGAATCCAGGCCAACTCTGCCAACCCCTCTTCGAACGATGAAAAAAAAAACTTACTTTTCACACCCCCGATTCCTAATCCAGGCGACTAACAACCCAATCAATCAACTTCTCCATCTCGCCATACTTCCGCCTTACACACTCATTAACCGCGCGTCGCACCTCCACCCCTCCGATTTCAAAGTCTCCCTCCTTTGAGCTCGTGTGAGCGTATACGACGAATCGATATATACGTGACTCTATACGAGGTATTTTATTAATTCGCGAGGCATGTGTTTGTCTGCCTCGAGTATAACGAGGTTTTTCGCTTGTTAAAGAGATTCGCGTTCTGCGACCAGCGTAGTAGTATATAGGTATGTATAAGCGATCGATATTTTGAATAGATGCACGCCGTTTCGCTGTAAAGAACGGGAGTTTATATTAGAGAGGAAGAAAATACTTACGGTACGGACACCTGCGGGCTTCGTCCATCCCTCATGGGCCTCGACGGCGGCATGACGACCTGCGAAAGAAACATTCATTAGCGATTGCGTTCTACGGATATACTTTATGGAATTTTAAATATATGTGTATGTGTATGTATATATAATATAACTATATATTACCTTGGCAGGCGCCTCATCCTCGCTATCCTCCGACAGGCTCAGATCCCTCTCGAGGTCGCTGTAACAGAAATATTACCATAAGTTAATTGTAATATATTGATATATGTCTACATAAAATATATACATTTTAGTATTAAAAAAAGGAAAATTGAGCAACGACGTGTATACCATACATATGATATCTGAAGAAGGAATATATATATATATACATAGGTAATAACAATACAATGTGACCGTAAACCACGGCCTTTTGCACGAGTATAAAGGCAGATAAGATGGCATATCTCGACTGACCTTGTTTGCTCACTGAATTTTATCATCGCGTTTCGTTCTTCGGACTCGAGTGAGTCAAACGTTCGTAATAACGTTCGCGCAGGCCGGGGAAATAACGGCCGGCAACGAAAATATATAAAAGTAAAGTTTAAAAGAGAGAAAGAGAGAAAGAGAGGAAGAAGAAAAAAAGAAGAGAGCACACCGCTGCCACTATACCGTCGCTCCATCGAAATCTATCGAGGCGGAAAGCTATCTATCTGGGCTATCTTTCTCTACTCCCCCTCTCTATCCATCTCTTTTTTTTTGCTACTACCTCTCGACAAAAAAGCTTAACTCGACTCTTATATATACACACATACATGGATCGCCAAGAGGTTCCCTCTAAACATTCGTCGTCGTCGTGCCGGGGCAAGAAGAAGAAGAAAAAAACAAGAGTGTGCAGCAGAGTCTCAGTGAGAGAGAGAGAGAGAGAGAGAGAGTAGAGTCGAGGGGGAGGAGAAGTATAGAGTATATATGGAGATTTTTCGAGTACTCGCGCGAGTGCGTGTATATACACACATGCGGCTGTGCGCGAAGGGGAAGAGAAAAAAAAGAGGGAGAGAGTAATAAGAGCGGGAGGAGGGCATCGGGTTTCGCGGAGGGTTCGTTAGAGATGTTTTCGAGGATCGAAGTGTGTGCAGTTGCTTCTGCTTCTTGGATTGCAGCGTGCGTATGTGGTTCTTTTTGTTTTGGCTGAGATGGCGGATGAGTGAATATATCAGTTGGTGGTGGATTTTAATTAGGATTATGTTATGCACAGAGTTCCAAAGCAAAGAAAACCTTTTTTTGATAACTGAATGTTACATATTTTTTTTATAAATACACAAATACTATGGCATCTTAATCAGAAATCATCTCTCTTTTACACATCAATCGTACCATTATAGTAACTTGATCAATGACTTTTGTAAACCAATCATCGCGTTAGTATCTAAAAACCAACAACAATTCCGCCATTGACTCACAAATAATCTCACACAACGTCCCAAATACCGTCGTCGAATGATACACCACTCGCTGTCTCTCTCACAACAACTATACGCCACTCGCCTCCTTCTCATCCATGCCGCGAGTTCTCCCAAAACGCGCCTAATCACCGGCCGTTCATCATCGTCATCTGCTCTCTTCCCCGTCGTATAGCCACCCGATCAACGAACTCACTCTCTCTCTCTCCCCTCTCGTAGGAATTCGGAGCAGAGGGTCAGCCGAGCCAAACTTCTATCTCGCTCTCTCTCTCTCTCTCTCGCTCGTGAAAAATCGACGAGGGCGGCCACGCGCGACAAAGAACAGGTAGACGCGCGGAACGCGCTCGCGACGGCGGCGAAGTAGAAGAAGAAGAAGAAGTCGAGTGCCGAGAGAGGGTATAGGACATCGACCTTTCTCTCTTTCTCGCTCTCTCTCTCGGAGTCGTCGTTCTTTCTTTCTTTCGCTTGCTCTTTCCTTCTCGTTCGCGCTACTCTCTCGCCTTGGATATCTATACCTTACCCCGTATGCACACACGCATACATCCATGTACGCTGCGCTTTTTCGGCAGAGTTTTTAGATTTTCTCACGATACAACTTCACAGCTCATTCAATACATATATACCGCACTCACGAAAGAGCTTATCTAATCACTACACTAGCAGTGGTGACTGCGCCGTATACATACGAACGTTTGCTCTCGTTAACACGCGCCGAGTTCAGTAAACCCATCTTAATGCACGCTTTTCCACCTCCTCCTCCTTCATCGTATGTATACACGTGCAGTGCAACGGAATTCGTGATCAGAGACGCGCGCGGTGCGAGCTTCCGTCGCGACGACGACCTTATAGTTAATCGGCGCGCCCGATCTGAAAGAAAAGTCCGAGGAGTATAGTTCTTTGAGACCGCGAACAGCGCGACGACGACGTATATCCCCGCGGGAGGAAAGAGAGTCGACGGCCGGGGGATACAAAGGATGAGTGTTGTATATAGGAGAATGGCTTTTCTCTTCTTCTTCTTTTTTTTTTCTTACTCGTCGGTTCCATAGGGCTAATCGGTGAAAAGAATGTGTCATCCCGTGGGGTATACTTTGAATCCCATAACCAACCATAACCGTGACAGCATGTCTATACCATTTATATATATTTAGGAAACTTAAAAAGCACAACGCTACGACAGTAGTCTAGTAGACCCCACAAATCAACAAATCTTTCTCCATCCCCCATCGCGTATCTCTTTCTCTCTCTCACCCACATTCGCCATCCTATACGATACACATCCTCGCGTTCTACAGCTTCGTCTCTGTTTTTATCGAATCCCCTACTCTCACCCGTTCTCTCTCTCTCTCTCTCATCCGGAATCCGGCGCGCCGGCGGCGTGCGTGCCGCGGCTTTCGAGGTTAGGCTGGGCGCGAGTACCGAGCGACCCTTGAAATCGATACGCGCGCGTCGCGGTCCTTCCTACCGACACTCTCCTCTCCCCTTGCGAGTGGTGTACGGATATATACGTATGTGCGTATATGTACCTACATATATATAAACGCCAACTGGCGTCCGTGAAATGTCGACTTCTGACCTCGCGCACTCGGCTGTATATGTGTACAAGACGAAGAGGGTCGTTGAATTCTCGCGGCTGCGGCGAGACATTATTTGGAGGTTTTTATACATGGGAAAATGTAAGGGATAGTCGTTAACGTGTGATAGCAGTGCCGTATTTGTATACATAGATGGTATAATAATGTGTTGTATCTATATCACTTGTAAATTAGTGAATCTCGTCAATCATAAAGCAAATAGGAATTTAAAATTCAAAAGAATCCGCATCTACGACCTGCATGTATACACACACAACGCCGAATTCTGGTGCAAAAGTCTCGGCGGCGTTCTCTCTCTCTCTCTCTCTCTCTCTCTCACTTGGACGATTAAGTAGGTAAGGACGGTTTAATCGTCCCTTCTTTCTTTCTCTTCGCTTCTCTCTCTCTCTCTCTCTCTCTTGCAGTCTCTTATAACCCGACCGCCGCAGCGCGAAGGAAATCCCGATAATGCGATTCTTTATACGCGCGAATTTTTCGCCGACTCTCTCTCTCTCTCTCTCTCTCTCTCTCTCTGCGGAGAACTTTTTAATAGAAAAGTTTTACGAGATAGTGAGAGAGAGAGAGAGAGAGAAGTGGGTTTATGCGCTATTAATACCCCGGATCTTCGCAGTTTGTTTGCAGTTATGAGCGCGGCAACTCGAGCTAGAAGAAGAAGAAGAAGAAACGAGGTTCGTACTTATGTATGCATACAGTATACTGAACAACGATCGCTCTGATTTCAAATTTTTGTATACATCGAAAGCGAAAAAATGGGCAATCTCGACTACTGCAATAGAGTTTCAAAAATTTTTCCATCCGCACTCTCGGATACCGCGGGGGTTGAACAAAAAAGAGGTTAAAACATATCGCCAACCTGTTGAGGGGGCGGGCGAGTGGGCGACTGACTGGACTCTCTCTCTCTCTCTTTTTCCACTTCGGAAAAGTTAATGGTCCCCGCGCAAAATCGCGAGAGTTTCCGATCGAGCAAATACTCTCGCAGTAGTGGACGCGCGCGCGCGCGAGAGAGAGAGGCTGTTACTGGAAAAGTGAGGGTGATTAATCGGCCGGTAATTGCGATTTTAATGATCGATGGGCGTGGGTGGCGAAAGGAGTGGGCGTACGGTGTTGCAAAGGGTGCGGTTTAGCGCTGCATTCATTTATGAATGTATGCAGCTGCGTGTATATATTTAAGCAAAAGGAGTATGATGATCTGGTATAAGTACAGCGAAGAATGGTAAAAAATCCCGAGAAAGTTAAATTGGATTCGAAAGTAAGAGAGTGCGAGAATCCTAAAGTACCTTAATCTCCGTTTTTCTCGAATAAGATAGCGAAAAGTCGCTTACATAGGCGCGTGTATAAGTGCGAAATTCTCTCAACCGCTTCTAAACCACTGCACTGTACACTATGCGAATCCTCCTTTACAGATCAATCCACTACTCTATACACATACAACACCGATACACACACAGAAGAGCGCGCGGCGCAACTCTCAAAACGCCGCCCTACCCGGTAATATCGATCCGCACTTCGCGGCCCTCGACCCTCTGTCGCGCCTATATACACATACCTATATAAACACAGGTATACGCACACACAGCTTTTATATATACGTTAAAATTCTCGCTCACTCGCAATCTTTTAATCCGCGCGGCTGCGCGCTCAGCCACGATAAAGATCCATGCGCGGATGTGTATAATAGAGATGGAAATTGCATGCGGTCTAGTCTGCGCAAAAAAAAAAAGAGAGAGCGCACCGAAGAGCAGCGATTATAAGGTTGGTAGTAGAACGTATATATAGAATGATAAGAGCGGTCATCGTATATAGGGTTGACTTTTTTTTCCTCACCGTCGATTGACATTGATGCCTCTTTTCGGGAACGCTGATAACTGTGTGCTATGTGAACGATATAAAAAGATTGTAAAAAAAAACCAAAGAGGGAAGGGGGTATCACGTTCGACGCCAGATATACAGACATTGTTGCGGAGTATATATACACAGGAGGTGGAGGATTGATTTTAGTTGTGCGGTCGCCGGGAGGTCGCTGTCCGGCGGTTTCGGGATGAATGGACGCGCGGTGGCCTTGAGCGAGGTCGACTGTGTGTGCGTGGCTGGCGAGTATATATAACAGTCGTTCAGGGCCGTGTGAGGTGAACCGACGATCAGTGGATTTAAGTGCTTACATATATCTATTGGTTCAAAGGGGAGCACAAGAGTCAAAGACATTGTTAAGTGCTATAACAAGCAGATATCGTCAGTAGCGTATATATATCTGTAAACGTATCAATTCAAGGGAATTGACACTCACATACATGTGAAAACAGAGACGTCGAGAGCGAGGAAATTAGCGCGAGTGCGGACGGCAGAGGAAGAGAAGGGAAGAGAAAGAGCGATCAGTCGGCTGAAAGGTCCCGCGGAGCTCGGCCCCGTATAAATCGCGGCTAATCGTGAGAAGGCATTCGATTCAGTTGCCCGAGAGCGCCGTGACGTCGATTAACCCTCCCTATCTCCGTGGGCGGGATTCCCGAGGATACCCCATTCCGTGATGATATAGTATTTTTGCAAGCTTTTTTTTCCTCTTTTAGGGAAAAAGGAAAAGTTATACTATGGTTTATTGTTAATTTAGAGTTATGGGGTACAAACTATTTAACTATTTTTATTATGCGATTTATATCTAACTTCGAATAAGTGAAATTCACCTAATATAAGTATTCATTTATTTACAGTGAATTTCACTTACTCGAATTTACATAGTCGAGAGCTCAATTTTTGCTGGAAACATTTTCCTCTGCTCTCGCAGATTAAACATCAACTAGTAAAATCCCTATCTTCCCCAACAAAAAAAAAAGAGAGAAAAAAATGAAAGAAAGAAGAATCTTTTCCTCTTTCGATTTCGCGCACCCTTACAAATATTCCCCCTCATCCATCCTGAAATCACTCCGCGACACTTCTCACTTCACCGCAGCGAACAAAAGCCGCCGGAGGGCGGCAGTGCCACCACTACTACCACCGCGACGACGACGACGAAAAAAAAAAACCTCTCTCGATCGGTATATATACCTCTTTCCAACGTATATAAAATGCCGCGAGGCGAAGATGTCTAGAACTCTTTTCCCGCGCGTGAGCTTTGTTTTGCGCGCGCGCGTACGTTCGAACGACTGTGGGGAAAACTATTTTAACTCGATTTGCTCGCGGTTTCGCCAAGTTTTTTTTTTCACTTGTTGCCAGCCTTAGGAGGGGCGGAGGAAGGAAAGAGGGTTAGATGGGTTTTCGATCGCGTCGGGATGTGTATATGCGTCTTAATTTTATTTGCGGAGGTTTGAGTTCGAAGGAAAGAATTTTACGATTGAAGTAAAGTCGAAGGGAAATGATACATGTGTTAAGAAGATGGGTAAAGTTGTCCACAGGTTGTGGTTTTACTTCTTTAGTTTTTCTTTAAGTGTTATAAAGTTGCTTTCAAATTATTGTTAAAGTATTACCAAAGTATCATTAACGTATTATTAAATTATTATTACCGTTCGTATTACTCGTAAGAATATTTACAACAAAACCTCGTTCATGCTATACATAAAAACGAAAACCTAACTCTTATGTTTCCCAACCCCCAGGAAAATAATGCTCCGACGTCCTCGTACAACCGTCGAACGATATTTCACCTCTGCCTCCTCCTTTCCTCCCTTATACTCCCGAAATTACTCTCCGCCGAATAACTCTGTCTCTCGCTCTTTCCCCCATCATACCTCTCTCTCTCTCTCTCTCTCTCTTTCTCTCTCTCTCTTTCTCTCTCTCTCTCTCTCTCTCTCTCTCTCTCTCTCTC
>JAYJLV010000001.1:6420628-6465511 GCA_036873485.1 Torymus texanus | reverse complement strand
ACACACACACACACACACACACACACACACACACACACACACACACACACACACACACACACACACACATACTACACATCGCACAGTAGTACTCTCGCACTCGCTGCTGCTATAGCTCGGTGCGCAGGCGCGTGAATACATACATACATACATACACATATACAGAGCAAGTAGTGGGGATGACGAGCGAGCGAGAAAACGGTCGGGGGGCCATCGCAGGCGCGCACACACCGCGAGAGCTGCTGGCTCTGCTTCGCGGGCTGCTCGCTCGTTCTTTCTTTTCAGTCTCTGCACCGTCCGCGCGCCAGTCGGACGCCGCCGTCGTCGAGTCTCTCTTTCCCCCATTCTCTCACCCACCCACACACATTCACACATACACACATTCAGCGCACGAGCGAGTGTCGTATATACATTCTCTCGGCTCACGCATATACAGGAGCGCACGTACTATACACGCACACACGGGACAGAGACACGAGAGTGAGTGAGAGAGAGAGAGCGAACGAGACTGAAGATGAGGTACGAGAACGCGGCGACGACCACGACGACGAGGTATTATCAAGAGAGCAGTAGCAAGGCAGGCCAGCAGCTGGAGGTAGCAGCAGTAGCGACGACTACGTTGCCGGAGCGGCGCTCTGGCAATGGCGGCGGCGAGTAACAGAGCCAGCCGCGCGCCCTCGACACATTGTGCAGTGCTTAGCAGCAGCAGTAGCAGCCGCAGCAGCAGTGCATACTAGAGCTGTAGTAGGGTGTCGTCTACTACGAGAGACAGAGACAGAGAGAGAAAGAGAGAAAAAGGGAGAGAGAAGAAAAAATATAAATATATATATACACACATATTTAACCGTCGTGGACGTTACCGTGTGGTGGTGTCAGCGCGGACGCCGGCGGCCCACCTCTCGCCAATGTTCACCGGGCAACGCTCGCGTACTCTCGACCCCGAATTAGGTACGTGAGAGAATATAAAGAGAGAAAGAGAGAAAGATGTATGTGTGTTGATATAGCGATGGGTATATAGACGCGGCCACCGCGCGAGAATGTTCCATTTTCTCTATCTCACTTTAGAGAGAGAGAGAGAGAGAGAGAGAGATAAAAGAGTAAGAGAGAAAGAGAACGTATATGATGGAGCAAAAATCTTGAATACAGTGACGGGCTTTTTTTCGGAGGTCACTATATGTGCACGCGCGTATATGTATATATAGATGAAAGTGAAAGGTCACGGATCGAGCGATCGCGATTTTTCTTTTCTTCTTTCATTTCGGAGCACGCGCGAGGCACTTTATCCAGTGTATAATCTAGCTTGCTCTATCTCGGTATAGCACAGCTGAAGTACCGCGTGCTTGAGAAGACAGAGCTGCCTCGCGGTTTTCTTTGTTCTCGTGATATAAAAAAAAGAGGGACATCGACTATGTGTACCAAGAAGAAGCAAACTAGTAGTTTTCGTGTGATCATACTTCGCGACGATGAAGTTTAAGTAAAACGATAGCAGCGAATATTCGATGAGCACGCGCGCGCGTTGAACTACTTTATTTTTAGTGCATATCCCTCGCGACTCCTCGTCGTTCTTTACCGTAATTATCAAAATCAATACACCGAAATAGCAGCTCTAGCCCCTCCATTAGTTCAACTATACACATACACACATACAGACATGCAAGCTAACTGTTTACCGTGACAAGCCAAAAGAACAGCCACGCGACTTAACTCCGAAACTATATTATACACTCGTTCATAAAGATCCGAGGTACTACTCGAGGCAGCGCCGTAAATTCAAGCGTCTTCGACTGGAGGTCAAAAGCACACGACCTCACAAGAACTCGTGAGTGCACGCGTACTGGTTCGATGATATTTGGAGATATCGCGTGTCGCACGCACTCGTATACGTCAATTTATATGCATATCTATAGGGGTACGTGCGTGTTTCGGTATTCGGAGTTGTACGAAAGCTGTTGCAAAGGGGTTGCTTGATGATTAGTCGACGTGTATCGTGCCGCCTCGAGGTCGATTGTAAAACATAAGAACTGTTGGATATCTCAAGTTACGATAGTAATAATGCAATTTCAAGAAAACGATTGTATATTTTTCGCTACGTTTCTAGCCGGAAGCTACGCGCGTATATAGCGTTATACACGTATTTATGTGCGCGTGTGCGGGCAGCAAACAATGAACTCGCAAAGCCAGCGGCCGTTCATTCATTCCCATGCATTCCGCGCTCGCTCGCTGGAAGGAACAATCGCCCCAGACGCGCGCTCGCGGTTATGTTTACGTACTCGATAACGCGAATCGTTATTAGCATCCGCGTCCTCGTTAGCGTTATAAATATACCCACACTTATGTACACACACATACATACATTTCTCTTATACGACAGCTTTAACGAAAACCAATATCTAATGCTGTTAATTTGTTCTTTTTCTCCACTCGAACAGGTCTTAGGAATGAGGGTGGCTCAGTGGCCCGCTGCCCTCCGCACGAACTTGGCCATCCTGCTGTTGATCGCAGCGACTACTACACGCTGCAGCATCGACAGTCAGCCAGAATGTCCGCGAGGCTGCGAGTGCATCGGCGCAGGCGAGGAGTTACGATGCGCGGACCGTGCTCTCCTCGGTCTGAGCCTCGGTCAGCCTGGCCTGAGGCTCGCCAGTCTGCACAACGTGCAGGTCACCGAGATTCCCACAACGGTGTTCGGCTCCGGCACCTCGGATCTGCGACACTTGTCCTGGACGGGCAGCGGCGTGGAGCGTGTGCTGCCCTACAATTTCCGGGCGTGCGCAGACTTGGAGAGCCTGAATCTAGGTGACAACCGGCTGACGAAGCTATCCGCCGAAGCTTTGAAGCCACTGAGTCGACTGGTTCACTTGAATCTTACTGGCAACTCGCTCGTCAGTCTGCCCAGAAGCGTGTTCCAGGGTTTAGAGAAGCTAGAATCAGTGCGACTAGCTGACAACAGCATAGCCGTGCTACCGTTCCAGGTGTTCGAGTCGGCGCGTAGCCTGACGCACCTGGATCTCTCGGGCAATCTCCTGGTCTCGCTGCCTGACCATAGCTTCAGGCCGAATCGCGCCCTGCGAGAGCTTCGTCTGTCGTCCAATCGCCTCACCAAGATACCCTCGCAGCTGTTCTCCGGACTGGGTCAGCTGCGCATCCTCGATCTCGCCGACAACGAAATAGACTTTTTGCCGCGTGGCTTGTTCAACGAGCTGGCCAATCTCGAGAAACTAGATCTCAGCGGCAATTTTATCAGTCGCGATGGCAGGCTCAATCCCAACACGTTCCACGGTCTGTCGAATCTCCGCTGGCTCAGTCTCAGCCGTACGAGACTGACGACGCTGCCTCAACATCTCTGGACGCCGACGCCAAGGCTGCGCAGCCTCTATCTCTCGGAGACGCGCATCGAGATCCTGGAGGATGGCGACCTGGCGAATCTCCGCGAGCTTCGCATCTTCGAGATTGCCGGCACTCCGTTGCGGGAGATCGGCGCGCACGTGCTCGACGACACGCCGATGCTGCACCACATCAATCTAAGAGACAGCGACTTGACGTTCCTACCGCCGAGTCTGGCCCATCTCATCCACATCAGTCATCTCGAGCTACAAGGCAACCCGTGGGCCTGCGACTGCCGTATGTTTTGGTTCGTTCGCTGGGCCGAGGAGCACGTGCACCGCGCCGCTTTCGATTCGGGATTGCGTTGTGGCCACGAGACCGAGGTTGTCGACACGCTGCAGGCGCTGCGATATCTCAACTGTACGCCGCCTATCCTCTCGAGGGTAACGCCGATCGAGCGCTGGCTCATACGTACCGAGGTCGTGCTCGAGTGCGAGTTCACCGGCAATCCTCTGCCCTCGGTGACCTGGGTCACACCCAGGCTGAGGATCTTCCACTGGAACCCGGATCCCTCGTTTCCCGACATCTTCGTGCATCATCCGCGGGTGCACGATTACGAGGTGCCGCAGGACGAGTTCCACGACGACGGTCGCATAAGACTGCTGGAGAACGGCTCGCTGTACATAAGCTCGCTCCATCGCGAGGACGTGGGCGTGTACAAGTGCGTCGCCACTAATCCCATAGCCAACTACACGACCTACGTAACCCTGCAGATGGATCCGATCACGGGCTACCACATCAAGGTTTTCAGCATTGCCGTGGGCGCGGCCAGCGCCGTGGGATTCCTCCTGCTTACACTATTCGTTCAGTTCCTGCGATATCTCTTCGTCAAGTGAGTTATTCTTTTTTTTTATGCTCTCTCTTTATAGCTCTCTTTCTCTTCTGCTTTCTCGTAGTGCCTTTTACGATTGTTTACCCTCGGGGGGAGATCTTGATCCGGCCGTTTGTTGATCTTGCACGCGCCGTTACGGGTGTTCCGGCAGTATCGATCGTACGCGCGCGGATGGCCTGTCCTTTGAAGTCCCGGACTTTTATTACCTCGTTCGTAAATGCTTCGGGGTTTGCTTATAAGGAGGAAGTTTATTTTGCGAGTCGCGAGGAATATTAAACGTCTGTAAATCAATTGTTGTACGCTGTAGAGAGTCGCGTCGACTGTATGGTCATTATGAACTTGCCCCCGCGTTCGCGCGCAAGCTGGATCGATGAAACTTAAAATACATCGCGTATTATTTATTAATTATAATGGTATTTTCGTGTTTCCAAAAGGATAAGAACAAAAAAAAAAGAATTCTGAGTTTTTCTTTCTTTGATCAGTAATATCAATGAAAACTTGTAATCGTTAAAATTTTGTAAAACTTAATTAATCACTTTATCACTAGTTGCTTCCCTCTCTTTCTCTCAAACCACCAATTACGACCACATATACTAAAACAAAATCACCTCTACATTAATCGTCGTAGATGCGGCTGTCAAAGGTGGTGTCTATGCTGTCGTCACGTGGGTGTCACACCACGGGCGAAGCAAATCTACCAGATGCTCGACAACATCGAGAACTACAAGAGCCAGCAGCTGGAGCGTCTGCGCGAGAATTACACGCAGCAGGTGCACCGCATCAAGGAGAATTGCGCTCAGCAGGTCGAGTGGATCAGAGACAGTTACGAGGGGCAAATGCGCCACATACGCGATATCCGAGACTACGGTACCAGCCATCTGACCACTCTGCGCGATCAGTACTATGATCAGGTATGGGAGCTTAAAATTCCTTGGTGAATGACTTTTACATAATACCTTACTTTACTAACAGTTTCTTTAAGGTAGAAATTTTTACGTATACTAACACACTGCGTGCTACTACTGCTACTAACATAATCGATAATGGGTTATAATCAGAAGTGTTGCTGCTGCGATAATTAATTTTGATAATTAATTTGGAAGTTGTCGTAGAATTCATAAATTGTGAAAGTACCATGCGACTTAGTAAGTATCGTGCGTAATAGACAACTTTCGTTTTTCCCCCTCAGGCTGGAAGCTAGGCAGTAGGAGACTATAAAAGGAATCAAAGTTGTTTCCTACTGACAATTATAGCGGGTAGAAAACCTTGACATGACTCGAAACGGCAAATTCACGTTGCATCAGTAGCTTGTCTGCTTCGCAACTCGTCCGGTTCTTATTAACCGCGCTGGAAATTGAAAAAACAACGAAGCTGATAATTATATCTGCTCGTGATTTTTTTGCAAATGACTATTTTTGTCGGATGGCATAAGTAACACTTCTGAATGTGAATCGTAGTGTCAATTCCTTCATTCTCAAGCAAATTTAATATCCTATGTCTTCATCGCATCCTCCTTTACCCCAAACGTAACACATCCATTTCTAATTCACAGGTGAAACGCGTACGCGACTACTCGACGAGCCAGCTGAACTGGGTACGTGAGAACTACGTCTTCCAGCGCAACAAGATCCGCAAGTTCAGCGCCCACCAGGTCCTCCGTCTGCGCGAGTCCTACAAGTACCAGCAGCAGACGCTGAACAAGGTCCTTGAGAACCTGCCCAGTCTTTACCTGGACAACTGTCGTAGCGGTTCGTGCGGTCGCTCCGACTCAGCCGTTTTCGATCCTAAAGATCTGATCGATGGTGGCTTCGGTAGCAACTACGCCTGCAACAACATCGGCAACGTCGACACCTACTTCAAGGCTAAAATTGACGGCATCGTGCAGGCATATACTTCCAGCCTCGAGGACGTCAACAGTGAGTACTACACACCGACAGAATTATCCTCGTGCAGTCCTCGTGGACCGAGCACCAGTGGCATGATGCACCTCGAGGGTGTGCCGGTGATAAATTATATCGACGACAGACCGCTGCCGCCACCTCCACCACCACCACCACTGCTGTTGAATCGCACGGTAGCCCTGGTGCGTCCAGTCTGCCTGCAGATGGAACCAGGGTTCCTGAAGAAAATCGAGGAATTCGGAAGCTCGTCGACAGTCGGTAGCAGTAACGGGGCCAATGGCGGCCACGATCGTCCTGTCTTCCGTGGCGTCAGCGCTGAGACACTCGCCGGCGATACGCGTGGTACGCCCGAGATACTCGGCCTCTTGGTGCCCAGCGCCAGTCTGCCCGAGCTGCCGCGCGAGACTACGCTCTGAGGTCGGAGATATCGTTCTCGACTTTGTCGTGACAATAGTTGCTGGAGTTTGGGGTTGTCTATCCTATTCGTCTGCTCTTGTTTCTGAGGACGGTGCGATGATAATAATGATGATGATGGGTTCGAGTGGATAGTGTAATATTGATTCCGAAGTGTCAAAAGAGAAAAGAAGAGAAAATGAAAGGTGATGATATGAAGTACCTGAAACGAAGTGTACAAAACAGAAACAAGATGGACGGATTGTACTGCTATATACTGTGAGATATGAAAGAACGTGTAGTGTTGAATTTACTAAATGAGTTTCTGGTAGTTCATTCTCTCGTTTGTTTTATCGTCTGGATTTTTTTTTTAAAAAGAAAAAATACGAACAAACGGGGGGAAATTGTGCAACAATGAAGAAGCCCACAATTCTGTGCATTACGTTCGCTGAGAAACCTTTCCTCGAAGAGGACGATTGATTCACCCAATGGAAGAATTTTACAGTGAAGCCTACATTAGGTGTCAATTTTAAACCGATTCCTACCACTGACAACAGCAACAGCAACAAAAACAAAAACCACGTACAAGTATCGGCGCGTGCCGCGTGGAATATATCTCTGGAAGACAGAACAACACATGGCTTGTCAAGAGAAAGGGAGATAAAGTCGACGTTGAAGATAAGGAACAAGAGATTGAGGACTTGCGTGTTGTTAACGAAGACTGAAGAATAATAAAAAATGAAGCCGGCGTGAGCTTACGTAGGGGGAAAAGTTTTAGTGTACAGTATAAATACATGAATAAATATATATTATTTAAACACACACGAACTCTCTTGTTCGGGGGACTCGAACGAGGACGAAGAGGCGCGTGCAACGCATGGCAGGCGTAACTTACGTTGTCGTATTACGTAATCACTGATCTGCTGGGTGCGCGACAGTGCGTGCGCAAGAAGTTCGAAGATATAGTTTTGTGGTTTTCTTTTTTTTTTTAAATGAGTGAAAGAGAGAGATAAGGACTCTACATGGCGATTGCAAATGAACGTTTTACGCGCACGTTTGATTATTATTCTTATTATCATTATTATTATTCTTATTATTATTACAATTATTATCGGATTTGGAAGTAGAGAAAGGCGTCTCTACTTGATCAAATGAGAGAAAAAAAGAGACGAACTACTATCTACTCTTAGGGGATATGTATAAGCTTACAGCTTACTTTGAAAAGTCAATATTGGGTAATTGAGCAAAATTTTCTCGGCGGGACTGTGTAATTGTAAGTTGTTTGATTTTTATCGAGTACAGTAAATGAAAAATAAAGTATATTATTGGGGTATAATAACGTCGATTGTTCGATGTGTATATGTTTTTTCGATTGGTAGATATGAAATTCGACGCAAAATTTCTCGAATATAATCAATCATGTGTATATGCTGGAAAGCATTGTAACGTGAATGGTGAATAACGTCTTTTGTCTATTTTCCTCGATGCATTACATACATATATATTACCAATCTCTTTATGAAAAATAAAGTTTATGACTAAAATATCGACTTTTGTTTTTATTCATCATAAAAGCATGTCTTTTGATGAAAAACTATATTGTATTGTAATAATAAGTAGCACAATTGTGTTTTTTTAATTGATTTGTTAACATTATAACATTGGTTAATAAATACGTTAGAAAAATTTGTAAATATTATTATTCTCTACTTTTGAATTCGATAAAGATGTGAATCCGAACGTAATGCTCCCGTTCGACTTCAACACTTTTGTTCTTTCATTAATGTTATGCAAAAAAATTCACTGTGATTTTGAAGATTAAGAGTTTAGTCGATCCTCCTGGACACCAAATGAAGAAAATAATTTTGAGGTACCACGGGACAAATAATAGATAATTAAATATAATAATAAAGGCTTCTTGTTGGTTTAATATTAGACAAGAATTTAATTGGTGTGTTTAAAGAATATAAAGAACATTTGAAAATCTTGTGAATTATCATATGAAGATTAATGAGATAATATTGGGAAAGAATAAGAAGCGGTATAATGTGAGGTTCAAATAGTAAATGTTGCAAACAAACTCAAAGGTATACCTATTATACAAACAGTAGCAAACAAAAAGTAATATACGTAGCACATCGAAAATAAAAAAAAAAAAAATTCAAAATATGATCATCTTTGGAGAAGTCGATCACCTGACACAAGACTCGTACTTATGCTTCCCTCGTATTACATATATATTTTTATACGTCGTTTTATCATATAAAAAGTAGGAAATAGTTCCTTCCTTGGATATATACATATTACATATATGTGCGCGTTTTTTCGAGACTGTCGGAGATCCATTACCAATCGGGCGACTTTTTATGATTTATTTACACTAAATATTAGATTTAATACGATCCAAATTTCCCCTCGAAGAAAAAAAATTAATAAACTAAGAAGAACTAAAAAGAAACAATAAGCCTTTCTTTTCGTTACATTCCACTTCAGAAAAAAATGTGGAAAACCGAAAACTCAATTTCACAAGGAAGGAAGAGGGCGGCAATCGAAAAAATTCAAACTGACGAAAAACTGTACGGATAAAAATATTTTTTTAAATTATCTTGCAAGTGATGTTATTCTTATATTTTCATGAAATAAAAGAAAATACTTCTAATTTGAAATTACTATTATTTGAAAACCATTTTTTTCTTACTTTTTGAAATCCCTATTATTTTTTTACTCAAATAACTCTTTCATGCTCACATACTTATTAAACTTGCGTTTTTACAATACCTAATAAACACCAAGGAAAAACAATAACAAATTTCTAAAAGATTACGAGATCAGTAAAGACAGTAATCTTTCAAAGAAATAACTATGTAATCAAGATAAAAGAAAAATTAATTCAAGAGAATAAAGAAAGAAAACAAAAAAAGAATACTTTGTGAATTTTCAACGATAACATATCAAATAATGTTGTCGTTTTAAAAGTAAAGGGCCTCAAAACTTATTTTTACGACTTAATTTATCTTAAGAGAAAAGTCGACGTTGTATCTGAACTAAAACATTAATACTAAACTGATATGTACAAATAAGTATACAAGTTTTTAGATGTTTACTCATCGTCTACAAATATACTGTACACTAATTAGAATCAAATCTCATACATTAACATAAGAGTAATAAACAAAAACTTTCATAATATTTTGTCATAATTTTTTTGCAATATTAAACGGTTATTTCGTAATGATTTATTACCATTACTACTTTAGAAGCCTTAATATTTATTCGTATATAAAATCAACACTTAATTTATCCATTAAAAAAACAATAACAAAATAAATCGAATTAGAAAATGACTACCTATAATTTAATTTTTTTCGAAATAATGTAGACCAATTTTTAGCAATTTTTTCCAAGTCATCATTTTTATATGTAACAATACACTTTATTACATTTTACGTATGAGACAGTATTTTAAATTAAAATCTACACATTAGTACATTTTTTTTAATATCAATTAAAAATATCGAACGAATATTTGATAGAAATAAAAGATGATTAATTTTATGAAGATTATTCTAATTCATGCAGAATCATAACATTCCTAAAATACAGCACAGAAAGTTATTTTGAACTAATTGAAAATCTGACATTTCGGTTTCTACATTACATTAGAAAAAATAAAAACGTATAATAGTTTTTCTAGGGCTACGATGTTCCAAATTAATAATTCTTTTGCAACACAAACGGAAAATAGTCCAATATTTCAGAAAGACTTTTTATCCAAAGCAACTGAATATTTGTAAATTGGAATAATCTTTCTATGAACGTTTTTATATCCTGTATTACAGAAATTTCGATTTACGTAAATTAACCTAGATTTTTTTTGACGTATTAATTTGCATAACTTTTGAATTATTCAGCATATTTAGAGTTTTTACGTTTTATTTTGTTACATTGATTAAAGTGAGACTATTGCATTCATTAGCCATATATTGCTGCATAATTTATCCAATAAAGTCTGTTTATCTTACGAAATTTGGTAATTCTTTTTGCCTGGTACATTTTCATTATCTGTACGGGGGAAAAACGGTGTAAAAAAAATAACTATTTTTAATATTAACCATGGGACAGACTCAAATTTTAATGAAATTACTAAAATTATAACAAAATTGTTATTATTTTATCATGTTTTGTCGTCATTTTCATGAGAAAATGAGCCTGTCTGTCGTTTATCAAAAATAGTAATTTTTCTCGGTATTTAATCACTATTTCGAAGAGGTGGAAGGACCATCCTATTACTAAAAACACGACTACGTCTATGTAACGTTTGACTTGGTATATTTCTCGAGAAATTTTTATCTATATCCATTTTATATTAAAATTTTTGTTAAGATTCAACTTTATTTAATTGAAAGAATCAATTTTAATCTGTTTAAAGTGCATATGATACACCATGTATTTACACTTATATTATCGATTTAAAAAGATTGATTTTATTCTTCTGTAAGTACTTATACAAAAAATCGTATAAACTCAGTTAACGAACAAATATATGAGAAAAATAGATATTGGTGATTTTGAGTGTTTTTTAGACTTAAAAAATTTCTTTAAAGATATACATGAGATTTGACTAAAAAATTAAACACAAATATTTAAGTATATAAATAATTAAACAGCACAGCGCTATGAATGAGAAATTATATAAAACTTTTATCAATGACAGGAATATGTTTTTACGCGAATTTCAGAACATTTAAGATCTAAATTTTATAATTTTTTTGCTATGACAGTGCGTTTAATTTAACTATTTATCGGTTAAATTTTGTTTATTATTCGTTAAACAATCGGTTTTACAAAATCATTTTCTTTCATCAAGCATTTGTTAATGAGTCGAATAAAATTTAGAAACATTTAAAGCATTTAATCTATTGTTCTTATTAAATTGAAATTATAATTTCGTGAACCTGCAGAAGAACAATATTACGTTAAAAATAACTAGTAATATTTTTACAATGATTTCAATCAAGTAAATAACACTTTTCAATTATAGGAAATAGAAAATATTTCGAGGCTATATTTATTAATTACCAGATATTATTTTCAAAAAATGAATAATAAATATTTCTAAATAGCAATAATTATTTTAAAAAATAATAAGGCCGGAACATTTATGCAGTGGAAAAACATCGAAATTATATATTTGTAATGTATAATCAGTAAATTAAAAAAATGTATACTTCTAATATTTCTTATTCGTTAATTTTAAACACAAATATCATTTATGTAGTAATAGAATATGTATTTCAGTAAGTTTTGGAATAAACTTTTGCTGTTCCCAAATTCCGACGAGTACTCTTTGAAATAGTTGATATTATGAAAGATATCTAATTTATTATAATTATTAGTTTATTAATTAATAGATTTTACAAATCAAAGTATATAAAAATTAATCATCTTTTTACGTGTATCGCTTGTTCGTTTAGAGGTGCTATCATTATTTAAACAAATAGTTCAGAAAAACTATATTAGAAGACATCATTGTATTGTCGAAAAATAAAATAATTGAATATAAGCGATCAATTATTATTCATCGAAGTATAGGCGATTATAGTATATTACTTAACTTTAAAAATAAAAAAAAATAATACTTTTTAAAAAATAAACAAAACACTATATATGTTCGATACTTATATTGATTTAACGGAAAATTCAAAATAGTCTACGCCGTCAATATCTTATACATGTCCATGTAAAATACATGCATTTATTTGTTATTTATTCACGGAATATAATGTACTTTTGTAAGCAGGACTTGGTATTTATTTATTTCGAAAAAAATATTTCTGGTTACGTTTAATTACTACTAAATATAAACTAGCCATTTATAAACGGCAAATATAATTAAAGAAAATTTGAATAAATCTCGAAAAAATATTCTCTTAGGTGAAGATTAAAACAAATGCGCGAAAGCTTCGCTAAGCGAGATATCGCAAGTGGACGAATCATTTACTACACTGTTTAAACGAGCAGTTTTCTGCCTCACATGTAGCATTAATGCATAAAGAATATTTTCAGCATTGTAAGCACAAACTCATATTGTTACTGTATCGTTCAGTAAATAAAAGTAAAACATTTTTTTAGAATACTCTAATTGCTTTATTACCCCCATCCTCAAGTAAATAACTGAATTTCATTTTCCGAAATTAAAAGCTCTAACTAACCACTGTTAATAATACATTTTTGTATTTTGAAGGTCTACATTTTCTTCTTCTAACTATGGTATCCAACAATTTAAGTTTAAGGGAAATGTTTGATTTTATAATTAAGTAACTAGCTACCTACCTATTTATTGAGTAGTGTATAATTAAATTCCTTTTTAAAATCGATTAATTATTAACTATGTTGTATCATAAAGTGCTGCTAAATTAAACTTAATGAAAAATAACATGATAATTATATCATTATATTTTAAATTTCATTTTGACAGTTATTTAATCTAGTTAATGTTTATCATGCATTAAATATAAATGATTTGTGTGTTTGTGTTTGTGTGTGTGTGTGTGTGTGCGTGTGTGTGTGCGTGCGCGCGCGTATGTGTGTGTATATTTTATGTTTAATAGAGAGAGAGTATTTTTGAAGTTAGAGATTACTTTCATAATACATAGAACTGGCATAAATAGTAGTATTTTTAAATTCATAAAGATGTAAAGTTGTAAAACAATAAATAAATAAATCTAATAATTAATTGTAAAGAACATATTTATCATTGAAAAACATATAAATTGTTTATAATTTAATCTAACAACTTTCTATATCCATAAACATAAATTATACTAAAGCATGATTTTTTTAATAAAAAATAATATTTAGTAGAATAAATTATTTCATTCAACATACCTTTTCTTGTGTCCTATTCCACACAATCACTTTGTGTCCACTGTTTAGAAGATTCTTTACAATTCCACTGCCCATTATGCCAAGACCCAAGAATCCAAATTTCAAACTAGAGGCACGGATATTTTTATCTTTCAGAGTTTGAGTAAGAGTCTCTACATCCAGAGGTGGAGTTGCCTATCAAAATGAAACATTTATCAACATAACTTAGTTATTACAAATGATTAATTTTCAAGTTTATTAGAAAAAGTATTGTTTTGAGTACTTCAAAATGACAATAAATACAATCACAATTATGACATAAATTTAACTTCAAAATGATAATGAATAATTTATTATATATAATATAATTTATTGAATATAATATATAATTTGATACAAGCATGGAAGCTAGATTAAACAAATAAATGTTACGTACAGGCCTGGGAATATTTGCTGGTCTATCCAACAGAGAACCAGTGCTCATTCTCAGAGGTGTAGAGTGATTTAGAGTTGGACTCAAACTATCAAGACGATTGTTGCTGCTTGTATTTGAGTTCGTTCTTTGCTTTTTAGCTGGACGGCGATCACTACTGCTTCCACTACTTTCTCTCTTAGATTTTGGTGTTTCCTGTAAAGTGATGTATGTTTTTAACTAAAATAAATAAAAAAAAAAATTTAATTTAAATAAAATTGTAAGGTGCATTTAAAAATTATTTTATAAAATATCTAATTATAACTATACTTAAAAAATCAAATATTTATTTAGAGTACAGTTTTTAATTTAAGCATTAATAAGTGAACTAAGTGTACTATATAAATGAATAGTAAAGGTTCAAATCAAGTTAGATAAGAAACACCTACTTTTTTTGGTTTGATCTTTGGAGTCTTCTTTTCAACAGTAGTAATGCTGGTATCTTGCTCTTTCAGTTGATCAAAAAGAGAATCTGGATCTAATCCATCATCAAAAACCTATTGAATGTAATAAATATTACGTATTATTGTTAATATTCTATCAAAACAATGACATTTTTTTTATTTGAAAGACATCATACCTCCCCTTTGGCAATAAAATCTTCAATAGCTTGACATGCTTCTCTGAAACCTGAAGTTTTGCATAATTTCACGCATGTCTCCTTGTAATCTTGATAATGCTTGATGTTTGATTCATCAATCCAGCCACTAAAATAAATTAATATTTTAGTTTGATTTAATATTAATTAATTATATTAAAGTTAATGTTAATGTAAAACTCACTAATTGTCGGTTCCAAAGAAGAATATGCAGTGAACCTTTTTAGCGTTAGCTGGTTTTTTCATATCCTTTGATGGTAGTGATACCTTTAAATTGAATTATTAAAATTAAAACTTCAAATACAAGTGTTTAAAAAACACAAAAGAAAACTATCTGATTTGTATGGGAATAATTTTTCTTTAAAAAGGGAATAACAAATTTTGTGAGTCTTAAGAACATTTATTATTTTATTTTCTTTTATTTTTCTTACAATAGCAAATAAAATAATATAAACGTTTAAAATTTTAGCTTTACATATTTAAAGATTGTGTATTCAAAATATTTATAATTTGTTGCAATAAATAATTTAAAATTATTTCAATAATGGTCAAATTAAAAATACAGTACAATCTATAATAGAACTGAAATGATTCACAAACTTAAAATAATATACGTAATTCTAATCATATCTTTAGAAAACGTCGATTCCAAATTTCTACTCCGAAAAGTTGTAAATCAGACCTAAGAATCAAATTATCCAGATTATAATTATTATCTATACTTCAGACTCAAAGGCTTCCCTAATCTGTCCCTATTTCTACCTACGGGGTTTGGCTCGTAAACAACTGATTCACGCAAGACAACCGAAACAAATCCCGTTTGATTCGACAAAGCCCCATTGGCGCACTTTTCGCGTATACAATGCACATAATACACACAACAGCAGACGGCTGTGAGCTTTCGAAGAGAGAGAGAGAGAGGAAGAGGGGGAAATGAGACGAGTGGGGGGTACCGCGGGGGTGGTAAACAAGCCACGAGCGCGCGTGCAGATATAGGTTATATATGCTATCTCTCTCTCTCTCTCTCTCTTCGCCCGTTTCGCTGCGCGCCAATTTGAATTCGTCCGCGCATCGCTCGACACATGTTATCCAGACGGGAGGATCGGGCTGCCGATTCGGGTGATCTTTACTCTTTTTATCGTAAAACCCGGATTTTCGTAGCGAGTTTAAGTCACGTCGATGACCAATCGACTGCTGGAAAAGCATCAGAGCGATGCGACGGCCGTCGCTCTCTCGCGACATACTTTCATTCGCTAGATAGAAATAAATACTCAATCCGCATTCCATTTTGTACATATAGGTACATGTACGTATACATCTGCAAGCATAAAGCGGATGGAAGTATAAATATACGGCTGTCAAAACAAAAACGCGCGAGCAAACGGAGTAGAAACCGCAAGTTAAGTAGGCACATAGCTACGTATACACAATCCGTAGAGAGACGGGCGAGCGTGCGGATGAACGAAAAGCGAAGGGCGCGAGGGCGGGGGGGAAAAGCGCGGGAGCTCACTAACAGTAGTCTCCGTCTCTGTCGTTTCTCGCGCTCTGCATCGCATATACAGGGAAACGCGCCGCGACTGTATCCAGGCGGGAGCGAGCGCATGAGCGAGAACGACAGAGAGGGAGGTATACGAGTGGATACACAGTGCGTATATGGGTATGTATATAAGAATGAAGTAACTTACCCGGCCAGGCCACGGTGAGAAACCCTTCATCTTGGCCCTGCAACAAACAGATAGAGATGCATAGCGTCAGTGAAAAAAAAAATGAATAACACAATGCCGTATATCATAATGTTATCACCCCCGTAACATAAACTTGGAGGTTATGTTTATCGCCTCCGTGTATGAACGGAGCAGCGCATCGACACACATACACGCACACAACATGATATAAGACACAATAAATTCCCCCTCCCTTCCTCTTCGTATGGGAACCGCATATACGCACCAGACGAGGTCTCCCAACTTGAAGCCCACTTCGGACATGTTTGCTCCTTTGAAGTTTTATACGAGTCTCGAAGTTACGGGATAAAGGTTATGAGATAGAGAATTGATATATAAACTGACTGGCGTACAAGATCCGGCTCGGCTGGCGATCGGCTAGCGACTGGTGATGACTGCGAGGTGCAGCGGTGATCAGCCGCGCCGCGCGCGTCCCCCCCACCGCGCTGGTCAGACCCGCGCGCGCAACACACGTTAAAGAGACCGTTGTACGGCTTGTAGCTCTAGTTACGGTACGGCGGTAGTCGATTGAGAGACTCTTTCGAGATAAGGCCGCGTTTGGATTTGGCGTGGAAGTTGCGCGATCGATGGTAATAATAATAGTGCGGCTGATGATAAGTATAACCGGTCGTGTCGGTAAAGAGGTACATATACGCAATACTGGTTTTGTGAATAATGCAACATGCGAGAATTATGAATTATATATGAAATGAATAATTTTTTTTTATTTTGAAGGTAAGGTTGTACGTAAGCCTTTTTCTATCGCTACTTTGCGATTGCGAAAAATAACTTGAATTGAAACAGGTGGTTTAGCTGTCTGATGGTTTGAAAAATTCACTAAAATTATCATTAGATTCAATATCAAAATTTTAATTTACTTCTTTACTCTTTCTTAAATGATTATAGTATTATTTATGTATACAGTGAGATACTTTTTTAATTGTCTTTTTTTAAAGCATCTAAATAATTTCATATAACTGAACTCTCATACTTTTATGCTCAAAATTTTCCGAGAAACATGTAAGAAATTTTCTAGAAAACTAAGTACTTAATCAATCACAAATTAATAATTTACAGTTAAACTTCGAACGAAGTACACTTTGATATTGTCTATATTTTCTAAATTTCTACTGTACCCGTCAAGTAAACGCATAAACTTGTGAAGTCCGCTTAATGTATTTCATTAAATTTTTTATAAGAACTTCGTTGTGTTTCTGAATGTTGACCGCGCGTAAATTAAAAACGAATTTTTTTAAGTTATTCGATAAGTTGATTTAAAAATTTGAATGATTTTTAAGCGTTTGTTATTAAAATATTTGAGTTTCATTTCCTATTCTAAAGGGTATGAAGTTGAAGCATCTTCAAGCTTTAGCCAATCCAACAATGAGTGCGGCTGTATCTTCGGCGCTGATTGGTCGGCAGCTTGGCAGAGGAAGTTGCCCTTTGAAATTTGAATTTCAGATAAGGTAATTATAGCCAAACAATTTTAATTAAAAGCGCATACGAATAATAATAATTATACTTAATCTATTAATGATATAAGCCACGGATTAGTTGCTTTTGATACATTTATCACATATTGTTTACTCGTTTCCTCTTTTGTAACAAAGTAAATCAAATTTATATTCTTACTCTCTAGTTAATGATTAATAGAAAGCAATGTCATTTCATAACATATTCAGACAACGGCGATGTAAAAATATTATGTCTTGTTGTCAAAAATATACGTAAACATTAGCTCATTCGTAATTTTGAATGATAAAATCAGATAAGGAATGTAGATCCGATACCACGATCTCGGTGAATTAATAAAAGTCAATACGAAAAATTTAACCATTAAGTACCAACTGATGAGGTGATAGCGACCGGATGATAAAAACGAAGATTAACAGAGATAACGAGAATATCACTTTCTGACTATTTCATTATACTTTTGAATCAACGCTAATTAAACCATCTCTATAGTTACCGTTTTGTTCGAAAACTAAATTTATCAGTAATACATGTATGCTTTTATAGACTTGATAAAAACAACTGATCTCTCGCTTATGTTGCCGTTCGCAAGCAATAGGCTCATGATTAGAAAAACACAACCCATAACTTATATGACAATTGTTTTGAATCACCGATGGGGCGCATACTACACGGCATAACTCGCACGCAATATGTATATATCATACATCATATAAACAGAGCCGCTAGCGGAGCGTACGTCGACAATCAACCGACGTCACGGTATACCGGAGCTTCCTCTCTCTTCTTCTCAGTCTTTCTATCTTTCTCTCTCTCTCTCTCTCTCTCTCTTTCCCTCTTCTCGAGTGCTCCGAAAGTGTTCGAAAGCACGTCGTCGTCGTCGTCGAACGCGGTGCACGTACACATTCGCAAAAGCGGCAAACATATATATGTGTGGGTCGTATATGCCACACAACCTTACGGGACACAGCAATAGCGTAGTATACAGTGCGCGCGCGCCATCGATTGTAGGCAGTATATTTTCCCTCTCTCTGTCGCGCTCGCGCTGAGCTCCGGGATACGAGAGACGGCGACGACGGATTCTCGTTCGCGGCTAGTGAATAATACGACGACGGCCGCGGCGGCTGGTGAGAGTCTAGCACCAGCAGTGTATACAGTAGCAGCATCGTAACTTGAAGATAGAAGGAGAGAGAGGGAGAGAGAAAAATAGTGTGTGTGTGTATATGTGCTCGCTGATAAAAAGAGGAGGAGTCATCGTATAAGTATAGCGAGGCGTCGACAGTTTTCTGCAAAAATCCTTCCGAGGCACCGTGTGGACGACGACGAGAGTGCGATAGTCCGGGACGGCGCAATCGAGGATAATTGAGCCCCCACAGCGCGCCTACCAATATGGTACTTCTTCACGCTATGCGCTTGGTTTCTTTTTCTCTTCTTCACGTCGCGTAGTAGCTCGCATACCTACCAAGTTCTCCGTTCACAAGAAAGTAGTTGAGCCATGGGTTACTACTTATATAGAGCCAGAGAGAGATAGAGAGAGGTGCAAGTGCGCGTGCACGGGAGCGTTGTTGCTTATTTCGCATGCAAGCACGCACGTACACATCTAACGATTACGCTGGAAGCTTCCGAGGTCGATTTCCTGGCGTCGGAAAAGGTTTAACCTACGACAGAAGCTGTTGCACAGTGTTGTGTTGTTTTCTTTTTTTTATTACGTGCGTGCGTGATTGAGTGAGGAGTAGCAGTAGGACGAGCAACAGTAGCAGCAGCACAAGCTTTTGTTTGTTACTTGGTGTGCGAGGAGGCCACTGTGTTTGATTGTGTTCACTGTTGGTGTGCTTGGCAGTGTTAGTTCTGGGTGGGACAGAGGTGTACACTTTTCAATTGCTCAGTATACTCAGCTGTGACTGCTGTTTGCTGTGCTTCAGACACCTTTTCTAGCTCTCTCACTGTGGTTCTATTACAATGTTCATCGTTGAGTGAATTATGACCATTTATTTGGTGATGCATTAATTAGTATTCTTGATGCCATTAGCTCAGGCTTGTAGTGCTACTCATGTATCCTCACAAGGATGTTCTAGAATTGTTTTATATCTGGAACTAAAGTGTTACTTTAATTTGCTGCTTTATTGTATGTTATGTTGTTCCAAATTTGCTATGCTTGAAGTCCATTTAAATTGATTCAATTCATTGTCATTTCAATCAAATTGGTTCTTTACTAGACATTTATATAATAGAAGTTGTCAATATCTCATCTTTACATTATTTTATAATGCAATTGAAATATACTCAGAAAATAAATTCAATGATTTCATTAGTTCACGCAATTGCTTATGAATCATAATAAAACAATGTGTGTACAGTGAGGTACAGCAATGACATTTTCAAAATGTTTATAAATTTTGCAATCAACTTTAATAATATTTAAAATAATTGTTTAATATCATTATTTTCAATTCTCATTGTTTGAAACATTGAACATGCAAATGAAAATTGACACAGCATCTAAATAAACACTAAAATAAATATTAGAATTCGTTATCTTGCTTATCTTATATATCTGGCATTGTATTCTGTTCTAATTATATTCATAAAATCACTTGTCAACAGTCACAGCAGGCGCAAGCACCAGTGGAGGGTGAACCAAGTTTACCCACCGCTCATTCCACATATCCTGGAGATAGTCAACCACATCACAGTGTAAATATAAATCAAAGTGATGAAATAGTTCAGCAAGCCCACATGAGTTCGAGGGCCCAGGCTATTGTAGTTCTACCACATTCAGTAAGTAATTTTAATTTAATTTTAATATTATTACATTGTCCTCCATTTTTAATAAAAGAATAATGACTATTTTTTATAAAATATTGTCAATACTACTCATTATAACATTAAATATTATATTCATTATAATATTAAACTTCTTTGTATAAATATTCAAGGACTTAATAGATTTATTATTCATTCAATTATTTATTTAAATCTAATGTTTTCCTGTTTTCTTATTTCATGGTAATAATGTTTTATAATAATTTTTCTAATTATATTTAAATACATAAAACATTTTGCTATTATTTATATCGAGGAAGAAAATAGGCATTTCACAATATCCTTTCATTTTTATAGGATGATGATATTCCTGCTCCAAAAACAGATTTTTCTGCCCCACCACCATATGATGTTGCAACAAAATTACCTAGTTATGAGGAAGTACAACGTGAAAAGACACTACAAGGAGAACCAATTCCACAGATTCATCCACAAATACATTTAGTAAGTTTTCCCAAATTAAGTAATTATTTGATATTCCTAGTTCAAAATTGATTACTAATTTAATCTTTTCATGCTTAGCCTGGTGGGGTAAGAACACCACAGCAGCCTTTGACTATTCTGGCTATAGATACTGATGGTGTTGAAGGTGATGCAGAAAGTCGAATGCTAGGAACTGATTTTATGTTCTTTACTGCCTTTTTGGGTACAGTAAAATATTTTTGATAATATAAAAAAATTCTCATTCAATTATATAATGCTTTAATAAAAATAATACTTTTCAGTTGCATTCATATTTAACTGGATTGGATTCTTGCTTCTTATGTGCTTCTGCCATACAATAGCTTCGCGATATGGAGCATTGTCTGGCTTTGGCCTTTCCTTAACTAAATGGACCTTGATTGTCAAACATTCGACTGATTTAGCTTCCCGTGAAAACTCTTGGTTATGGTGGCTCATCATGGCATTCGGTAAGTAATTTATAATAGTTTATGCAACTAGGATGTAAAGCGAACTCATTTGCGCGAGTGTTTGTAACTCACGTGAGTGCGAAAGCTTTGAGTCTGAATTGCATAATATTTTCTGTACGAATGTTCGTGAATGTAAGTGAATAAAGCTAAAATTTGTTGTTTCACATTCGATTTTTTTACTCTACCGATACGCGTAGAGAAGTATACTTTGTACATGAGCTTTATGAACATTAGTACTTATAAAATACTATTTGAACTTGTAGCATTTAAGAATAGTTTAACTTTTACATATTCATTGTTTTTTTTCATTGTTAACAGGTATATTGATTTGCGTTCGCGCAATCGTTCAGTATTTGAATATTAAACGAGGATGGAGACTTCTATCTGGCAGTGCCCAAGAGCGTTTGCTATTTTATTATTGAGCAAAGCCTTTAAATGTCAGAGTGATTTCTTTCTCTAGAAAAAGAAAATTTTTTCAAAGCAAACCACAAAAATGAAGAAAGAGTGTAAATGGTACATTGCTGTGCATGTATATTGTACTTGGCATCGCTCGAGGATTTGTAGATTTTTTGTGATTTGTAGAGATTTAATAAGAGAACAACCGCACATGAACTTGTGAAATTGATATGATCTTCGTATTGCATTTGTACTCGAAGTTTTTGTCAATTTTCGCGAGTGAATGTTATACACGTTTATCTTTCCTTTTTGTTATAAAAAACACTATCGAGTATATAAAGAGAATGCAAACACCTTTAATTGTATCAATTATACAAATATCTTGCAGCAGTCCATCTTATGGAATTACAAAAACTAAAGATGTTGACTGTTATTCCAGAGCAAGTATTAACTTTTGGTATTGTCGTATGATAATAATGGAGATCTTAATAATAACAGAAGACAAAAAATCTTGTAAGTGTTAATGTGCATAAAAGGCACTAGTGATACTGCAAAAGGGTGAACCCAATTGTGAATGGAGAGAAAAAAAAAACAAATAAAAGCTTTTAGAAAACTTGACTACAATGAGCAAGTATACACGTAAAATTATAAGAAAAAATAATAAACCATTCATTGCAAGCCGGCGAAATATGTCGGATCGCTTGTTTGTATGTTATAATTATAATTTATATATGTAAACAGAAGATTTTAAGGTTGTAAGATTATTAATATTATTTTTAATATAATATATTGAAAAACCACTTACATCACTATAATTAGGTATATTATAGTAATATCAATAATAGTGATATTGAGTATTACTATTATTTTTATTATTAAATGAAATTAAACCACAATTTTTGATTGTTGAAAGATAAATTTCGAACTTTTTAAACCGAAAATTTAGTGTACATTGATTAAATTTAGAGTCACTTACACTTTTCTTGTTTCTAAACTGTAAGTATTGATTTTACAATTTTCATGTCTTTCAAACTGTAAGCTAGAAGTATTTTATGTAAATAAAATTTCAAGATATTTAGTAACTCGTTGAATTTGTTTATTATCATCGATACTTTTTTACTTCTTTAAATAATTTTTAAATTTCTTAACATTGTCGAAGAAAAGATCGTTAATTTTTTCATTTTTGTCGATGCAGAGACTTTTCAGTTACTTGCGCGCAAGCGCGCGTCAAGGTCCCATGGTGTAATGGTTAGCACTCTGGACTCTGAATCCAGCGATCCGAGTTCAAATCTCGGTGGGACCTTCTATTTTTTCTTTTTGTTTAAATTTTAATAATGTTAATAAAATTTTATTAAATTAATAAGCTTAACCGTTCTACTAGATGAAAGATTATACGCACGCACAACATCAAATAGATATGTTTTACTTTTAGTATATTTATAATTTTTATAAAAAAATTAATTTTACAGTATTGTAATAATATAATTTTAAATGTACTTATAAATAATCATGAGAATTGAATTTTTAAGGTGTCATGTGGACTGGTGGATAGTTGTCCAATTTTATTATTTAATCTATAATGATTATATAATGTTCGAAACGTAGAGATGCGTGATACTTATATCTAACGCAGAACCACTTGTGAATTTATTATCATATTGATAAAATATGTAATTTTGAAAGTTTGCTAACGATGAGTACGGCAAACTTGTCGTGTTTCGTATTTCGCGTAGAGAATGTAAAAGTTAAAATGTAGTTATTAATAATATAAATTTTTTTTTAATGATAGATTAATGTGACGATGTTATTCAAAAAAGTATTCTAACAGATTGTCACTCTTGACGGCATGTATCTAAAATATAATTTGCAGCACTATTTATCAAATGATCCACAGTAAAATTAATATTTTATATAGAATGTATTGATTAAATTAAACTAAATGAGAATAAATGTCTCTCTATAGAAGTCTTAAATAATCAAAATGTCTCCGAAAGGTATACTAATTATGAATATAAAAACAACATAGTAATCAACTGTAAGTATCCGATAAATAAACGATCAATAGCATTGATAAAAGTGACATAATTAGTAATAGAGGTATCGTAGAAACCACAGTCGCCTATGATAAAGAAGAAATATTTGTGAAATGACGAAGAGAACCAAATTATACTTCATTAACGTTACGTTGAGCTCGCAGTGGATTTAAAAAAAAAGATCTATTTTTAAAACCCAAACTATTTTAGCTTTCTTGAAACCTTCAGAGTCATCTAGACTTATTTTTATTTTGCTTCTGCTTATAATCTTCGTAATTTACAATTTTTAGCATGCGTTACAAAATCACCCTTCATTTTTTTCTCATTATAAAAATTCTAAAAAATATAACGGTACTCACCACGCAATATAAAGATACGATTTATTCAGACATTACAGTCAGCAAAAATCATTAAAAACCGCCAAAAATAAAAAATAAAAATAAAAAAAAAATAAAATAACCAACGACCTCAGATCTGTAAGAGTATGGCGACTCCGGCAAGGGTCCACTTGGTTGGTTTATCTCTGCTTTTGAGATTGAACGTCCAGACGTAGGTGAGCCCGCGTGAACGCGTCCTGTACACCGGACACTCGTACATATTCTTCAGATCCTGCTTGTCCTGGGTGATGGCGCGCACATAGACGACGGGCATCTGAGGGAACAGCTCCTTCAGTAACGAGTCAGTGATCGAACCAGACTGGGTGTCCCAGCGTGCGCCTTCCATGAACAGGCTGTTTACATAGGCACCTTCGCGGGGTGGCGCGCTGCAACGATAAAGACAGATGTTATTTGTATTTGATTTGGTCTGATAAAAGTAAAGTTTATAAAGAAATAGTATTTAATGAAATTACAAAGTTGAATAATAATAAGTAACTGCGTGTTGTTTACATATATTTTTTAAGAATATCTATATAAAAGTAAAATTTTATAACGACGAATATAAAAAACGAATGAATTATAAGCAAGAAGAGATAAAGATGATCATTTGAGCCAATACAGTGAAAATCCCAACTATCGCAGTTATCAAAAAAACATTATCAGTAAACATTACAGGTATATAATAAAAATAAAAGGTCCATGCATATTTGTAAACAGAATAGTGTAAAAATGAATTAACGGAATACGCCTACAAACAAAAACACATAACTAATCGAAATTGACAAAATAAATATTCCGGCACTAATATTTTTCAGATGTAACATTGACAAATATACGTACTTGAATTCGTTCTTTTGCTTCTTCGTTACATCGCAGTAAAGGCACATTTTATCGAGAGGCCACTCATTTTTACGCGCAGTTTGCTGCATAATGGCGGTAAGGAAGGACTGAGGATTGAAAAATCCACCCAACCATACCGACGATGGAAGCTATACAGTAGATTACGAAAATTAATAAATTTTTCCATAAGTATTTTCATTCTAATAAATATAAGAATAAAACAATTATCTAACCGTGAAATCAGACGTCCAATTTTGCAGCTCGGTATACCTATTCAACAGATCCGCAAACCAATTCGTTAACCCGAGACTCGAGGGATACGCTCGTTTGGTCCACGCTGGCGGTACAACGTCCATGTAGAGATAGTTCTGCAAGTCTTCCATTTCGGCGTTAATCGTCAATTCTCCCTGGAAAAGACGAGCGTTTATTTTATTGTATGAGTTATTTTTACAAGAATGAAAAGATGAAAAGAGAATTCTATGATTGTGATAACTTTTAAGCCGAGTTCGAGCTCTCGCAGCGATCTTCGTAGCTCCGAGCACAAAATGTTCATTCGTTCGCATTCTTGGAGAGCAACGATGGTGTATGGAGTTCTGTCTTCGAACTAAAATTACACCGTTAATTTATTGCATTATCCTCTTTTAAAACGGAGATCATTCCGCATTGTATACCTTGCTCATGAGGTCTATCAGGTTAAACTCCTCCGGTAGCTTATCCGTTATATCTTCAATGATGACCTTTACTTTATCCTCGCGTGACATCCCCACCCCCGCTGTCTCACCAACATCACGCGGTTGCATCTCCAAAACCGTGCGGAACAGATTCTCTGACGTCACGGTCAGGAACCCTAAAAGCAAACCACTGTACTCTCATCCTCATCACTATAATCGTCAACCAATTACCGATCAAACTCACCAATTTCAGCGTTCGGATGTAACCCATAAAGAACCGGACTCTCAGCCGGTAGGAAGTCATCCACGTACTCGTGGTATGCGAGGTAATCGGAATTGGGTGGCGCCGGGAATCCAGGCGCAAAGTTAAGGTCGCCCTCAACGAGTTCTGGCTTGACGAACTCAAGAAGGTAGGTTTGACAGAGCCGACGATCCCAGTCGTCAGTTATATGACCACCGTACATTATCTCGCCGAAGAGATAGCGCAGGTCCTCCCAAGGTACGCGGTTGTTGTTCTCGAGGTAGTTCAGCAGCACGGACACGCTTATCGTGAGGTCACCGAAGTTGAACGGATAAATCTGGAAGATTATGGTTTTTGTATTTCGAGTTATTATATGGTTCAAGGCAGATATGAATTATGCAACTGCGTACCCTGTTCCAGCCTTGAGGTCCGAATCTGCGTCTTTCCGCGACCACCGCATGATAGTAGCACAGGGCGAAGAGAACGGCTTTGAATTCCGCCTCCTTTGTGCACGATTCGAGCGTCTCTTGGCTGAAGTTATCAAGAGCCTTGTGTATGTTGGCATGCATTCCCGTGGGCGGTTCGTTGGTTATCTTAATCGCCGATTCCAGTATTCCCTAATAAAAATTGAAACCAGATTACAATCAAACGTCCTTTGATTCATTTATATACCAAAATCTTCATTTACTTGAGGAATGATAGACTCGTGGGGATCAGATGACGGCTCGGCACTGATAAACAACCGGTAGCTATCATGAGGATCTTCCGATAGTTGTTCTAACTTCTTTTCGAGATTCGTCAGCCAACTTTTCACGAGATGCACGTTCTGCAAAATCACCCAGTGACCCTCGCCAGCAGCTAAATCCATGGCTGCCTCAGCCACAGGCTCCTGACCCTGACCCAGAGACACGTTGTGGAACTTGTGCGCCTCCGCGGTGAAGCCCAGCTTATGGCCCAGTTTTTCCACGTCCTGGTGATATCGTTACGAGTTGGTGTAAGTAATAATGTTACTATACGGCACTGTTAAAGATTTACTTTGAGCGGATCAACGCCGGGGGATAGAATGAAGAAGACGGGAGTGATGGAACTGGTCTCTTCGAAAGATTTCGTGAACGGAGGTGACCGCGATTCCACGAATTTTGGGCCTAATTTTTCCTCGACAAAGCATCTATACGCAAAATTTTTGTCATCTTGTAAAATGTTCAGGAAAATATTGATTTTAAGTAATCAATCAGTCACTCACTTGACCGCATAAGTCATTCGATCGAGTCTGAGGCAGCGCATCATGCACAGCCGCTGAAATGCAGATTTATTCTTCCACTCCTGAGGAAACTTCTCCCGTTCGGGATTCTCCGAATCGACAAACTTCTTCCAACGCTTCGCTGCGCCCTCGATGTCTTTATCAAGGTTCAGGAAAGTTTCACGTACGCTTAGTAGTTTTATGCCTGCCCAACTGGAGTGGCTTAGAAAGTCAACTGGACTGACGATGTTTGGATCGTATGGATAGCGAAGAAGAAAGTCTACTTCTGAACGTTCGATTTCTTTCGTTTGCAAAAGAATCTACAATAAGACAAATATCCGTTGGATAAATGATTAAAGTTGTAGGTTTCATTGCGACTGGAAAAATTGACATGATGCGTTACCTGAATAGCCATTTGACACAAGAAAGTGAGCTTGTCGGCTTCGAAAAGTCCTCTGCTTGTGTAGACGAATACCATGTAAGTTATACCGTCAATCAGGTAACGCACGCGTTTAGAGATTTGTTCTGCAGGTTCGGCAAACCTATAATTACAATAACAATAAGCGATGCGTAGAATGGGTTTAACAAAGTTTACTGTAACTCTATTTTGTAACTAATTTTACTAAAAGTATGCAACTCCTTTTACCTTATAGCATTGTGAAATACGACGCTGAAAGCCTTCAGAGAGAATTGATACAGCATATTGATCTTGCTGAGATCGTTGAGAATAAAGTACAGAAGACTGGCACGAGATGCTGCAGGTCTGTACCATTCGCGAGCCTCGTCGATACGCACAGCCGTCACCTTTGCCTCCGCCACTTTCGTCTCGATCTCTGCTGCCGTTCGTTTAGTTGTTTCAAGATTCTCTACGAGTGCTACATCGCTCAGCACATTCGGTCCGGCTGACGATAACCTGTAAGAAGTTAGTTTAGCGTCAATAAGCGACTAAATAATAACTTAATTAAATAATAACGCTACTTCGATATTTATTTAATATGTACCTTTGCAGAAGATCGTCTTCTAAAGTTTTCAGCGTAATCTTAAAAGTATTCTGCTGTTTGGTAAGCTCAGACTTCGTCGTTTCCAAATCAGGTCTCTCAGCTTTTACAACTTCGCCGAGTAGCTGTTCCTCTAATCCATCTTGAGTGACAGTAAAGTTAATCAAAGTCGTTTGAGCTTGCATCTCGGGTTTATAATGTGGGTTGCCCAATTTTGTCTGCAAAATCAGCCGGAACTCCGGGTTGTAATCGACTTCTTTGTCTCCGATTTTTATAGCTCTAAATGTAATCAATACAACTGTTAAATATTAAGAAACTCTCTTATATTTAAACAAAAAAACCATCACTAACCGGCCTTTCTTCACTAAAACACGACCAAGAATCGGATCGAGCACCGCGTCAACGGTCTCCATAATATTCTCCAGGAGGACGATTTCGCCATTACTGATCGCGAATTCGATCTGATCGAGGTAATTTCTCTGCGTCAATCTCAAGACTTTCAGATCCTCGCCGTATCTGTTCTTGATCCATTTGATACCCTGCAGCTGTGGGTCGATAATCAATGGCCACCGCGACGTGTTCGTCAGAATCGTCGCATTTTCCGATGACATTCTGTCCGTCGGTAGACCTACCAAAAAAGAAAAAAAATAGTTCGATAATTTGTTACTTCTAGCAAAATTTTATTCACGCTCGTAATTAATTATACCCTCATTATTCCATTGCGCGATCTGTGCATCGTCGGTGAGCAATGTGAGCGGATCGAGGTCCATCGTTTTCGGTATCGGTATCTCCATCGATCCCATAAAAGGCACCCAGTATATATTGAGCAAGTCCAAACGGTATTTGCGACTGAAGCAGCCCACGTAGGAAATAAAGGCAGTAACAAGTAGCACGTCGCCTGGTATTTTCTCACCCGATTCTTTCAACCTATATTCAACAAACAAAAAAAAAGGAAAAAAATAATTATTACTTTATAATCTACGAGTACAATCGTGATTACAGCCGCGTACTCACTCTTCCACAGTAACTGCCCATCTAACTTTTTCCGACGCAAGGCCGTTCACTAGTCGGTTTGCCAAGTCTATTGCAGTCGCTGTAGCGTCGGCCTCGGCTTGGCACTTTTGCTTCTCCGCCATAGCTATCTCCATTTTCTCACCAAGCGCGTCCAACACTTTTTGCAATTCCTAAGACACACATATATACACATTACAGACACATGCGCGCATGCTCGTGAACCGCGCTTTCATTATGTTCGAATGTTGCGATTGATCTACTAAAATAGCGTTTCTATAATTGGAGTGAATATCTCCGTGAACGGAAACTGTGGTTAGCGAAATTACAATATATACGTATTTCCTTTCTATAATTAGAAATATTATATTTCAAAGTTCACGTAAACGCCTTTTTGATTCGGCAAGATATGGAAAGCGACTGTTTTTACTGAATATAGAATATTCTACTCACTGCCAAACGAGCTCGGAGAGACGTGAGCTTATCCATAGCAGCTTTTAATTCAGCATTCGCCGCGGCTAATGCCTGCCGGAGCGGTTTCACATCCGCGTTTATATAGTGGAACACCATGATGTTTATAACCCAGCTGCATAATCCAGCCGCAGCTTGCGACTTCGAATATATGAAATCCGGATCGAATTCTAAAAAATACGAAGAATCAAAAGAAAATGATGGTAAAAATATGTCACGTATGAGAAAAAAAGAAATAAAAAAAATAATAAAATACCCTTATCATTGATGTAAGGCTGAATAGCTTTGACGACTTCTGGATGGATATTTTCCTTGTCATAGTTCCTAAGGCTCGAGAGGAATTGATCCGCACTACCCATCGATGCCTTGCAAGCTTTCCAACTTCTGTCTTTAGGTACTTTACCTCTTGGTGAGAACAATACCAAAACGGCTTGAGCTACCTTCGCTACCGCTTCCGGCGGTGATGCGAATGCTTTGAATTCTGTCAGATTGTTCTAAGCGAGACAGAAAAACATGTTTTATTACATTAGACTATAGGCTAATATGTAAAATTGAAGATAACAATTTTTCTTATTACTTTGTTTAACGTATCTAAAGCTGCTTCTGCTTGTCTGACGGCGGGCTCAGCTTTTGCCAAATCCTCGTCGCACTTTCTCTGCTTCTCCGAAACCTCCTCTTTGATTAGTGCTACTTTAGCCTCCTCCTCGGATACTAAAAATCAGGAACTCAAGTTACAGATCGTCTTCTTATCGCGTTTATCATCTTTATAATTACCATAAGCTTTTTCAACTTCTGCCTTTGTATTTTCAGCTGTGACTTCGCTCAAAATTTTGTCGGCGACATCGTTTTTCTTTTTAAGATCTACCTCTTGAACCGCCAAAACTACTTTCAGTTCGTCTACCTAGTTTATATAATTATTTGTATTGCATTTGGAATTTGATTTATCTTAATATAGAAAACTATTTTTATCATTTCATAAAATTTATTTACTTGTCCAGCACACGAATTGAGCTTTTCTAGACCATTTTCTAACCGCTCGATCATTCCCTTCAAATTAATCGTCTTTTCTTTCAAAAGCTTCGAGTACAGTGCAATTTGTTCCAAAAACGATTTCGGAGTTGTGTAATTATGTCTCCTTTCATTTTGCAAGTAGAACTTGGAAACTTCGTTGACACTCGTATGGACAAAGGACATAAATAAGGAAACTGACTTTCTATAATCTTCGGGAAGAACATCCAGTTCCTAAATTGAATCACATTAAATAAATGTAAAGTATAAAAGTAATTAAAATTTTTACTTATTATCATTATTAAATTTACCATAAGAAACTGTGTGGATACTGATTCCAAAGCTTCCTGTGGCCAGTCTTGGAACCAATTAATGGACGTGCAATTGACGATAGCTGGAAACTGTCTAGCTCTTTTCCGCAAAGTAGCTCCTACAGGTGAAAAGCACAGAACGCACTTTAGCTGCCTTCGCACTTTGTCTATAAAGAACTTCCAGCAATTTTCTTTGGTATCCAGCATTCCTGCTTGTTTCACCTGTTCCAAAATATAAATATCATTTTAAAATTAGCTCTTTTTCAGAGATATTTACAAATTATAAAAAATTCAATAGATGCTCACCTCATTTCTCATGGCATTTATGATACCCTCGATCTGATCGTCAGGGAAAAGATCGGGAATTTCTCCAGAGGCAAGCATATCGTTCACAACTACTAAGAATCTTTCCTGCGCTACTTGGGAATCTGTCATTAAGAAAGTAATGCCGATGTTCTTCACTCCGGCTTTCATGTAAAGCAAGGCCAAATCCGCTTTAAGATCGTTTAACGAATAGCCTTTTTTTAATTGCACTTGGAACACCTATGAATATGATTTTTTTATGTTAATAACATATAGTATAAAATTAAATTATATTTAGAGATTTTTTATTTGTTTTAATTTTTTTCTCGTTTTTATTCGTTTATTACCTCTAAAGAAGAAATAAACGAAGATAATCGGGACAAAGACTGTTTTCCGCTTCCACCCACGCCAACGAGAAGGGCATTGCCTCTAGGTGACTCCAAAATGCGATTAATACGACAAACATGGTACATGGCATCCTCGAACATCACCAAATTCATTGCAGATACCTGTTTTTTATTGAAAATATTTTACTGTGATAAAATTGAAATTGGTAGAAATATCAATAATTTTTATAAGTTTTATATGTACCAATTCGTTATAATTTAAAAGGGCATCTGTAAGTAATTTCTCAAGATGTGGCCAGTCGCGTATCGGCATATATTTGGGATCTCCGATACCTTCCGCAAAGTGGCAGAATATAATTGGTTCAGCCATAACTGCTTCTTCTTCGAACATCTGTAACATACAAATAATTATCAAGTGAAAAATATTCATTCGACTAATATTAGTGAAAAAATGTTAATAACATACAGGAATGAATTTCCTCAAAGCGTCTCGAAGAAGCTGATCAAAAGCTTTCTGGTCTTCGAAGCTAACGAGCTTATCGCAGTAAACTCGTCTGGCTTCGTGAATGAAGAGGCGAAGGAAAGAGTTGTTTGTTGGAATGGTATTGCCGGTCGAAAAAAGAATACCCTAAAACAATTTTAATTGTAAAAAGTAATTTTGAATAAAAAATTCAACCTTGTATTTGTTATTATTACTTGGAAAATATTTGAGAGATCTCTTAAATTGAAAATGTAATGAAACTTTATGGCTGTGGGTAGGAATGTAGCAGTGACTTTATCGTGAAGCCACACAGCAGCATCCAAGAAAACTTCAGCTATCTTGCTAATCGTCGGAACTATTTTAAGTGTTACATTGCCTAAATGCTGATCCAAAATTTGACTGTAGATTGTCTTAAGTGCATCCTTTCCAGGAAAACTTTAAAATTTAATATTAAAAGCTTTTATTTATTATTTTAATATTCTAAATTTGGTAATGTTTATCATTCACATAAATACGCCATTCTACCTCACAGCAAAAGCAGCAAAATGTCGTTGAAGTCGACCGTCAATCGTGAAACTTCCAGCAGTCGGATTCATACAAGAAACATACTGCGTGTTGTGAACGTCTTTCAACGTGAATTTTTGTCTGTCGTACCTTTAAAATAATTATGGAAAGGTTTTCCTTAAATTAATATTTTATTCACAAAATCAAACTGTAAAGAAACTGTATTACCAATGATTGTAATCCATATGCTGACGAATAATTGTGTGGGGTTGAACCGTACCGTATGTGTCTACCTCAGGCATATTCAAATCATCAATGAAGTAAACTAAAGACTTTGTACCTGGAGGTCCGTAGTTACGACCGGCTTTCTTTTCCAGAGGTTTTTCCAAGACTCTTTGCAACATTTCTAAAGAAGAAAAAGAATAATATTTTTTATCCATGCAATTTTCCTTATAAAATTATTTTATTAAAGAAAAATTTCTTAATAACCAGATGTTGTGTAGTAGTTAAATGGCACGTTAGCAATGTTATAATTGTCAGGAAGACTCGAAAGCTTGTCGGCGACAATGACACTTTTACCCGAACCTGCGCTGCCAATTAGCATCACTGGCACTTTGCGAGCCATTAGCAGATCCATAAAGAACCGAATGCGAACCGTCTCAGCGGTCGGCACTAAGGTCGCCTAAAGATCCCAAATGGAATATACAACAATTTCTACTTGCTCGTTAAGGTAACATTTATTTTTAATGAAGTCCTTAAATAAACGCAAATTGTGATTACCTGAAGGGGAATGTCCGGGTCAAGATCAAATCTACCGACCTGTTCTTCCCACGGTGTTAGTTTTTTCGTTTTCGGATCGATGTAATAGCCGAAAATATTAGCACCCGATGGGAACTTGACTGCTTTGAATTCGGTAACCCACCATTTACTGAACTCGTTCCGCCAGTCCACCAGTTGATCTTGGAACATGGCCGAACCAAACGCCCAGATGCAGGAGAAAGAAAAATACAGCTCGTACCTAATTTTAAAAGAATTTTTGTATTTCAAATAAGCATTTCTAGAAAATTAATGAAGTTTCTCGAATAATTGTGTACCTACCATTCTTTCGGACAGTCAGGAGTGACATTATCTTTAGTCAAAAAGCAATCGAGTAGATTGCACAGCATCTCGAGATGAGCGATTTCTGGGATCGGGGTAATCTTCTTGAACTTTAACTTGGTCACCTCCAGAAGTGGCGGTATGTATTTCTCAAAAAGAATCTGTAGATTACCACGCTCGTTCACATCTCGCGTTTCTACCCAGCTCTGCACAAACCTAATGTAGAACAATTTTTTTCGTAACAATCTACGATTGTGGCTGTTGCTTTACGCTTTTGGCACTTACGGATTCCATCCGAGATCTTGCGGATTTATGTACAGGATCCCAGCTCTGGAGACTGTGGCAGGTGTGGCCGTTCTAAAAATATCAAATTAATGAATGTATAGATCACACAAGTATATAATATGAGTATATATGGTATGTGCTCATACCTTAAGTTAGAAATTTCAAAGAGCAGTCGCATCTGCTTCGTAAGTGCGATACGCTCGTTACTGGCAAGGGTCAGCACTTTGTTGTCGTCCATCACGGTATTGAGTGACTCGATCCACATGGGATCTATGTCCCCATCAAAGATCAGCCACTTTGGCCCGTCTCCCGGCATATTCGCCTGGTCCCGCATCAGCACGGAAACCAAGCTAAAAATGCCAAACATTCAGAATTTCATTCCAACACAAACAGCGTTATAATGTTGTAACCCATTACCCGTCTTTCCATTCTCTGGTGGATGGATTAATGATGCCGAAAAGCTCATCGTTGGTTACTGCTTTCGGATTCAAGTCGTTAAAATGGGGTTTGCGCTTCTCGTTCTGATATGTGCGGAACAATGTCTTCCAGACTTGCGTCTTACCGGTGCCGGAAAAACCGACGATAAATACAGAATGACGGACGAAGAGTAGCTCTTCCAGTTGTACAATCTATAAAATATATCGTGAAAAGCCGTATCACATAATAAAGCTTACTTCATCATTTCCAATTCCAAAAATCATACTTTGAGTATAAAGCCATCCTCAGGTTGCAGCTTGAGATCAAGTGCCGCTTGTCGCACCGCTTTCTCAAAGTCGAAGTCACGCTTCCTCGGCACGTCCAACGCCGGGAATAGATCACCTATACACATGAAAAATATTAATCAAACATCCGACTTTTTATCATCACCGTCACGAACAAAACCTAAACTTCACCTATAAGCCCCATGAATACCGGCACGTCGTCGGTCACGATCTTCGGCGTGTTGAAATCACGCAACGCGCGCATGAGTACCTGATCCTCCGGTCGTGTACGATCGCCTCGTTTAAGTTTTCCCGCGACCACGAGAACGGATTTGATGGCACGCAGACCCCAATCGTAGTGGTCTTGCTTGGAGAGCAGCTCCCGGCATAGAGTGTAAAGGGTGATAAACTTTCGAGCGAGTAAACGAGCTTCCTGAAAGCCCTCGGCTACCAACATGATCTCGCAAATGAGCTCAAAGTCGGGGACCACCATGGCACACGGTCTGTTTGACAGCAAAATATTGTATGTCGCCAAGTAAGACGCTTGTCATAAGTGTTGCTTACGAAAATGCACTAAATATTAAAAGTGAGTGCAATATCATCATCGTAATAAATCAAACGGATTTTCACCTAAAGAGTGTTTTCAAATTTTCCGGCAGCTCTGTCCTGCCCGCGTACCCCGGGTTCATGGTAATGAACATACCGACGGTCGGTACGAGATTCAACTCTTGTTCGAAGAAGATGAACGTCTTCTTGCGGTTCTTTATGCCATCGAGCACACACTTTACCTGCACGGCCACGACCGACAGTACCTCCACACTGATACGATTGAACTCGTCGAAGCAGCCCCAGGCGCCAGTTTGCGCTAATCCTTTGTATATGTTTCCACAAGACTACAACAAAACAACAAACCCTTCAACGTGCATCCGAGATTCGACATCTCTGCAAGTCAATCTGTTTGAATAAACCAACTCGTCACCTTATAATCCATCTGCTCCGAACAGTTGAAGACGTAGACCATCTGACCGAGCGCTCGACCGAGATCTTTCGTCGTCTCGGTTTTACCTGTACCCGCAGGTCCGGCTGGAGCGCCTCCCAATACCAAATGCAACGACTGCGTCAGGGTAATGTAGCAACGATCTGTCAGGGGTGTGATGACGAGACGGGGTACGTTACCGAGGTACTCGTACGAGTAGATGAAGCACGCGTCACAGATGTTGGCGAAACAATCGCCCTGCTTGTCGTCCCATCTAATGAGAATTATAGACAGAGATATTGAATGGAGAAATTATAGCATACAGTTTATTTTAGGAAGTATTTCTACCGATGTCTGAGCTGAGATTGCCACTGAAAACTTGACGCGTTCTCGGCTTTCATAGTGATTAGTTTCGCGACGACGTCCCTAGCGTGCACGTCAATAGTACAGATTGTCATGATTTTCTGACGATCATTTTCGGTTAGATCGCCAACCAATAAAGTGATAAGGGCGCTTAACTGTGCTATTTGTTTCTTCTGATAATCTTCAATATGAATAATGATTATGAATTACATAGATAGAGAATAAAAGAGATATAAAGGTATATACAGCAAAAGGTGATTGTCGTACCTTTAAGAGCGTTCTCAAAACCTTCCTCATGTTGTGCAAAGGCCATATTGACTTCACTCGTCCACCAGATCTGAGTACCACAGAGCGCCGGTTGAGCCTCGTAATCGAACAGCCACTGATCGCGAGGTTTTTCGACGTAAGACCTAACGGCCTGGCTAAAGTGAAAACGTACTGTGCGCTTCATCGCTTCCGTCACGCGATTTAACCAATTTTCAACCTACAGAATGATAATAATAAGTATTTTAAATGTTTCCAATATCAAGCGGTTTTATTACCTTTCCACTACAATCGCACAAGCCGTGCATATTCATGTGTTCTCCGTCTTTGGCAATCATTGCAGTCGCTATTTATTAATAGTATAAACAATGAATTCGCTATATTATTATTAGTTTATTCGTTAAAGGTATCAATTCGAAAAAGTTACCCATTTTAGAGTTTTTTCCACCTTCAAGTTTCCATTTCAAGTTTGCTATTGAATCATACAGTTTTGATAGATGCTTACACACAAGTTCGGGACTATTTCCTAAAAATTAATGGTTTCATAAGGGTATTGTATGTACAAAAATGAAGTTCATCATTGACAGTAATACTTACCATTACTCAAAATGTCTAATAGATCAGCGGGAGAAACAAAGTAGAATCTTGGGTAAGCCAGTCTCTTCGTCTCCAAGTAATCGGCCAGAGCTTTCTCGCACATATTAAGTTGTTTTTCAAGGTCTTCAAGTTTTTCCAATAATCGAAGTTTGTTTGTCGCTCGAACTATATTCAAATTTGATGCCATATCTCTCAATAGCTCCTGTTGCAATTAAATTTTGATTTTTTAACCAACTATAAAAATGATATGACACGATGATTACGATATACCTTGAATTCTCGATCAATTCTTTCAAATCTCTTAGAATCTTCTGGTAATTGACTTCTTATATCTTCCGAGCCAATAAATATACTTTCCAGATGTATCCATGCTCTTTGAACTTCGAACCAAATAGCAATAACTGCGTCTGCACTGCTCAATTTCTGTTGCCATTCTGATACTTCTTTTAAGAAATAACCAACGTATTTCGAGCCCAACATATTTTGCAATTGTACCTGCAAAAGTTTAAGGAAAAAATGGTTGAGTAATTGGAATAATACATAAAACACTTTCCGATCATTTATATACTTGATTTTCCTCTAGAGTATCAATCGCCTCTTCACTAATTCGCAAGACATTGAACCTTGTTCTCTCGTGCAATTCCTTTTCGAATTCCATTTGACTCCAAATTGCATTTAACTCATTCAACACCTTTTCCATACCCATTTCTTTGACCGCCTTGTCAACAATATTCTTCACTTCCTCTTCGTATTTGTGCAATTCGAGCTTCAATAGAGATTCCAGTGTAGTTCTATCATCCATTGTGAACTTCACTTGAGTTTCAGCCATCAACTGTTGCCAATGCCTTTCTCTGATCGCTGGATTTTGTAACTCGGAGACAGCCCGCAAGGATGACATCATATTTCGCAATTGTGCCTCGATGAAATGATACAACTCCCATGTCTTTACTTCTTTATCCAAAACTAGATGTACAAAATATATTAATATAGTTTCTCAATTTCACTTCCAGAGTATAAAAATAATAAATTTCGTATGAACAAACGTCTAAGCTCTCGTGTAAGTTTCTTGCACTCGACGTCCATGCCCTCAATATCCAGCTTCTTCCATACTGTCTTCTTCCACTGAGCGAGATTCGACGATATCACGTTTGCATAATCCCAGAGATTCTTTAGCATCCTAAGCTCACGTCGCAAGCTTATTATCTCCTTGAACTCTGGCGTTTGTTGCTCAAATATCTCCGAAGTGCGCGACAATTCATTTAGTTCTTCCATCAGTTCTTCCACTTTGGCGTTTATCTTATCCATCTTACTGTACATATCTTCGCACTCAGGGCTTTACAAAAAATGAAAATATTAGTGAGAAATTATTGTAATATGTAAACCCTGATATTATTTTTTTAGAATTAACTTTACTTGAAAACTTCATGCTGGCGGAATTTTTCCAAAAGTTTCCGTTGACGATAATCAAAGTAGGTCAGCTTCTTCTTCAGCCAATCGATCTGGTTCACCAGAAGTGGTGCGACAACTTGCTTCACTTGTGCACCCATCTTCTTCACGGTCGTCCAGAATTCCGGTAACTCGGTTAGCTTTTCGTGTGTCTCGTCGCTGAATTCGACTTGATACTCGGCAAGTAAGTCGATAGTTTTCTACAATCAAAATTAATTTTTCCAAGTTTCATGTTTATTTAAAGCTTAATGTTTTAGAAAACATTGCCTACTTTCAAAGGTTCGAACATGCTATCGATTTCAAACGTGCGATCGCGGACTTCTTTCAGATAGTAAATCGTATCCAAAAGCCCGTCATAATCATCCTCTTCCACTGGTTGTGAAAATCTTCTGTGGGCTTTCTGCAGGAAGTCTTCCAGGTCTTCCAAACTGACAAAAATTAATTCATAACCTAGTTCATCTTTGCCCTAGTAATATACACCAAACACTTCAAAATGATTTTGATTACCTCTTATGTACATGATTAATCAGATGCTGCTTCAGGAGGTTCGACCACTTGCACACAGTGTTCAGTAATGTCTGCTTCATGGGCTTTTGGTTAACCCTCAGCCACATGTCAAACACACTAAGCGGCTCGATGGTCTCGCACTCGTTGTACATCTCGACAAACCTGTCCAACTCGCGTCTGAAGTCTTCGAGATTGGGCGATTTATCGGGCATGTCTTCAAGCTCGTCTTCATCGTCGGCTAGAAGTACACGTTGTTTCTCATCCACGTTAAGAACGCGCGCGAAGCGTAGGAAAAACGCGAGGTATTCGTTCCGGTCGTCCGTCCACAGCCACGAATATTTGTTGTATTGCTAAAAATAGAGAATGATGATGAAAGATTTTTAGAGTAGGTTTGTAAGGCAGCGCAATATTTACTTCTGCGTGCTCTGAGGCAGATTTCAGCGCTTTTTTTACTCGTGATGAAGTTTCTTCCAGCATGAGTATTATGTCTTCATTTTCAGCAAGGTCGATCTAATAATTCAAAATAACACATTACATAGAGTACGCGCTACACTACATTGGACTTAATTAGAGCAAACTTAATAAAGTGTTTTTTGTACCGTATAAAATGGACGTTCGTCTTCTCTATCAGGATCAACTCTTGGTATCAGAGTAGCCATTCGCATGATATCAAGCATGATTTCCTCGTACAGAGCATAAAAGCCTACTATTGAATCAATGTCCGCAGACGGACTGAATATAATTCCAATCACCTCTAATAGCAATTGTATCTCGAACAACGGATATATATTTGCGTTCTCGTCCATTTCGTTCAGTATATAAGTAATACTACATAAAGTTAATATTCGTTAAAATTTTAGAAAAAAAAAAAAATTATTGAACGATTGTAATAAAATAACAATATTTAATTAACCTAGAACAAGCAGCTTTGATAAGAACGTCTGAAACTATTTTATCGATGAAAACCAGATATGCTTTGAACTTTTCACGACGTTGTTGCTCGCGCTCGGCTTCCAGAGCTGCCTCTTCCTCTCGCCGAAGTGCTTCAGAGGGTGTCAACGATATCGAAGACTCCTCTGTTATCTCGCTTTCTGATAGTGTGTTAGTGGGTGCATCTTCGACGATTCCTGCATCTTCTGCTTGTCTATCATCAAAAACCAACGGAGTTAAAAATTATAGAAAACTCTTTTTGTCTAAATTAGAAGTAACTCAAATCACTTAGTTCCTTCTTCATCTTGTTCTTCCACTTCCAATTCCATGAGTACATCTTAAAAAACAAATATATTCAACGTAAAGAAAAAATCTTCAATGTAAAGGGAAACTCACCTTCTAGTTCTTCCAGCTCCTCGACCATTAAATCAAAGTACAATTTATAATTTATCTCGAGCACTCTCTCCAACTCCTCTGCATCCTCAACGATAACCCTATACCTCTTATCAAACGTCTCGCGTCGTTCACCAATAGCCAATAGATGGTTGGCCTTACGATCCTTGCGCACGAGCACAGGCACGAGCGCCCATGCGTCCAGTCTCGTGCGGAGCTCCACCAGGTTGGCTTGAGCTCGTATGATCCGTAGGTGCAGACTGCGCATCATGTCGTTCAGCTTCGTCGTGTATTCAGTGACCTCGGGGGATTTCCAGGTGTAGTTTTCCTGGCCATAATCGACGAGCTCGTTGATCGCTTGCATCTCTTCGTCGATAAGGAACATTTCAATCTCAGATGCTTGTTCGTTGACCTCGTTGTACCTGATTTTATGCGATTTTATAAATAACTAAATTTAAGGAATGGCGATGATAATTACTAACCCCTTTGAGATATTTTTTAGTTTTATATTGCTATTGTGGAAGAACGATATCCTTTCGAAAACATCCAAAGCTTCCTGCGGTAAGTTCGTCATCTCCAGAATCATCACCATATACCTTGTTTCTCGCAGAACCATCGCTAACTCTTCATCCAAATTAGCAGCTAACTTTCCATCTTCGCTTTGTACGAACAGTTTCTTGACTAATCCGTTCTCGCAGATTGCCGGTACCTTGGCTGCCCAATCTTTGAAAATCACATCTTCCTTCTCACCTATCAGTTCCTTCGTAATTTATAGTTAGAAAATCGTTTAAAGTACTCTGAATACTACCAGAGGAAAAGAAAAGTGTAGAAAAGATTTCTTACGATAAGCTCTGTATATTTTTCTAAAGCGAACTCCATAGACTCAGATTTGACCAGTGGATGGTCTATTGTTTTTGTCCATTCAATAGGATTATCGACGCGAGTTTTCAGTTCTCGCAGAAACCCCAGCTCTGCGGCTACCGGAGGCGAACTTTCGTCCGAGTCACCGTGACCTGTTTCCTCGTACAATGCTATATTTTCGTCAAAAATCACCTAGATATATATGAAAAATAAAACCAACAATTCAAGTTGCTTATAAAGAAGGATAATCTTAACAACGAGATACCTTAGCTAAATCTAATTCAGAATGCAATTTTTTTACGATATTTTCGTAATAAGGCCACAGTTGCTTGAAAATGATCGGCCTAGAGATTATCGTACCGATATTCACAGTAAACTTGAACATACTTTCTAAAGTATGACATTCTGCAAAAGCTTGATCGAAGATCGATGCTAACCGTCTATCATTCTCTTCCACCTAAGAAGTAACCGATAGCCTTGTTACTTTACAAATATTCTCTTTTTACATAGATTAAGATACTGTTGTTTATAGTACATAAATAAACTCTAGATAATAATTATTAATATAAACTAAGTGAGTACGGTGTACAGAAAGTTACATGTTATCGTAGTTATATGCTCAGTACAAAACTAGAGCAGCGATAGATAAAGTACGTTTCTTTATTATTCTCACCATATCCAAAAACGCTTTTAAGTCCTCATCGAACCCCAAATCCTCCGGTAGTAACATCTCGTAAGTAACATTAGCAAAGTCATTGTACCGTTTTGTAAAGTTCTCGTAAATCTCGAAAATCATTGGCCCTAGCTTTCCACCTCTTAACCCAGCGATCTCGACTTTCTCTAACTTGAAGTACTCTTGTGCAAGCTCGAATACCGACTAAAAATACAAAGATGAAACTCGTCAACTTACAATCACAGGTAATCATTTAGGCTTTTGTGGTGGCTCCAGCGGTTGGTGTCGTATCAAGCTAGAGCCCTTTTTTTCTTTTTTTTTGTCAATGTTGACTCACATATTTGACGTAAATTTGTTGTAAACTACGTCGAAAAGTCTAAGCATGTACAGTTAGACATTTAAATTGTTTATCTTCAGTATCTATTTTTTTAATCATCAACGCATAATAACGATGATAAAGATTCCTTAAGAACAATATATTAATAATTTATTACGAAGCGATAAACTATATTTATTTCCATATACGCTTATGTGTTCTAAATTAAAATTGATCTAGATTGAGATTGACTGAACTTAAGACTAGAAAAAATTCGATGTTTAAAAAACATTCCTATGAACTTTAAGATTCTTTTAATTTTTATGCAAAACAGATTGAACCACAGAATTTCACTGAAAATTACTTTAAGCTCGTTAGCGCGTCTGAGGATTTCCAGCAGTCTATTAAATATGAGCTTCTCGTGGAAGGTCCAAATGACGGGATCGCGCGAATGTTTGAAGTACATCGGGATCTTGCCACGAAACACCTCGAAAGCGTTGCGGAAGTGCTCAATAACAGCGCAGGCGCGTTCAAGTTTCCCCAGGCTGTCCTCGATCTCGCCAGCGAACAGTGAGTGTGGGTCCAGGTAATCCATCGCCTTTTATTTCGTACAAGTTAAACCTCATTTTGACAAAGCGCATAGTAGTGCTAGATATATATGTATGCGTATATATACTTGTACGATAATGAGATTTGAAATCTCTTTGAAGAGGGTGACGATGCGCGTGCTTTTGCAGTAATATTTGGAACGCGACCAGGTAAGGCAGATGCAGTGCATCATGGGCTTGAACTTCGGTTGGAGACTGGGAAAGTGAGACTCGCCCTCGATTTCTTGAAAGTACTTTTCTAGCGGTAGTAGGTAAAGGCATATGTCGCGTGCTTCAATGACAGCTGGACGAGAAAGTATTACATATATTTTAGTTTTAGTGAAAGCCGAAATATTTGAACGTATTCCTAACTCTCACCAGCGACTACGTCTTTGAAAATATTCTGCAGACTTTGCAAGTACGAGCTTCTCGATTGCTCCAGTATGGTCGCCATCCTCTTCACTCGAGGGTCCCTAAGCTGATCGTATATCGACTCGACGTTCTTCAGTCTCTTCCGCCAAAACGTAAACTCTACATCGCAAATTTATAATTTTTTTTAACTATATCATAAAACTATATTGTTTATTGGGTATAATGCGGTTAAAATATGAAATAAATTGCATGTGCAAGCATTGTATTTTTTATCACTATAATAATTCAACACAGCATTTTTATTAATTTCTTAAGAACAATAAACGGTTTATTTAATGAATGAAGATTTAAATCTAAAAAGTAGATATAAGGAAAATTGAAAAATATAGCTAATTATATATCGTCGACTGTGAGGAAAAAGGTGACAACTGCACGCTAATACAGGTAACCACCTGATTGCAAGCAAAAAAAGGTGAAAATTCGCCATTTATTTATTTATTTTCATTAACGTTTTAATTTAGAACGATTGTAGAGATTTACGACTGTAGAAACTTTGAGTCGACATTTAAATGAAAATAAAAATAACCCACGAATTGTCGTCTGTCTTATCTAGCAGCCGAATTATTGCCTTTTTCTCCAACGATTTCTAGTTAAACAATTCTCAGGCATTTCATAAGTTTTTAGCTCACACTCAATTTCACTTGCATCATCTCACATAATAACACTATTCAACTTTAACAAATGTATCTCAAATGTCTCAAATAAACTATACGCATTTATCAACAAACCAGCCCGCGGTAGCGGTTCTTCCTCCTTGTCAAACACTTCGCTGCTATCTTCGGCTAGCACCTCGCTTATCTGACTGGTCCAGCGCACGACGATCTCCTCGATATTACGTCGCAACTGCTGGGCGTGCGCCGGAGTAGGCGCATCACCTGCAAACACCAGCTCCATACCAATAGGCATCGGGAGCATCGTCTCGCCACCGATCTTGCTACGAATCTCACAAATCAGGCACCGTAGCTCGTGTACGTGACGATGCACATCGTTTGAGACGACGTCCGGCCAGCCGACGTCGTCTGTACTTGGACTCGACAGGATGGGGATGAAGGTCTAAGTGTGAAAAGGTTGAGGAAGTTGTGTGTTATTGGTTGTAGTTTGACTAGGGAAAATTATTTGATTAGTTTATTGATTAGGATGACATTTTGAATGATAATTATCTGCCGAGTTATTATTGATCAGAATTTTTCGAAATGACTATACTTTGGATTCGACTGTATTTATCTTAAATATTAAACGCTATGATATTCCCTAAATAAATTTTTCTTTTATTAAATTGATACTAATATTGGTGTATTAATGAGTAATAAAGTTAAAAAGTTCGCTGTAATAATGTGCATTAAAATGTTTTATTGTTATATAATAATACTGTGATTATTCAGTCTAATTAGAAGTAAAATATGTTATTGTAAAGCACGAATCACCTAATGGGTATACATAGCTTATTATGTGACTCAGGTTTGACGCAGTAGAAGATACAGTCGATCAGACCTCCGAATAATGAATCCGGCTCAAACTTTGGGATATATTTTTGGATATAGAAATATAATGGACACACTATTCGATCTTAATGCTAAAAAAACCTAAGATCTGGACATTTTTAGCTCTATTTGAATCAAAACTTGAGAAAGCCTCTTGTGGAATTCGTAATCATTTCATCTTCGCGAGACATAAATATTCCCTTTTTAAAACAGAGATCCGAGAATCCCTTTTTAAAACAGAGATCCGAGAAAAGTGAAGCCGACTAAAACATGTTCTAATTGGTTAACCTTTAAAAAGGCGCGATATTTTGAATTAAATCTTAAATTTTGAAAATTTTAAATGATAATAAATATTTATAAATT
>JAYJLV010000001.1:6401460-6420528 GCA_036873485.1 Torymus texanus | reverse complement strand
AATCTATGATGTCTGTACAGAAGACTTTATTTTAGTTATTATTTATCCATAATATATCTATTTATAATATTTTTATTTCCGATATTGATATTGCCCGCGCGTAGCGCACTTGAGAAAATCTAGTACTAAAAAAAAAGAGAAAATTAAAGAAAATCAGTTTTCATTTTCCTTTTGAAGAATGAAAAAGTATTAATTTGTTTAAAACTTATGAAAGTTTGAATTTGAACCACGAAAGTGCACCAAAAGATGCAGATACTCGACCAGCGAATCTTACTTACGTTTTGAACAGTGTATTATTGCATTGCTCCATTTTAAACTTGAAAGATATTTTAAAAGAAGTAATATTAATGTTGAAAAAAAAACAATTCAAGCTCGGTTTCACTAGTTTTGTCTTCTCTTTTTTAAATGATATTTATAGATTTACCAAGATGAAACGATTACCGATTAAAACAAAGGCTTTGTCGATATTTTTATTTAACAAAGATAAAGATTTTTTTAACTTGAGTTTTTGGGATGTTAGGGTTTAATATTAGAAAAATCTTCATATTTCTACATCCAAAAACTCATTTCAAAATTTGAGCTGACTTCATGATTCCTAGGCCTGATCCTTACCTATAGTTATATAGTATCTGATAGCTTCAAACACTTGTCTCCACCACTTTGCCTCACCTATATTTTCATCAAAAGTTTCTAACTCCCCCGGCTAACTACTTGTATCTATGCAATCAAAGAGATACGATATCTCGGGCACATACATCCTCCACGACAGCGGCCAGATCGTCGAACGTCCGTGGTGTCATCTCACCGGCCACGAGTACGCTAGCGCAGTTCTTGCCCGTTATCTTGACCGCTTCACGTCTTAGGAAGTAGCAGTACTTCACTTTGAAGTTCAGCTGCACGAAGTCGAAAGGGATCAGCGCGCCGGCTGGGTTGACCTCGATTATCAGCATGTTTTCCGTCGCAGTCTCGAAGAATTTTAGCATAATGTTCTATCGTGTGCAATAAATTAGTTACGACACGAGGTTATATAGCCACGACATTTTATTGTTGTAACCTTGTGAGCATTCGTATCCTTCAGTTTGTGCCAGACTTCCATTTTCAACTTGTTTGTCTTGAGGATATACTGCAGGACGTAGTCGAAGCGCGGGTCCTCGTCCCGACGCTCGTCCTCTTCGTCCATCGCGGCGTACTTTATGTATTTACACTTATCTGGTAAATTTTTAGTACTTACTTTCTATCGAATTCGATACATTTTTCTTAATTTTTGGAGTATAAAAAGGTATGTATATGTGGAGGATTACTTCTTAGGCTATACGTGACAGTGGTTCTGTCACGTATAAACCGAATGAAGCTACGATATAGGTAAGTATCATTGTGATGATAACTTCACTGTTGTAGTGTTCTTTTATTGAAAGAAATTTAATGAAAAATTCAATCAATACGTATTAGGATAAAAATTAAAATGTGTTTTATTTCGTTAATTATAATTACAATTACAAAGTTAAGAATGGTTACGGTGACTTTGACTTTTTCTTCTTTCCCTGAAAACAATACATAAGTATTTGTTACAATCAAATTGTAAATTTGTTTTCATAAAAAATGATAATTCTAGTGAACATACCTTTTTCTTCTTTTTCTTACTTCCAAAAACTTTTCTCCACCAGCGTTGAATTATTCTGGCGCAGCGATTGTTCACGAATTTCTCGTACTTTTCTCTATAAGCTTCGAATGCCTTTTCTTCTTTCTCTCTTATAATACTGTTGTAAAAATTTAGCTGTTCCTCCATGTCTTCCTGCAAATTTAATAATTTATACCGATTAACGATACTACGTTAGCGGCTTATGATTGTATTTTTGGAACGTGTCTGCACTCTTTGGTATGAAAAAAAATTTTTTTATCATTTTGAGATTTACCATCAGCTGCGTTTTTTCTTCTTCCAAAGCTTTAAATTCGTCTATCAGTTCATCGAAACTCTCTTGTCTTGCAGTGACTTCAGAATCGAACTTCATCATCAAAGACGATAATTGAGATTCAACTTTGATCCTGTCAAAGAATTTATTATTTAAATAAAAGCATTAAAAGATTGTAGTATTTATATCATTACTTTTTGCCTTGAACATCATTTTCCTTTTTCCTATTTTCCTTTTTCTCACTTTCAACCTGCACCTTTAATTTCTCTAATGTCTGTTGATGACCGTTCATTCTTTCAACAAAATCAGCTTTTAAGTTTGCTAAATCGACCTCGGAATCTTTCCTAAAAAAAAAATAATTAATTAATAGATTGCCATCTTAAAAAAATTAAGTTATTCAATAACATTTTAAATTAAAAAAAAAAAAAAAAAAATAACAAATTTTACATTATCTGTGTATAATCATCGTTGAATTTTCGATTTATATTCTCCCAGGTCTCCAAAGCAGCATCGACTTGATCTGTCAAATCTGACGACTCTTTTTGATGCCTAAGTTTTTGCTCTTCCAAAGAATCAGTCAACTCTGAGAAAGTACATGCAAATAATTTAGAATCACCATACGCAGAAATTTTCGCGTCATTTTTGTACGTACCGGAAATTTCGCGCTTATATTGATCGATTTCGCTGCAGACGTGCCGCAGGTGGAGCTCTTTTTGCCTCTCTTCGTCGGGCATCAGTCGCGTTTTTAAAATAATAAATTCCATGAAATATTTAATTTGACGCAAAAAGTTCAAAGACGACTTTGGAATGTTATCTTTACATTTTTTGGATAGTTGACGGATCAATGGGTAAGAATCTAGAATCTAAATGGTCATCGAGAGTTTTAATTTATATTATTTGTAAGTAATTTTATGAAATTATAGAATACCTCGACAGCGTTAAAGATATTTATATCTTGTTTTAGAGATCCAACAGATTCAAAAGATTTGTAGGAACAGATACAGTTTTTTTCATCGATTGTTGATAACCCTGTTGATGCGGAAACTTTTCCCGAGACTGCATCTAAGGACTCTAAAAAGCTTACATATTTATTATACAAAACATATCATAAACTCTACAACGTGAGTACAGCTCGAAGATACAGAAAACTTGGCACACTAACGTATTGAAAAATTTTCGGATGCTTCTCGAGAATCCGTGTATGGAGCAAACGCGAGCAGCACTTGCTTTGCATCTTTCTTTTGTAGCTCTTCGAAAATTTCTTGGTTTGCAATTATTTGTGGTAACGTAGCCTAGAAATGTTTAGTTTTTAACGTGAAATTAATATAAAAATTATTTTAACAAAAAAATACTTGAATTTACAGCGAATTCTAGTTTGCTCATCAATACATCAAAAACTCCAATTAGTCTGTTTAAAAATATAGCTATTTCACCATTTGGCACTTCCGATCTTTCGAAATGTTTCTCCATTTTTTACTAGTTTTCGGAGATTTTCCAACCTTTGTGGTACATTTAAACTATTCAAACTAATTCATAATAAACTCTTTAGATTTTGGCACACTCCTCATTTTGAAAGCTTTGTTTTAACTAACCTATGTTTGTAAAGCTTTTTTTCATTATTACATTGAGAATAAAGTTTTCATAACTTGGTACTTAAAAGGATTGGAGTAAAAAAGAATTTTCAAGTGTAAATATATATATTTTCAATAACACGTCTTTATTGATTTTTTTTTTACAAGTTGTATAATGCGCATTTACAGGAGTAAAATTTGAATAACAAAGAATCACGTGAGTTTCTCCTCTGATCGAGAAAAGACATTTGAAGATCGCCGGCGACGCTGATTCCAATCAATCTACAACGAATTTTTTTTTTTTTTTTCATTTAAACGAACTCCGATCGGATTGTTGAACTAGAATTCATATAATACTTCATTGTACGCTTTACTCTTATTTTCTCTTCTTTACAATTAATCAGTTTAGTATATATAAAATTCTTCACTCTTAAAAACAAGTAACTACTTTGTCTCACAGCAAACTGTTTGTCTTACAGTATATTTATAAGGTATGACTATATAAACAAAATTGGAACAAAAATATCTATCTCTGCATTCTTGCTCATAGTTGAGAAAAGATCTTACTTTGGCTAGAAAAATTTTCATCGTCTAATTATGATCATCGCGCTCTCTATCTACAATTATTGAATTAAGTTTATAACTTTCGACACTGAAGAAGAAAACGTTGGTTCAAATACAGAAAAATTCAAATTCACCGAAATTCAGCGAAGATTTTACCTTAATTGCGGTAGAATAAAATTTCGATCGGGACCGCGTCGTATAATTCGTTTTGCTAAATATAAGTAATCTGCTACTTAACGCATTTTCTTTGTTTGTTCTTCTTAATCAATCGAAAAAGAGTTATAATCACAAAAGTCTATAATCTAAAGTATATATATAAAAATATCAATAAAATCTACTGTTATAGGATGGCAGTCGATTCACCAGCTCTTCGACCCATGAAATATCAATCACTGATTTTTCAGCAGTATGAAACGATACTTTACGTATTAAAGTATGCCCACTCGCCGAAAAAAAATATCAGCTTCATTATTCCCGGCGAAACGCTCAACGAACCAGCCGACAGCTCGCTTGAATCGTCGCTTACAAAGGAATATCTACGAAAAGATTTGAACATTTTCCAAATTTCAACGAATCACCACCATCCAGTGCGGATATTAATATAAGCAGCGCGTGTCGCCGCAATGACGACGACGACGGCAAAAGACAAGTGATGTGCTTTCTCAATCTTTTATTCAATCGTCGTCGCTATTACAGATCTTATATAGAAAAAGTATGTGAATAATACGTCGATTACGCGCCCGTGTGTATCTCTGTGTGTATGTGTGTATGTCTCTTATTCTCGTATGTCTCCTGCATTCTCATATCTTTCATTAGAATCTAGAAAAAATCGTCCCTCAGAGGCACGAATCGCCGGAAATTTCTCTTAACAGAGGCCCACCAGGCGCGGGGCCTCCAAGTCCGCCATTCAGGCGATCGATTACGGCCTGACGAGGATGGCGGGGGCGATGCGCTGTGTCGCTGTCGCTGATTCGTCCACTGTTTCTCGTCGCGACCCCTCGGCGTCTTCGCCGTGGGCTCGTCGATCCTCGCTTTGTGGCGCGAATCTGCTCGGACAAAATACCAATCAGAATTCCGGAGTTTTTCGCGGGCTTTGCCCCTACAAAAGACACACAGAAAAAACACAAAGGAGATGTATGGCGTATGCATGAAGGCTAACTCGGATGCGAGGATCCGATTGCGTGAGAGAGGCACAAGGTTCTGTTGCTATGGGAAACATCTGGGCAGTGCTATATAGATACCGAAAGTACCCTTGTTTTACGCTACTTGTCAAGTTTTGCGGTGACGCTTACATCAAGAGAAATGAACGTGTATACAAAATGGATTGATTGAGATCAAATTACGTTGATAATAGTATCAATTTTAGGTTTTTTCTCTAGCTGGAAGTGCAACTTTTTAAATATTATTTGTATGGAATACATTGATAAACAGACAAGCGTGATTTCGAATAAAGTATACCACGTTTTGTTAATGTTTTGTCAGAACAAAAAAAATTTTTTTGCTAAATTTAGACAAAAAATATTACTTAAAAAATAAACTTGCAATTAAATCTAAAAAATATGAGATTAGTGTACTAAAGTTATACTTAATTTACGTACTACATGAACAAGCTTTAGTATTATTTTTAAAAAAAGGGCAAATTGTTTTCAAGCTCTAACTATTTTTCATAAAAAGTATCTTTTATTTCTTAGATACTTTAAGTACCTATATCCGCATCTAGTATGGCAGATACAGATCTTGCCCATATTGTTTACAAAGCATACCTCTCCATTTGCCATTCGCCGCTAGGGTGATATTTGTCCTTTTTATCCTTGCGCTCAGCTGGATATATCGAATGTGTCAAATCTTTGATCTTTTTTGCGAATCGATTTTCGGGTACGTCGATCCTTATACTTGGACCAAATTTTAAACCGTTATCTAGTTGTACACCAACGTTATCATCGTTATTAATTTCATCAACTCCATAATGACTTTTAAATCCATGATCTTTCTTATTATGATGTTTTTTTTCATTATCTCGTTCCTTTTTAAAAGAGTCGAATTTTCGGTCATGATTATTCTCTCTTTTGTTCTCATGTGAACTTTCATGAAAATGTTCTTTGGTCTTCTTGTTATTTTCATTTTTGTAGTTGTCATCTATTTTTTCATGTTTATTGTACTTTTTTTCTTCTTGAACATATTTGTCTTTATTTTCGTATTTATTTTTTTTCCAGTTGTTATCATATTTCAATTCGCCTTTACTTTTGGCGCCAATATTTTCTTCGCTGGATTCTTTTTCAGAAGAATAGTCTTCTACTGAATCTTCAAACTTATTATAGTCTTTTACTTTTTGGTAATCTTGTTTATAATTATTCTTTGTCCATTCTTGATATGATTTTTTCTTATATTCCTGATCTTTTTCATCTCTTGTATTTACTTTTGAATCAAGTGTTATATCATTTAAACTATCATTACAATATTTTGTGAAAAATTCATCCTCCATAATGGCAGTTAAAAGTTTATCGTGAACTCTTCCACTGTAAATTGAGCATACACGTTTACTTAATTTGAATCCGAATTTATTCAATCGTTCTTCAATTTTATTTGTAAACTTTGAAAAGACCACTGCAAGTTCGGATAACATAGATTCAGAGAACTCGTCGAGTTTGGTATCAACCTCAGTGAAAACTCTACAAAAATATTATATTTATTATTTAATACTTAACTATACAATAATATATTTTTACAAACCTTTTCTCAGATGGTTTTTGACTATTATTACTTCCAAATACTCGTTTTACACTTCTTTTAAACTCGATCATCTTTGAAAGTACTTTTGGAGTTTTACATAGATCATTTTGAGTTATTATATTGGAAACATTTACTTTTTTTACAGTTAAACAAACATTTCTGTAGGTATCTTCCAGTAGTTCTAGTCTATCATCATAAGCATCATAATCTGCTAGTTTTTGCACATATAATCTCTCAAACTTTCTCCAAATTTCAGATGACTCATCTGGCACTGGTTTGGTACTTTCATGTTTTTGATGAGCTAGAGTATCTATTAATTTTTTAATATCTGGCATTGTTGTCTGAAGTTGATCCAGAATAAGTTTAACTATTGAAAATTAAATAAGAATTATTAAGTAAACTCAAGTGATACTATAATTAATGAAAAATCAATATTATTACCATCATTCAATTCTTTAAATTTAGCTTCTAAATCAGCCATTCCCTTTAACTTTTCATTTATGACTGTATCCACAGGAGTTGTTAGGCTATTTTGTTGAGCGTGCAATAATTGGCCTGCAATTATAGCACCAATAATCATAATAGTAGCAGAAACAGCAAGAAGTACATTTGATTTGTCTGATTTCTAAAAAATAATACACAAATGACTACATTGCTTAACATTAAAAATTTTAAAATTATTGATTCAATACTCATTTTCCAAAGAGATTAATCAACCTTGTTTTATATTTATATATAAATTAAAGAAAAATAATTACAGAACGCGAAGATTTCCTCGGGTGAGAAGGCATTAATTGTTTTATAGCATGTTCATCTAAATTTTCCCAGTTTAAAGGTACAATACTCCTGTCATAGTCAAAATCTGTGACACCTTGTTCTTCATTTTCGTAAGCTTGTTCTTCAATTCCATAAGTTTGTTCTTCATTTTCGTCAGATATTATAGAGATATCCGAATCAAATTCTTTCTCTCCAGTTTCATCTCCTTCTTCGACATTTCCCGTTTCAAGTTTTTCAAGTTTTTCTTTCTAAAATATCAAGTCAAATTATACATTAAAAATACAAGCTGTTACTTCCGTAAAACAAAGTAAACTTTTCCCACAAGATTTTATATACTGAGATTTCTATTGATAAAAAATATGGATAGATTATAAATGATCCAAATAATCATAATTCACCTGACAAGCAGCTTCAGGGACAACAGTTTCCCGAGGTTGGTTCAACTTCTCTACCTTCTGAAATATCTTGGTTTCCTTCTTTTCAATAATTGTCCATTCCTCTGCTGACAAGCTGTCATCAGTATCTCGTTTGTCTGCTGCTGTGGACTCAGCCATTTTTCCTGCACCCAAAAGATAACGTTAGCGCCAAAGAAAATTACAACGCGAGAAAAATTGTACGAGAAGGTACTATTCTTTATCAACGTCAATTAGCGACCGCTCCCAAACCAAAATATTTACAAAACACAGCGGGAGAGAGAGAGAGAGAAAGAGTAAAAAAGACTCGACCAACGCGCGCGCTAGCGCTCACATCTGACCAGCACCACGTGCTCTCACCGAGACAAGGGAAAGCTGAATTTGTGCAAATTCAGGCGTTTATTTCGGAAATGCTCTTAACTGCGCGCTATTAAAATATTGCCAAAAAAAAGCAACACGATTGCTTGCTCAAGTCAAGTTTCTCGCGCGACAGCCGCTCCTCTCGGTGCGCTTGCACGCGCGTAGATATAGTATATATAGTTACTTACACACTCGCGTACCTATCTTATATGTGTAAAAGTATATACAGGTATATCCAGGCAGAGCGTGGCGCTCGCTCGGATTAGCACAATAAACAGCGATACGTCAAAGCTCGAGAGAAAGAGTGGAGGGCCCGAGGACACGCTAGGGACGCACGCGATTTCGGAGCATGTATACTAAGACGTGTGGAGCGAAGGAAAAAGAAATTTTCCGGGGGAGGAAGAATGACTAAGAAGAATTTTCGAAGCATCCGCGGAAGACAAAGAATCCGAGCCAATTTTATAGCTTCCCTCTCGCGTGTCGCGCGTTCTTTGTATGCTTGTACGAAATATATATTCGTCTGAACGTTTATGCGCTATATAGTACTGATCGAGCCAAAACACGCCTCGCTAATTTGGCATTTCGCGTGAGAAGCGGGATATTCACGAGTAAGCACGCCGATCGAATGTGCATGTACTGATTTTTTTTTCATTATAACCCTTGCAGTTTACAATATATCTATTCTTTTCTTCAATATGCAATACCGATAGGTACTTACATCAGGGACTGGCGGACCACGTTTTCTTTTTTTTTACTATCCTCTTTCGTTCTGGGTACAAAGCAGCAACACAGAAAATACCGTACGCAGAGGGGGTCGAGTCGCTCCTCAACGAGCTCGTCTCAACAGACGATGATGCGCTACTGCGGGGTAAACTAAGTTATCTCTCTTGTTCGCCTCGCACTGCGTATAACACATGCGTACGGCTCGCGGTGACTTCTGAGCTGGTCCAATCGACGCCGCATTTGCAAGTCGCGCGGGTAAATTGAAAAAGAGAAAGCAAAAGCAACAATTTTTATATGTTACCGGATGTATATCTGCATCGGGGATAACGGGTATTTCGGAGCAGGTTTCTAAACTGGAGTATATACGAGAATTTTTAAGTCTTGTTTTATTGAGAGAAGAAGGGGGAGAGAAAATTGTTGATAAAAAAAATTGAGGGACGAGGGAACACGACAGGTTCTGGATGGGGCTTTAGAAAGCGAGTGCAACAGTTGGAGTTTCCGTTGAATGTGAGGGAGTAGAAAAGAGAAAAAACCAATGGATTGACTTTGTACGAGGGAAAATGTGAAATCCGTTTTAGTTCCGAACAATTTATATACAGGACACTCCACAACACCTGTGTTTTTAGGTCGCTGTAATAATGTATATACCGCGGGAACGAAAAACGGAGCGAACGGGGAAATTCTAGGAAAACTATATATCGTCTATCTATGCACTTTCCCTCCGCAGAAACGGAGTGAATGGCCTAGAGCGCAATAACATTTCACAATTGCAGCGACAATCTCCTTACTGCGACCCTGAGTTCGCAAAAATCGCGAAAACCCGTATGTAGGTACTTGTATACCGCACGGTAAATCACAAAAAACGGTTGTAAGCGGTCAATTAACATTATATGCGCACAATGACGGTGAAGAGCGAGGCCCATTAGCCTAACCTAGAAAACCACAGCGTTTGATTTTGCGAGGCATAAGTACACGCCTATAAAGGTAGCTTGCGTATTTTTCATTGTATGCACGACGAGAACATTGCCGATCAGGTTACGCGAGGGGTCAAATTTTAATAGGCGATATAGTATAGGGAAGGTATACGGAGAATTCAGATCGTTTATTCCTCCGCTCGTTTCCTTTCAAGGTTAGGTTCAACAATGGCCGAGTTGCCGCCGTCGTCGCCGCAACAGTGTATCATCGCCTCTTCTGCGTGCATCATGCGCCCGCGGCTGTGATGGGTTTTTCGCGATAATAAGACGGTTTTCCGAAGATACCCGGCTGAAGAAGTGTCAGTAAGTATTTTTACAATGGTTTTTCACTGGGGAATCAGTGGGTTCCGACTTTCAAAGGAGTATTAGGGGACACGGAAGGCGGGAATTACCGGCTTCGAATAACCTATACAGGCGCGAAGCGTGTGTGTTTATAATTTTAAAAAATAGCTCATTTGGAGTTCGACACAATGGTTTAGTTTATTTATCAATGGGATTTGATTAATAAGTAATTGTCAGAATCGAGTTTTAGTGGGTGTAAAGTCAGTAGAAAATTATTGTCAACTAAAGTTAATTTATAACAATGGTTTCTAGCAGTTTAGTTTATGTAATTGTAGTATTGTGTACTAACATTGTATTGCACAATATTTTATGTATTTTTAAATGGAGCAGTAATAAATCTATCTTTGTCTACTAGATTCAATCATGGAGCCTGTGAGTAATGAGACAAGCGAAACAATTCAGGAAAAAGAGGTCGATGAACCAAGCAAATTTGACAAAAATTCTGAACAACAGAATGCTCAGACTGATGCCACTGACACAAGTGAACCTGCAGAAAAATCAGCACCAGCTGTTGATTCTGATAAATCTATTGATGAAATAAATTCATCAGTTTCAGAAAATGCTATGGAAATTGTAGAATCACCTGAAGTGAGTAGGTCAGAAAATGAAAATGAAAATACAAGTGCAGATGTGAGTATGGAGGTAGATCAAGATGAAACATCGGATAATGTAAGTAAAGCAGATAATACTGACAAAGATACTGCTGAAAGTACAAAAGATGATGACAAAGCTAAAGAACTAGTTGATGAAAAAGATGATGACATTGATAACGACAAAGAAGTAACTAGTGATGAACAAAAAATTTGTGCAAATGTAGAAGTGTTAGATAAAACTGAAAATGATTCGGAAACAAATGAAAAAGATTCTGACGATACAGTAGAACCAGCATCCAATAAAATTGTAGAAGAATCTAATGAGAGTGAAAAAGATTCTAGTGGTAAGGAAAAAGATTCTAGTGCATGTAATGATACCAAAAAAAGTTCTGATGATGAAAGTCAACCTGCAGAAGAAGACAGTACAAAAAATTCATCTGAGGCACCACCATCAGAACAAGCTTTAGAATGTGATGATGTTATTATGGAGTGTGAAAATGGAAAAGAAGCATCAAATGGTAAGAGTGAAGTTGAAAATACAGAATTTGTTCAATTTAGTAATCAAGATAAAGATGATTCTCAATTGGAAAATCAGCCAGATGCTGAAGATCCATTTGGAGGTGATAATCTTGCTAATAATACAGATAATGGTGAAGCTATGGAAGTAGATTCGTCAAGTAATGACAAAAATTCAAAAACTGTTGAAGAAGATGATAGCTCAAAAGAAGCAGAATGTTCCAAAGAAAAAGACAAGGTTTGATATAATTTAAATATATACATAAATTTAAATTTCAATAAATTTCTTCTAATACTGTTTTTTCATTTTATGATTATACATAATTTTAAAACTTTTCAGGATGTTACATCCATTGACAAACCTAAAGAAGAAGATAGTAAAAGTAAAAAGGATCCTACTGATAAGGAAACCAAATCAACAACAAAAAAACCTTCAACAGATTCTTCAGAGCAAAAAGATGAAAGTTCTACAGCAGAGATTTTACCTGGTCAAGATGATGAACTGTGCATAATACCTGATAGTACAAAAGGAAACAAAGATAATAGAAAAGAGAAAGAAAATGATACTCAAAGCACAGAAGAAGAAAAAGAAGAAGAAAAAGAAGGGGAAACGGAAAAAGAGACAGAGACAGAAAAAGAAAAAGATATTGTGATAGAAGAAGAAGAAATTGTTATTGAGAATAAAACTTCAGATGATAGTGACAAAGATAAAGAAACTACAGCACCTCAAACAGCTGAAGCAGACACAAAAAAAAGTGGATTAAAAGTAGCAGCTATATCTTCTGGAACAAATGATATTCAAGTAAATGTTGAAAAATCAGCTGATGGTTCAACCATTGTAACTTCAGATATCATTGATATAGAAGATGATGCTAAAAATCCTGAAATAGAAGAAATAGCTTCCAAAGAAGTTTGCAAGCAATGTAAACAAGAAAAAACTTGTAATATTAAAGTAAAGGTTGGGACAAAAACTTTTAATGTATGTTCAGATGAATGTAAAACTGCTTTTTCAACAGACAACAATAAAGCTACAGATATTCCTAGTGAAGGAGTAAATTCTAAAAGAGATAAACGTTGTGCTAGCTGCCTGTTGATTGTAGAATCAAAAGATGAAAGAAATTTATCATGGGAAACAATGGAGTTTTGCAATGAAGAATGTTTAGGAAAATTTCAAACTAAATATGGTAGTTACTGCAGGAACTGTAATGGGGCTGTACAGCCTGTTAGTTTGGGAAAATACTGTGTACGCTTTGGATATGATGTCAGACAGTTTTGTTGTTCAACATGCTTAGAAGAATTTAAAAAAGGATTAAAAGTTTGTAGTTACTGCCAAAAGGACATTAGTGCAGGAACTGAAGGTTTTTTAGCTCCTGTTGGAGATAAGGGACAATTTAAAGATTTTTGTACCCAAGATTGCATGGAAAAATACTCGAAAATGAATTCTACTGAGCCCCCACCTCCCGAAGAAAGAATTTGTGGAGTTTGTCAAGAGGTAAACATTGTACTTGTACTATTATTTACTAAAGTATTAATAATACATTCCCCAAATAATCAAATTTATTTTTTGTTTTTAGAAAAAAGTTATGCACTGTGAAGTTCAGATTGACCGAAATCCGTCAGTACCGATTTGTAGTGAACCTTGTTTTGCTGCCTTCAAGTTTGTTAACAAAGTAGATCCTGATCAGTGTTCTACGTGTAAAAAGTATTTTCAGTTACCAACAAAAACAGGGTTTGTTGTCTTCTATGAAGACGAAGCTCATACATTCTGTAATAAAACATGTTTAAACGTTTTTATTATCACTAATCGGAAAATCGTTCCATGCAATTGGTGTAAAGTAAAGAAGTATAATTTTGATATGATAAAAAAGGAATTAAAATCTGGACAAGTGATGATGATGTGCAGTTTAAACTGTTTGACTTTATATCAGGTAATCCTAAGAATAAATGTTAAATAACACTTATTTTGTATTCATAATATTTCATGTCATAAGCCAAAAATTAATTTTTGCAGGTCTCTATAAATGCAGTATCGGCGCGGCGCATAAACTGCGACTTCTGTAAGGAATTCTCCCAAGCACAGTATCACTTGACAATGTCGGATGCAACAATACGCAACTTCTGCTCCTATAAGTGTGTAATGAACTTCCAAGCCCAATATACAAAGTCACCGATAACAATCCCAAGTGGTGAGACAAATGCAACGACAGCAACGACAACACCGTCAGGCCCTGCCGGTTTAACGCCAATCGGTGCCGGTGACCCAGTGCCCACTGGTATTCCTAAACGGGCCGTTGTACCTACGGCACCAACGGCTCCAGTAAGACCCATACAGCCAGCACCGGCCCCGGATCAGCTCGCTCAGAAAAAGTCGCTGCCGGTGATATCGTCGGTGACGAGTCTAGCAGCCCTTGCCAATGGTCAGTCACAAAATACAGTGCAGCTGGCTAACACAACTCAACCGAGCATCGGTTCTACCCTGCAGCCGATCACGCTGCAAGGAACGGCTCCTGTACGTATTAGAAAACTATATATACATAGATTTATCAATTTTATCGTCGAAAGATAATTAATAATTTACAATCTATTTTTTATGTATACAAGGGTTTAGTTTCGATTTTAAAATGTTTTAGAGACAACATTTCAATAAAAAAAAAATAATTTTTTACTTTTTCATTCAAGATAAATTCTAGAGATAGAAAATAAGATGAAATAGAGAAGTTACTATATTATAGATTTGAAAGATGAAAATACATATGTAAATTATAGTTATCATGTTTATTATTTACTATTATGGTATTTTAGCTATACAGTGCTTGGCATAGGCAATTATAAAATAAATTAATAAGAAAGTAATTTTTAAATATTTCTATAGTACTTCTTACATCGTGTAAATAAAAAGGATTAAAGTAAGGTATTTTTTGCATTTCACTACACAGGTAATTTACAAGCAACAAGTGGTAACGAGGCCGACATCCCCGATAGATATGGCAAATAAAATGACGCAATGCAAGCCGCACATGCACACAAAGGGTGTGTCGGTAAGGCCAGTCCCATGTACCCAGTCAACGCAAACTGAGGGTATCCATCCGGTTATCGTTCCAATACCTGTGCCGATTTACGTGCCCTTTCCCGTTCACATGTACAGTATGCCTTTCCCTGTTCCGGTGCCCATACCCATACCCATACCTGTTCCGATTTTCATACCGACAACGCGCAACAGCCATAAAGGTATCATGAAGGAGCTCAAGCGGATACAGGAGAAAACGCCGGCAGATCCGTTCGAGGCGGAACTGCTCATGATGGCCGAAATGGTTGCCACAGAGAAGAAAACCGAGAGCGACTCCGACTCGAACGACGAGGTTCCGTAAGTTCATGTTTTTATGCCTTTTTTCTTTTCTTTTTTTTTAAGTAAATTAATATGAATATACTGAAAAATATGGATTTTTACAGGGAAGACGCAGATGCAGATGCTGAGACAGAGGTCAACGATAGCGCACCTACCGATTCATACAGCCCTGAAGGCGAGAACGCCTTTGGGGAAGACATGCTGCAAATGGCCTTGAAGATAGCGACTGGTGAGTTGGATGAACCGGCCGTTGATCTCGACACTGCGCTTACGCCGAGCACCATACAAGTTCCTCAGAAACAGAACGATGAAGGCAATGAAAATCAAGGTTTGTTTACAACTCGACACATTATAATACGATTGCAATTTTTTTATGAATAACTTACATTCTCTTTATCAGCACCAACGGTGAAACCACACACACCTAGAGGTCGTAAACGCAGTGCGTCTCAAAGAGGACGAGGTGGCGCAAAACGGGGCAGGCGATCGGCTAATTCAAACGTCACTCTGCTACAACCAGCAGATGGCGATGCAGCTAATCAGCAGAGTTTCGTCAAACCCGTAGAACGACCCGATGCCAATATGGCCTTGAAGTATACCTTCGGCGTGAACGCCTGGAGACAGTGGGTAAGTAAAATTAAAAATAGATTAAATCTGTCTTAGTTTTTTAATATTAACAGAGTTCATGTATTTATAGGTGATAACTAAAAATGCGGAATTGGAAAAGCAAAGCACGCCGACGAGAAAGTTAAAACTATTCAAAACTGACTTACTTCAGCTGACGGCTGACGAATTGAATTACTCACTTTGTCTGTTCGTCAAGGAAGTTCGGAAACCCAACGGTGCAGAGTATGAGCCGGATACGATATATTACTTATGTTTAGGTACATTTATTTTGTTTTTTAGTAATTGAAATGTGTTTTTAATTTTTAATATGATGGATTTATTCTTTTTAGGCATTCAACAATATTTGTTCGAGAATAATAGGATAGATAATATTTTTACGGATGCATATTATGAAAAGTTTACTGACTGTCTTAATGAAGTTGCCAAGAAGTTTACCACTCTTTATAGTAACGCATGTAAGTAGCTAAGACAGAGTAGTTTTAAAAAATCCTAATATTATTTTCTAACGTATATTTTTTTATTTCTCAGTGTATGTTGTTACAAGAGTTGAAGAAGAACATTTATGGGAATGCAAACAACTTGGGGCGCATTCACCTCACGTATTGCTCAATACGCTAATGTATTTTAATACGAAACATTTTAATTTAGTGGTGAGACAATAGTTTCTAATATGATTAGGTGAAAAATATCATATAATGTAGTGCTAATTAAAAATAACTTTCCCAGACTGTAGACGAGCATATGCAGCTTTCCTTCTCTCATATAATGAAACATTGGAAACGAAATCCTGCAGCTCAACCGTCCGCTGTTGCGGGTAAAGCGCCCGGGTCGAGGAACGTACTCCTACGGTTCTATCCACCACAAGCTGCTCTGGGTAAGTACATGCAAATATCATTATTCTTCTTTTCCTTGTATAAATAAAAATATTTAAAAGGTTTTTTCTGTTTAGAAGCAAATTCAAAGAAGAAGAAAGTTTACGAACAACAGGAAAATGAGGAAAATCCATTACGTTGTCCAGTAAAGCTATACGAGTTTTATCTGTCAAAGTGGTTAGTAGAATCTTGAAATAATTGTAATTCAATTTTTTATTATAAATATACTTAATATTAGAATAAGTTCATTTATTATGTATATCTTTATATTACATTTTAGCCCGGAAAGCGTTAAAACAAGAAATGACGTATTTTACCTCTTACCAGAACGAAGCTGTGTGCCAGACAGTCCTGTTTGGTATTCAACGTCTCCACTAGCTAAGGAACACCTTATAAAAATGCTTCATCGCATTAAAATGGTTAAAGAGATCAATGTGGCACTTTTAACAAGTTAATCGTGCCAACAATTTTCATTTTAATTTAATTGAAAATTGATTTTCATACTTTGTATCCATTGTGTAAAATATTTACAGAATCGCGATATTTTCATTAGCTTTCTAAATTACATTTCTCTGTTCTTTAAGACCGGAGGGATTATTTTTATTACTTTGTATAAACGATGTTGCCATCTTGCGTTTCGTATGAGCACAAATTTTTTTTTGAACGAACATTGTGAGTAAACTTGTTTAAGTTTTTACAACTATAAATTTATATATTAGTATATACACTAGATCGTAAGTTTTTGTATCGCCTTGGATGATTTACCTGTACACTAGAAAGAAAAGATAAGATCAGTAAAACTTAAGATTCACGTAAAAGCCGATTAACCCAGATAACAAATAAGTAGTTCTCTTTACTTCAAAATATTAAAAAAAATTGTTGTATATAGAAAAAAGGCTTTCATTGAATTTTGATGTAATTTTAATATAGAACCATCTGTGACTGAAATACTTTGTAATATAAAACAAATTGTTTCACAATTCATAAATTTGTTTTTTTTAATACCTATATACCGTAATTCCTTTATTCAAGAATCTATTTTTTTTTATAATTTTATCTTTCAATTTTGAAAATATATGTTAGTTTTACTAGATTTGTTATTAAATATTTTATATAATTAATAAGTAATTATTGTTTTTATATATTCTATAAATATAGCAGAAATAAAAAGAAATAACTAAAAGTTATAGTTACTGGTTGTTGGTAAAGTTAGGTTACCTATCAAAGCAGAAGGTTATGTTTTGGATGTAATGTCTGTGCTGTGTGCAGTACATCATGAAAATATAACTTCTATATATTTACTAAGCATTCATGAAGTGTAATTACAAGGCAACATTTTTGTGTAATGGTTAAAAAGAAAACGTAACTTTTATAAATAATGGCGGAACGAGGTGCCCATCTTACAGGAACTGTACTTGCTAAACCTTCAATCTTTGAAATAGCTGCTCACAAATCACTTGCTGCAACACTTGAGCCTGCTGCGAAAAAAATCATAACAGTAATAACATTCATAATGTTAAACGTATTTTACATACTACTATTGTGTATTAAACTGTATTATTTTTATAGTTTTTAGCTTCAGTGAACCCTGAAAAATATGCTTGGCTTTACAATTGGTCTGATGAGGTTTACCTTGTATTAATCACAACTCTCCAAAATTATTACCTAAAAAATTATTGTAATTACTATATATTATATAATGAAATTTCTTATTAAAATATACAATTTATATGAAAGTATAATTTATTTTACAGCTGCTTCATTTTCTGAAACATTTTATGGTTTGAAGCGAGTTACTGTAAAAGATTCCAAAGTTAAATTAAATCTTGATAAACGACGTCTAAATCTATCACTTATAATTCTAGTTGTTTTCCCATACTTACAAAGAAAAATTGAAAATTGGGAAAATCGAAGTCATGATATGAATAGAGTAAGGAAAAACATTTTTAATAACTTTAATATCACATTAAAAACAAACTTATGATGTTTAAAAATGAATTTTTGTTTAGGTGCAACAAAATAAATGGAAAAATTATGCAATACAGGGTTATAAAGGAATTCGAGTGTCAAAAGAAATATTATCATTGTACCAGTATCTTCTATATTTATCTAATCGTTCGAAGTATCCCACAATATCTCTTCGTTTACTTTCAATTTCTCTTACATACGCAAAAGATCATGAAGAAATAGGAATAATTGAATTAATAAAAAAATTAGGAAAAGGAAATTTTAGTGCTCATGATGGGCTGGAACTACTTCGACTTTCAATTGTTCGATCAATTGAAGTCAGTGCCTTCTTTCTTCAATTTCTTAGATGGTGGAATCAAGAACATTATCATAGTCTCAATTTCACAACTTTGCCAGTTCCACCACCACCACAGGTAAATTTATGTTTATTATCAATTAAATGATTTATGTTATTCATTATTTTAGATTCTATAAAAAATTAACTTAAAATTTTAGATACCAGAATATGCAAAACAGTATAAAGGTGTATGTCCTATATGTAGAAAACCTCCATGGATTCAAACAGCAGTAACTACTTCTGGGTTTGTTTACTGTTATCAATGTATTTTACCAGAAATAAGGAAAAATAAGAAGTGTCCTGTTACTGGTTACCCAGCAAAAGAGGATCATCTCATTAGATTGTATATACAATAATTTTTATATACTTAAAAGGGTGTTAAGGATTGAAAATATTTGTTTTGTACATACATTTTTATATTTTTATTATCATGTATATTTTTTTA
>JAYJLV010000001.1:6370882-6399208 GCA_036873485.1 Torymus texanus | reverse complement strand
GACTTCTCACGTTTTTTGCGTTTTTCTCAAAATGATATTTTGCGAGTTATACCGTTATTCGGCCCATCCCCTCAATTTAAGTATGTCCATAACTAATCTCTTTTTAAACAAATATCAACTAAAACAGTTATATGCTAATTAAATCCTCGATTGATTGCATTAATACATCGATACTTACTATACTAATATTTCCACATATAATAATTGTACGCTTTCTATACTTAACCACATTTACCATTCAATTTCCACTCCGAAAGTTCAGGTAGACGAGAAACTCGGGATCGACACATCGAAAAACCTACGCAGCGTTTCCATCATCGTCATGAGTGTGACTTTCGTTTACCTCATAGTACTCTCAAGCCTCGATTTCATTTGGCGCATGTCTGCAGATACCAAACACCTGCAATTCTCAGATAAGGGACCGGTCAACTACTTGCCACTGTGTTTCATGTACATCATAATTATGGCCTTCGAGATGCAATACGCTCTTGTACTGTTCAACGTTGGCGAGCGATTTCTGAAGCTCAACAAGACCATCGATAATCTTAGTAGGACGAATAATATCATCGAGTACTTTCGTAAGGACATAGGACTTGGTGAGTGGTGATCAATAGCGAAATAATGAAAATGTGTTAATAGGGATATACTTAATAAGTATATATACTTAAAAAATCTTTTTGAATAAATCTTTTGATTTTAAGTAAATATAAATAAATTTATATATCGTTTACCAGTATAAATCTGGTGAATCAAATCCCTTAGATCTATCGATAACTGCTTCTGAAGTACAAGTAATTTACATTCCAATTTTGAGCTTTGAGTAGTTTTAATATTTATTTTTTATCATTTTCCGTAAACAAATTAAAAATTATCTTTTAAAGGCAAAGATTATTGGTTTGATTTCAGCCGCACTCGATCCGCGAAAAGATCTAGCACAGTCCCTATCCTTCGTCTCTTCTGATATTGGATATAATCGGTTAAGACGGTCAAATAAAATTTGCGATGTCATTGCTACTGGAGAAGGTAAGAGAATCTATATTACTACTAATAAATAAGATACATCTTCATTAATTTACTGACAATAAGATGTAAAAGACTTTTTATAAAAGAAGTGTTTGATACAAGTAAAGTGACCAGATTCCACATTACTGATAAATAAGATACATTTTCTTTAATTTATTGAATAAATTCTAAAAATCGTTTCTTCAGAATTGAACAAACATTGGAGATCGAAAACTATAGAGAATATAGAAATACTATATTACAAAAATACAACTTTTCATTAACAATATCAACTTCTTGAGGATCCGGAGGCGCATCCGAGGCTATCGACCAGCTGATAGCTCTCCACGGCATCCTCTGCGACGTGGTGAGCGATATCAACCGTGCGTACGGCGGCGCCATCCTCGTCGGCACGATCAGCTGTTTGATTCACCTCATCATCACACCTTATTTCCTCTACAACTTGGTCTACGGCAACAGCAGCGGTTCGTATGCCCTCTGGCTCCAGGTGTTCTGGATTTTATTCCATGTTTACCGGCTGTTACTGTTCGTGCAACCATGTTACATGGTCGTCAAGAAGGTATATACAAGTTATGAGTTTTTCTTCCTCTTGTAAGTATAAGTATATGTAGAGTGAGAGAGAAAAATGTTAAAAACAGGCGAAGGTGACGGGGAAGTTGGTGAGTCAGGCGCTAGCGAACAACTGGAATCCCAACGCGAAGAAGAAGTTGGAAATCTTTTCGATACAACTGTTGCAGAGGCCAGTGGAGTTTACAGCGTGCGATCTTTTTTATCAGGATAGAGGCCTGGTCACTTCGGTAAAGTTATATACACACACACACACCCGTGTCGAGTTGCTAGTGTCCGTTGTAAAAAGAATTCCACAACCGATGTCGATCGGATGAAAGTATGGATTTGAAGAGGGAGAGGGGAAAAAAGGATGTAATGGCCAAACAGGCTAGATTGTGACTGGACAGAAGTATGATAAAGAGAGGAATAGGAAAAAATGGGAGGCCCAAGAATGATGAGAAGAAAATATAAAAAAATCACATACTATAGGGCCAGAATTGTAGGGATGATCAACGGGTCACCTAACTTGAAGGCCCTGCAGGAAAGGGTCATATGTATGAGGCTTGTCAAAGCAGAATAGTTGCTTTTAGAGGTGGACAAGCCTGATACCGTGATGCATGAACTGCGGGTCTCGTTAATTAACCGTTGTAGGGAAAGTGCAAGAACAAACGTTGTCCCACCTCGTCCAAGAGAAGAAGGTTAACATAGTCATTGTCAACGAGCAGTACAGAGACATTAGTGAACCAAACTGGGTAAGGAATAATAGCATTAGTATGGCGTCCATCTGAGTATGTGAAGAACTCCACATATCCAAAAAGATGAACGTTCTCTTGGAGGAGGTAGTCAGTATAAAATTATATAACTAGTACTTACCGCTCCGCGATGCAATAAAAGAATTCCAAAGATACCTGTAGTCTATCGTCGCCAGAGTTACAATCTCCCATCTACCGGTAGTAATAAGAGGAAACTTTATCGTCGGGAAACTAAATGGGGAACTACTCGAGGCTTTTGGGATACTAGAACTGGAGATCGCTAACACGGGGATGATGTCGACTTGTATCAAAGGAAAAAATCGTCCATAAAGGATTTAAACTTTGTTGATCGCAGATTCATTGGAAAAAGGTTTAGTTTGTAATTTAGTGATCAATACATTGGCAGTGATTGCTAAGGTTTCACATAGTGGCTCTAACAGTTAAGTGTTAGGCTGTAGACATGACCCAGATGCTCAGGAACAAGAGATGAGCACCAGCCACTTTCGACAGATGTTCTTATGCTTCCTGGAAGGAACATCCCTGTCGAAGGTATAGCCAGTTCAATGTCCATTGAGACGAATCATTACCAGTCTCTTGGTGGAACAAAGACATTGCCACAAGTAAGTAGCAATTACAAAGGATGATCTCTACCAAGGACAACGCCGCAACCGGTGGTCCAAGAAGACGGGTGACTTACAAGTGATGGCTGCCCCTCTTGAAGTACTGCTAACGGCGCCGTTGTTTCTACGAGAGCAATATCAGCAGAGGAGAGGATCTGCTCAGAAGATCATTAGGATGATTTTAGTCGGTATTGCTATAGCAATGATAGAGTCCCACATAACATTTTTGTATACGTAAAAACAAAAACAAAAGAACAGACACATGTACTCAAAATATCTTGAATATGTGTGTGTTTGTGTGTGCGCGCTTTTGTTATATGGTAATATAATACATGGATAATGATTGTTTTAGATCGTCGGAGCAGTCACAACGTATCTAGTGATACTGGTTCAGTTTCAAACGGCAGATGACACTAAAGGTACCAAGAATCTGCTCCAGAACGCCACTGAGCTGCTGAAGAACGCGTCTAGCTATAAAAACATAACAACGTTGAAGAGTATAACGTAGATTTCGAGTGAAAAATGAAAATTATATTTTTGTGATCACAGGTTTTACTATGTAAATAAGAAAAAATGAAACGAAGATTTACTGTAAATAAATGATTTTTATTCAAATATACAGACGCGCGTGTGCAATTGCTATATTTAAGAATTACTCTTTTTCTTGTTGAGATTTTTTTTGCTATTTAATTAATGCATCAGATATCATCCAGTATACTTACTGCACTACTTGCTGCTGTTTAATGTACTGAGTATAAAATTGTTTCGATTACTTTTTTCTGTATATTCTTTTATTTTATTTTCCTTTATTTTTACTTTGTAGAAAAAATCGCCACGCAATAACAGTGCACGTCATTGGATTTGTTTTCCTTCATCATTATATTTATCACAAAGGACATACGTATAAATATTTGCTAACGACCCATCACTGAGAGGTTTATTCTTATTTTGTATCTGTTTTTGTTTTTGCTTTCGTCAGCCGCATCGTCCTCATCGTCGTCGTCCTTTAATTTATCCAGAAAAAGGTTGAAATTGGCGCTGCTCGTTCGACGATCGGAGCGTTGTAATGGTTGAGATGGGAGAAGCACTGGTTGCAGATGCGCAGGGGGTTGTAAAATTATTCGTTCTAAACTAATAACAACGACGAATGAAAACGATTTTCCTTTTTCCTTGCGTTTACACTCTCGTCATTGCCACCGGGAGGATTCATTAATAATTCCTTGCGTGATAACAAACCGCATACCGCGTACGTAACTCTCCCGAATCAATGTGCAGATTCAACACCTTCTACTGCATCAACGACACTTGCGGTTATTCCACTTTTATCATCACAAAGCTTATTATGTACGAATTCAATCAATCTGGTACCCAAAGTTCTTCAATTTAACCTTCACAACAAATGTCTATATATACGACACATCTATATACACGAATGATACAACACTGTCATTAATACACACAGATCCACTCGGCCGATACGTAAATGTATAGGGCGTAGGCAATAATCACCGCGCGATGAGATTTATCGCGTACTTGCAGCGCATGAATGAATTAAGAGGATAGTTGGCAAACAAGAGTTGTTTACCCAACGTTATATTTTTCACACGTCGTGTACGTTCGAAAGAAGTGCGCGCGAATTACATACTGGCAGTGTTCTTTTGCCGAGTGGGAGGCGCTTTGTTATTGCGCCAGGGTTGAGGGAAATATTTGTTGGAGAATTAAAAATGGAAGCTTGGAACGAAGTTAGCAAGGAGATCAATGACAGTAGGATTATATCACGTGAATCGCTTTATTTAGAAGTGGTTTTAATTTAACATTGCGTTTGATCAGTAATTTTTTTTTAAATTTTGTTTTTTCGAACATTTAATAAACTCAATAATCAAAATAGATTTAGCACCTTCTTTGAACTTCAACATACTTATACACAATCATCAAACGTTCTATAAAACCCAAAAATCCGTTTCACAGAAAAAATATCCCGACATCGGGGCGAGAGTTCATTGGGAGCGGTGAAGGTCGGCCCTACCGGCGAGCGAGGCAAGTCCGATGTGTTTCACACTCTGTCGCCAGTCTACCACCTGAGCAAAGTATGCGGCCTCCTGCCGGTAAGGTTCCAGGTGAACAAATCCGGGAAGTACTCGGGGAAGCTTAATGTACCGCAGGTCATGTACGGGTATGTAATTTTTTTTTCATTGGGTTGCTTCGAGTGTGGTTGAGGGGGTGTGTATATCTACATCATGTGTGGTACAGAATTGATTAAGTAAATTAAATTAATAATCAAAACCTGATGAAAAATCTCATCTGAGATATCATGTCAAAATCTGACAATATATTAATAAAAAATTTGCTTTCTAGTATTAGAAATTACCTGTTAGGTAGTTTTACATTTGAAATAAATTTAAAAATACATCTTTAAAAATGTTTCAAACGATTTTTCAATTTTGGCAATAGGCAAAATTATTCGAATTTCAAAAAATCATTCATACAAAAATGAATTAAAGGATTTTGCTGCTATTCGCGTATATTGGAGCGCAATGCTGGGGCCTATACCGAGACTTACGTAACGGCTGGCAGAACAGTACGCGACTGTCTTCGGAGACAGCGATCACAGTCACCTGCAGCGACGTCCTCGCGGTGATCAGTGTCGTCGCCGTCGCTATTCTTGGCTCGCCCTTTCGCTGGCGACATCTCCAGAAAGCGCTCAACAAAATCGTCGATGTGAGCCACTTTTACCGGGTTGTGTTGTTTTTTTTTTTTCAATTTTAATAAACATATTCGAGCATTTTCTGAACAATATCTTTTTTTGATGCAAGAAATGCTCAGCTTCCTACCTAAATCATCAAAGACGAATATTAAAAATAAATTTTGGTCATATACCATGTTTAATAATGAAACATTTTTTAAAACTACATTTTAGTAGCACAAACTCAAGTTAGAAATAGCATGATTTCGTGGTCCTGTGCCGTACTGGACGAATTGAAACAAAACGTCTCCATATATAATAGTTATAATTTTCCCTTCTTAAAATTTAGGTAGATGAGAAACTCGGAGTCGACACCTCAAAACACTTGCGTTGCGCCTCTATCATTGTCATCACCCTGACCTTCGTCTACCTCATAGTACTCTCAAGTCTCGACTATGTCTGCTGGCGTATGTCTTCGGGTATCAAGCATCTACAGTTCACCGACAAGGGTCCAATCAATTACACGCCATTGTACTTCATGTACATCGTCATTATGGCCTTTGAAATGCAGTATGCTCTTGTACTGTTCAATGTCGGCGAGCGGTTTTTAAAGCTCAACAAGAGCATCGATAATCTTACCAGGACAAATCATATCATTGAGTATTTTCGTAAGGACATAGGACTTGGTGAGTGGTGATCGATAGTGAAATAATGATAATGTGTTTAAAAATGTAATAGAAAAAATATTGTGAGATATGTTGCAAGTCTAATTTTTTCACGTTCAGCGTTAACAAAACTTTTTACGATAAATAATATTTTCTTCTTATACATACTTACCTTTTTAATTGTTAACTACTGATAGTTTTCATTTTTTCTTTGGATAAATAATTTCATATACCAAGAAAATTTGAATAAATCTATATGTTAATAAAAAGAAATCGAAGAGAATTTATAATTTATATTCTAATTTAGAATTTTGTAAAACAATTTGTACATTTATCAATTTCTGTAAACAAATTCAAAATCTTTTAAAGATAATGACTGGTAGACATAATGACTGGTTTGATTGCAGCCGCACTCGGTCCGCGAAAAGATCTAGCACAGTCCATGTCTTTCGCCTCTTCCGATATCGGACATAATCGACTAAGACGGTCAAATAAGGTTTCCGATTTCATTGTTGCTGGAGAAGGTAAGAGAATCTATGTTAATAATAAAAATTTTCTTCAGAACAAAGTTAGGAAATCAAAATTAAGACCACAGAAAAAGACCATGCTAATTGAAAAAAAAAATGAAATAAGAACGGTTAGCGTTAAACATCAAATGTATAGTGTAAATACTAAAGGAAAAAAATCATTAACAGTACAAACTCCAGGATCCGGAAGCGCATCCGATGCCATCGACCAGTTGATAATCCTTCACGGCATCCTCTGCGACGTGGTGAGCGACATTAACCGTGCGTACGGCGGCGCCATCCTCGTCGGCACGATTAGCTGTTTGATTCACCTCATCATCACACCTTATTTCCTCTACACTTCGATCTACAGCGACAACAGCAGCGGTTGGTACGTCCTCTCGCTCCAGGTGTTCTGGATCATCTTCCACATCTACCGACTATTACTGTTCGTGCAGCCATGTTACATGGTCGCCAAGAAGGTATACAAGTTGTGAGTTTTTCTTCATGTTGTAAGTATATGTAGAGTGAAAGAAAAAAAATGTTGAAAACAGGCGAAGATGACGGGGAAGTTGGTGAGTCAGGCGCTGGCCAGTCAATGGAATCCCGACGCGAAGAAGCAATTGGAGATCTTTGCGATGCAGCTATTGCAGAGGCCAGTGGAATTTACAGCGTGCGATCTTTTTCATCTGGACAGAGGCTTAGTCACTTCGGTAAAGTAATATAAATATGTACTTTGATAAGCTGATACGATGTATAAATCATGGTTGTTCTAGATCGTGGGAGCAGTCACGACGTATCTGGTGATACTTGTTCAATTTCAAAATGCAGATGACACTAAAGGCACGAAACATCTGCTACAGAATGCTACTGAGCTGCTCAAGAATGCGTCTAGCTATAAAAACATAACGACGTTGAAGAGTATAACGTAGATTTTCAGTGAGAAATGAAAATTATATTTTTGTGATCATAAGCTTTACTATGTAAATAAGAAAACACGAGACGAGGTTTTACTGTAAATAAACGATTTTTATTAATTCCGCAGATGCGCACGTGCAATTGCTATCTGAGAACTACGCGGTTTAACGTCTAAATACAGTAAAGAACGCGAAAATACTTTGACTCTTTTTTGCCTTCGATTTTCTTTGTTATTTAATGTATTATTTACATTGCGCAATATCTCCCTAATGCATCAGATGTCGTCCGGTATACTTGTTGTACTACTTGCTCGTTCTAACGTACCAAGTATAAAATTGTTTCGGTTAATTTTTTTTATATATCCTTCTGTTTTTTTTTTCATTTATTTTTACTTTGTAGCTAAAATCGGCGCTCGATAACAGTACACATCTTTGTATTATCATTCTTTATTTCGAAGCACACATGCATAAATATTCGCTCGCGATCGAGCACCGAGAGGTTTATTCTTTTTTTTGTATTTGTTTTTGTTTTTGTCGTCATCATAGTCGTCGCCTTTTTGTCCAGAAAAAGGTTGCGGGGCCATCAAGAAGAAAAGAATCCACGAGACCACCCAGAGGCAGGAATCAATATATAATAAAAACATTAGAAACGTACTACGGAACTAATTTCATTCTTTTCATTTCTTTTCTTGTTATTTTTTTTCCTGTATACGGAGACAATACGCATTAATATATTTACATAAAATTTAAATGAAACCATGGTCGATCTATCTTCATTTTGCATTTATCAATCGGCCAACAATAATTATAATAATTAAAATCTTTTATTATTTTTTTTTTCTTAATCATCATTCGACATTTAAAATTAAACATCTGTCACAGCCAGTCCAAGACGTGTCTTCACTTGCTTGTTTTTTTTTTCATTACTACTGAAAAGCTAATACCATTGCCACCCTTTTTCTCCCTTATACCGATTTTAAACCTTCCCTCGGTTCTTCGTTTGATTTTGAACCACATCGCGATCGCATTCATCATCTCCCTTTCTCACACACTCTTCTTACGTCTCTTTCATTCTAAATATACATTTCGCTCGAATATAATTAAACTTTATCCCGTCGAATAATTTTTTCCATCTTTTTACTTTTGCATACCGCTCCTTCTACAACAAACGCATCACACTCACACTCACGACACACAGTTACACATTCACCGCCCTTACATACACAATCTCGCTTTTGTATAAATGATTAATCTAGAAATAAATATTAGTTTGCTGAAAGGATTTATAACGCATCACTCTCTCTTCTTCTTTTACTCTCTCTCTCTCTTTCTCTCATTCTCCATCCTACCATTGTTACGCTTCTTTCTCATTCTTTTACTCTCGTTCACTCTCTCCCTCTCATTCTATCACTCTCAACGCAAAACATCATTACATCCATTATATACGCACGCTGCGAAACACCTTCGCTTATCATATATATAATATAAATTCGACCGGAATTGCTCACTCGCTCGCGCTCCACCAAATTATACGTATGACGATTTTCGCCAGCAGCGAGGCCGGACGAGCTCCTCTGCCGCCGTCGTCGTCGCCACTGAGCGCCGGCGCTCAATTGGCGCTGCTCGCCTCGACGATCGGCGGCTGTTGGGCCTGCTTCTGCTGTACAAGCTGGTACTGCGACACATCCTTGTTGTCCTTACGCGTCGCTGAGCGATGGCATGCCTCTGGTTGCTCGTTCATTATTGGCTGACGTACTAGTAGATTGCTTGTTGTTGGTGTGGCAATGGTCGGTGGCGTCGTAGCGGTGCTACACTGACAAGGACTGGCGTTGTGATGATTGAGACGGGAGAAGCACTGACTGCAGACGCGTACGGGATTATAGAGTTGCTCGCTCGGTAAGGGCGTCCAATTTTCCGAGCAGTCGGCACAGAATATCTTGCCGCAGCATCTGGAAAATGGAAAGGCAGGTGTTAGGTATATATGTTGCCGATGTACAGGGTGCAAGCTAGTCGCTTTTAGTATTAGGACCCTTACGGGAGCTGTATCGTGAGAAAGTTGAAAGCAGTAGTTGCATGTTGCAAAATATAAATTGTTTGTGAGAGCTATGTTTAAAGAAGCATGGTAAAAATTGGGTATTATATACATTCGATATCTTTTTTTATAATACATACCAACATACTTTTAAGGTAGTCCTTGTGTCACAATCACTATTAGATAAGAAAAATAAAATGTTTTTAATTTTCTCCTGAAAAGGATTGTACTATTTGCAAGCTTAAATTTTAGGATAGATCACCGAGACTCCTCATGTAGGAATGTTTGATTCTTTCTTTGAAAATTTTTCATGTATAAAGTATTTATTATTCGTAGAATATAACCAATACGAGCAGGTACTGCTAAAGAATCAGAATCAAGGCAAGGACTATCTTAAAATTAGTGATATTCGTCTCTAATCTATTCTATTACTATGAGTAAAAAAAAACCTTGGAACTCTCAACAAAATAATCACCTGCAATGATGTTTGCGCCTGCCGAGCCAAAATTCTGTGTTACATCCCTGGCATCGGTTGACCGCGTGATCAGGTACCCATAAGGTAGGTGGTGGTCCGGGCTCGTCTAAGGCTTCCCAGGACATATCCGAAGGCAATGATTCGCCGTGGTCGCCTGCGCTGCCCACGGAGTCGGGTAACGAGCCCTGCGAGAGAAATGTGTTTTTAGACATTTTCGTTGCTTTTTTACAACTATATGTGAATACTTATTCGTTGATTTGTGACAACTTACAATGTCATCAACTCGTTCTGCGTCTGCGTTGTGGTTACATACTTGTTTAATTAATGCCATTCTCGTTGTATGCAGTTCTTTCCTTAATGCTTCCTCTCTTAACTAAACATAAATAATTGACAATGTAAAGTACAGATGTTTTTGTGCCGAAAATATTTATTTGCCCAGAATTGTAACGGAGATAGCGATCAATGTGCTGAACTAATCTATGTTAGTTTTAGTGTTTGTCCTAAGCATTAATCATTCTTCTCTCAGCAATATAGTATAGCTCGTATAGCGCTTTGTTTCAAACAACATATGGTTCGCTGTGACTCGACGTGTTATTCCGCCGCTATTAATAAAGTCACTTTAGAGTTTATCAAAATACTTTAGCCAATTGGGTTTTTATTATATGGTTTGACAAGTTTTAAATAAAATTAAGTTTCCTTAAAATTTTGGTGGTTTGGAGTTTTGATTTTATTATTGATAAAATGATTTTTTACTTAAGTTAACAGTAAATTTTGCCCAGCTATATAAAAATTACATTTTTCAGTTTTCCATATAAAAAATCGTTGATTTCATAAATTTTGTGTGTTATAAATAAAAATTGAATTGAACATATAAGCCAAATGTCGAACCTTGTTACAGATTCTTACATCGAAATTTTGAAGTTTTTAACAATATAGAAAAAGAGATGACAGCAATACAATAATAAATACAATAATCCGTAAATGATAAAATATGAAATGAACATAAAAGTAACTATTATAAATGTGATATAATATCCAGAATTTTGCAGTCCTTTTAACGGTTTTACAGTTTTTAACATGGCTATTAAAATTGGTGTTCGCGACTTAGATAGATTTACAATTTTGAGATGAATTATTCAAAACCTTGTTTCTAAATCGTATACGTTATCTATCCACAATAAGATAGAATACCGTTTTTATTTGTACTTCTTTAACATTTACATTAAGAGGATATCAGAGCCATTCCAAACGAAATGGTATGTCTCGTTATCCTAATTCAATTTTTAATATTTCTCAATGATTTTAATGATATTGACAAAAATTATAAATTAAAAGGATAAGAAAACAATGACATCGTCTTAAATAAATCTTACTTAAATACGAATTTACAATTTTTGGCATATTAAAATATTCTCGTATCTAATATATTAAAATCTACGTATCATCTTATGCATAAAGAAAAGTGTTTTAAGATAAGACGATACGTTATATTTTAAGTTTCATTTGGACTACAATATTTTTTTTACATAATAGAATAATATTGCTTGTCTTAATTTCTTAGAAATAAGTTTTTTTTAGTAAAACCATTAAATTATTAAATAATAAAATGATTAATAAAAAGTTGCTTTAGGCTACTATTAATACAGATCGATAATGCGACTTTGAGCTTCTTAATTACAAATTACCATCTAAAAACTGGTACTTCTCGTCACTTAAAACCCTTAGCGAAATTTCCAAATGCCAATTCGTAACTGATTAGATTATTTTAATTTACAATTTCATCATTAAACACAATCTAATACTGACGTACATTTTCTCATAAAAAGCCTAAAAAGCACCTGTTCATCAATTTCAATCATCGCAGTGTTACACCCGATTAGCACAAATCAGTTCACTACAATCATTGGCTTATCAAGCGATTGATAAACACAGTGATGTAAGCGTACGCGTAGTAGAACGCGTCGTATACCTTGTTCTCGATAATAATTTGCTGAACTCGCATTTGAACGTCGCAATGAATGACGGGAAGGCCATCGACGTCGTCTAGTCGATCGAGATTCTCCATCAGTATGTCCTGGTGGATAGGCGAGGCCGGACAAATGCTACTCGGCGTTCGTGACACCAGGGGCGCGCTTGTCTCGCTCACGTCGCTGCCTCCCTCGTTATGATTGCGATTATTGCACGACTGACGGTCCACGGCCGCCGTCGCTGCTGTCGTCGCCGTCGTTGTGTCGATCCATTGGACGCCGGTTTCTTGCACGTGACTGGTTGTCGCTTGGGACCTGTAATTCAAGATTCTTGTTATAATAAGTGGTTTAACTAGTATTAACAGTAACATTTAGATTATTTAGAGATAAAATTCAAGATTGATTTGTAGTTTAACCATTATCAATCTTATATAATAGTCAATGAGCGACTTTATGCGATGAATCGATGCGAATTATATCAGAATTTGAGCGGTTGTGAATCATAATATTCGCTCTATTATTAGATATTCATTTAAAATTTATATGAATGCATAGCAATGTTCATAGTTAGGTAATAATGCTTATGAATTGATCAAAACGAGACATCTTTCTGATTAGAAAGATATCAATGACTATAATAATTTCGCTAGGATCAAAGTTGGATAGATCTGACAATACAAACAATAATAATAATGTGTACAAAATTTTAAAAATAATCAAGTCTGACTAAAAAATAATCATAATAAATAATATATTACGTATTATGTAAGTTTTATAATTCGATATTACACGGGATTACACAATAGGTGTTAGTATGAAACCAAACAATATTATACTTAAAAAATTCAAAATAATTTTTTATTTTAACAATATCATGACTATTTTGAAGGAAAATAAATAATAATTGTGCAATAATAATGAAGCACTTCTAATAACATATTTTATAGTGCTAGAACGTTAACTGCTTAATTGCAATTAGGTATGACATGCAACGTGCACAAAAAAAAAATAAAAATAAAGTTTTTTAACAAAATATATTATTTACAACGATAATGGCATTAAAACAGGAACTCACAAATCCTTTTCATTATTTTTAGTAACGACTATTTCGCCGTTGAGTATGATCGTATCTGTCGAGCTCTCTGCCGACGTATTTACCGGTCTTTCAGTCGGATTACTTTCCCCATTGGGTAAATTTTTCTCTTCAGTCTCTTTGATATTCTCACTAACCGCTTGAACTTTATCACTATCATTAATAGTCTCAATTTTTTCTGAATCATTCTTTAAACTAAGTGAATCGAATTTCCTGAAAAATGAAATTTAATTTATGACAGTTATATATTTTTAAAGATCCATGAAATTCATTTTTTGAAATGTCTTACTTTTCCGAAAGGCTTGGATCGCTTAATCTACGATGAACTGCCGCATGATCTTGAGCGTGGATGAGGTCTCCATAGGAACGAGTTTTTGTCATGTGCCCTTGGGGCTCTTCATTATCACCAGTCTCTAATTCAATCATCGATCCTCGTGATTGTCTATCATTACCATTCATAGCAGTCGTTACGGTTCCTAAATACACTTCAGTCCATAGTTTAAGATCTCTTACGTTGCAACTAGGCCATAATACCTGCAAAATTAACAAAATTCAAGTTAGTTTTCTTTGAAATAAGGAATTTCTGATATTTTTTATTTGCTATTACATACTTTATTTTGAATAGGAGCATATAGATGATTAACAAAGCATGGGGAATTTAAAAACCGCCAAACTGAAAAGGTACGCTCACGTATCCTCTGCTGCATCCTTTCGTTTTTACTATTACACAAAAATGTACCGAATAATTGTGAGTATGTATGCTGAGCTAACTTTACCTGCAAAACAAAATCAAAGTCACAATTTCAATTTCCGATGATTACTGTCCTTGATCTATTATTAAACTTTATAATAGTACTTACGATATACGCGGGCGACATCTGGAAGCTGCACGAGAATTGTTCAATTAATTGATGCACACAGTCTAACCATTGCAAAAACACTGGACATCGTTCATTAGCGTCTTCATTATTTATAGTTTGACCGCACCGATCTGCAAATTTGTGACCGAAATCAAGCCATTCTCTTTCGCACAAAACTTGGAATCCCTATAAAAAAGTATTATGAAATATTATTCCAGATATTTACAACGAAGCCTTTCCAAAAGAAAAAAGTGCCAACCTCCATTGTCCGGTAGTATGGATCGAGTAAAATTTGGGCAAGGGCGACTATCTGGGGCGTTCTGTCCCAGCCGTCGCTACAGTGCACTAATACTGGCCTTCCATCTCGTTCGACTGCCGAGGCTACTGTAACAGCTGCTCTCAATAACCCTGACATGTGCTGCAACCACCTTGTTCCTTCCAGACAACTCAACCAGCTGTTACATTGTGCAAAAATAGAAAATATTCATTAATGTTGTCAAAGTATAATGTATTCTCTTTTTAATAATTCAAAGTAGGTATCTATTCATAGGCGAATAACATTGCTGGTATGTTTATGAAAAAGGTGCGAAAACGACCTTACACGGCAATTTATTACTTGAAAAATTTTCATTTTTTACTCGTTAGTATTAGCTAGAGTCAATTGACTTTTACTAGCATTCTGTTTTTACCTCGATACGCATATTCGAGTCGACAAAAATAGTAAGTATATGAAACGCATTTCAATTATACATTATATAGCGTAATTACTTGTTCTGATCCGGATCGGAGGCACACAATTGACGCAACCCATGGAAGCTCTTCCTTATTGAGTGAATATTCGGAAGATTCATGAATTGAATGTCACAACTTGAATAATACTCTGGACACTCACACCCGCCGCCACGTGCTCGATTCGCCACTGCCGTTGTGTACGATCTTGCATCAACTATGAGGACTTTCTGTAAATTATACGTCAATGTTATTGAAAAAATGTTTAATATAAAGTAATCATTCAACGTTTATCTTTAAGATTTTCGACATTTTTATTTACCTTTGTACTGGTTGGAGCAACGGGCTCATCTGCCACAACTGGATCACCATTATCTGCAGCCTCTGTCGCGGTAGAATCGCCTGCGTCATAGGAACATGCATCCGAAATAGCTTTTAAAAGATCTTCATCTTCGGGACTTCGCCAGCCTAACCAACCAACTTCAGGTTGACTACTGCGAGCTATAACAGCTCCATTGCCAACATGCCTAATGAGTCGAAAAATGATAGATAGATAAGTATTTTGTATAACAATATCTGATAAAAAAAAACGTCATTGTAACTGGTAACATACCTCCACACTACTGCAGGAACTCTCTTAGAACTTCTGAATTTTGAAACAGCTGTAAGCGTATCGTCTGAAATACACGCAGGAATGAGTATCAAGGCGGGATAAGTTGGGCACATTTGGTACTCTTTGTTTACATCTGTAATACGCCAATTTCCATGTAAATTAAACTTTAGCCGATCAACCTAAAAATTAAAATATAAGAGCTTTTTAGAACAGGAAAATAGTTATAATTTTCAAATAATTCATGTTAACTAATAATATATTTGAATAAAATTTATGTAATGTACATAATTATTTTAGAGAAAAAAAGTGTGCATACTTCTCCTCTAAAAGTGTATGGCCAGACAAGCATATCTTTTCCTAGCCTAGCGGATTCTTTTGCTTCTTCCATTGCCCATGCATAATATGCAAAGGCAAACATAGCTTCAATACTCTTTTTTGGTTGGGTGATTTTATGAAGACGTTTGAACCATTCTAAGCAATGTTCATTGGTAGAAAATGCACAACTGTGATCAAATAATAAAAACTTTGTTATTGAGTTTTCAAGGCTTTGAGAATTTATAAACAATATAAATGGTAAAAAATGTTATTAATATTATCAATCATTATAAATCATTACTGGTTTATCCACCCTAATTCTTCAAAAAAGATAATAATTTTTTATCATTTTATTGTTTATTTTGATAAATTTCTTATCTGTATAATTTTTTTGATCAATTTGGAATATTTGATTCATATACAATGAGATTGAAAATAGTAATTTAAAATGTAAAATAAGTATACACAATTAGCAGTTTTCTACTATTATGTACATAATACTTTAACAGATCTAGAAAACATAGTTGAAATATAAAATTAAATAATGCCAACCTGAGTGAACGAGCATCTTTACAACTAATGTGCAAGTAAAAGATTTCCTTGACTTCCAAATGTTCTATAAGACCTAGCGGTACATTATAGCATGCTTGACTTGAGTTTAAGTGTAGCCTGTAATTGGTCAATGCTAAAACTCCATCTGATGTTCGCCCTAAAGCCACAATGTATTCTCCAACCAAGAGTAAAAAAGGTGTTGTTAGATTTGGATCTTCACAATAGAAATCTGGAGATTCCTTTGGAAACAAATCAGCAGCACGCGGGTGGCAAATAGATTGCAGACTCGTGGGTTCCTCTGAGCTTTCCATCTCAATCTGCATAAGAAAGTACAATTATATTAAATATTTATGAATGTAAAAATAAAATTATCTAAAATAATTAATTTTTTTGTTTTGGAGAAGTGAATTCTTTTAATTTTAGACTTTAAAGAGATGTTAAAGCCTGCATTAATATCATGCACTTATCAATATTATTGAATTTTCTTCTTATCTTTTTCACTTTCAAATTCTCATCAATTATCTCAGTCTTCATCGTGTACGTCAATTTACTTCAAATACAACATAATTGATATCATTGGAAGAAACTGGATAAAGATAACGAAAAATGCGAAGCAGACACTTTAAATAGTTTCAACATCTCTTTACCCTCACAATATTCAAATAAATTTGTAGAAAATCAAGTTTAATACGCACAAGTGCGTAAGAAAGAAAATACGCGAGAATTTCTTATAAAAGATTATAACAGGAAGTAACGCTGGAATCCAGTATTTTATAAATATTGTTATGTTCGAAGAAGCGCGACGTGCGTACGTATCAAATGTTGCGAGTCGCTGCGCATAGCAAATATACTGATCAACTGTTGTACCGCTATTTTGTAAATAGTTCAATCTGCAGTTGATGATCGATTCTGGTGTTTTTTGCAATATTTATATATCCTTTAATGAATTTAGGTTTAATATTTCTGACGTTGAACCGAGGGATAAATTTATCTTGCAAAATGTAGTTCGTTGTATAAATTAATTGTACTTTACTGGAAGCTTATTATACAATAATGATTATGGTATAGAATAAACGAATTTTTAAATAAATTTAACTTAAAAAAAAAATACTATAAGAAGTAATGGATAAGTGAGTTCATCTGAAATACCAAACTTGGTATCTCGTATCTTAGATTAATGTTCAGATAAATGCCATCAGATGCATAAATCAGATCCAAATGCGAACGTAAAAATAGGATTGTTATAGTTTCTAAAAAATTGATAACAGATTTACATTGAGGTTCATCAACCACGAATATTACAACTACTCATACTTCTTCAGAAACTCTCTTAACCTAATTAGAACCATATTTAATAAGAGTTTGTTGAAATTTTATTAGTTGAAAAAAAAAAATATCAAAAAGGAGCGTATTTTATAAAACAATGAAATAAATGCAGAACTATTTATTTACGTAAAATAATTCACTCCGCTCTTGATGACGTTCTGTTTCAGATTTTCATCTGGGTCAATGTCATCAGAGTCGTGCTTGATCTTCAGTTGTCAAGTAATTTTCCGCCGCTTGGCGAATAAAACGGAACAATCGTCGACAATTGATAAAAAGAAAGCGGTTAAAATAAAAAAAGGGATGTCTAAAGGAATTCGACTTACTAATCGCTGAATATAGTTTGTTCACAGGTTTTTTCGTGGTTAGGAAGGTAAATGTTTGAGCAGTGATTACGTTGCTACTTTGCTCTAGCCCAAAAGATGAAGGAAGTTAAGAAAGATAGTTTGATTGTGAAGAGTCGACCTTTCTAACGGATTTATGAAGTCACGGTTGAAAAATGAATGGAAGATATCTCAGGATAATTGATGATCGTGGTAGACAAAATACTAGAGAATTTGAAGAATTTCAATTCAAAATATGTCCCTCGTATGATTAGTCTTGAAATAATGATTTGAGTTCGTACGGTACCGAAAATATAGTTTGATAATTTGATACATAATCCGATATAGATAATTTCATCTTGAGTTTTATAATCTAAGAATTTTCCTCAAGTCAAATGGGTTTTGAAGGATCTTATCTAACTTTTTTAATTCTATACATATATGAGAAAGAAGGAGAAAGAAATGTTAAATAATCAAAAGATAAAGTCGTTAAACGTGTCATTCGAACTACTTTAAAAAAAATCACCTCATTTGAAAACAACTACACGATTTATTAAAATATACGAGTCGATAATCCGAAGACTTTATCAAAGATTTCACAAAGATTCACGTTTGATTAAAATAATATTATCAAATGAACTTGCCGATGGTGAAATGTATAACTTGACGAAAGAAATCAAAGTGCAAAAAAAAATCCACTTGATCTTCACGATAGTGTCGCTATACTCATCGCACCGCAGACATTGTCTAATAGCAGATAAGATTCTCGTTTAAAGCAGTATTAAATAGTACTTATATTTTCAAGATTTAAAACACGAGTGTCTTTGAAGAGCGCAAACCTGTCGTTGAAAACACAACGTTCGCGAGCAATGAAGAAAACCAGCCCTATACAGAAGCTCTCTTCTCTCCGGCTTCACTCGTTACTGATAACCACAAGCACACACGCACAAACACACACACACACACACACTGGAAAATAATAATTCACCCGGCTATCTTTCTGGCATTCGATAACAACACTCACGGGTACAGTCACTGTATCGACGTGTGCGGGACTTTCTTTTTGTTCGAAAGTCCGCGCACGAGTTGTGCTACGGGGATGGGGAGAAAGCGCGCGCGCGCGCGAGCAATGACTACGACGACTTGACGCATTTGATATAAACAACTGAAGAAAGAGGGAGAGAGAGAGAGAGAGAGAGAAAGAGAGAGAAATTGAGATATCATTGTGCAAAGTACTCACCTCTTAGCGATGTACACTCGGCTACAGCCCTAGACTCCGAGGGTCCGGGAAAATCTCGCGAGAATTTGGTTCCTGGAATAGTAGAAAAATATGTGAAGGTTTGAAAAGTAAGATATATATACAGTAGTTTTGGGTAATGTAATATAATGTAAATGTGAACGAGGAAGAGGTTTTTTTTCTTAAGATATTAATAAAGTGTGTATAATGCTCAAGGAGAATTCGAATACTATCTAAAGATGAATGTATGTAATCACTAGTCGAACGCTCTTAAGATCGAACGTGTATGTGTGTATATGTGTGTGTGTCCGTAACAGGAAAATCAAGTTTTAATCGGTTAAAGATATTATGTAGAATTTATCGGGCACAAATTTTCTATTAATTGATCTGCACTTCATAATTAAATTTCTTCGTGTAACGAAAATAATTTGCTATACAATTATAACTATAATTTATATAAAATTGAAATAAAAAATGTTAATTTTCTTCTTTTAAATTACTTATACTTTTGCTTACAATTAAAGAGCACGCGACTATACCAACGACTTTAAATAATTAACGTGTCAACTGTGATTTTCTCGATATTTCAGAAGTCATTTCGAAACTCGCCAAGGATTTCTCTCGTCGCGTCGCGAGAGTCAAAGTTACAGACGCCGCTCGAGCGTGAACGTTGTTCGCAAACTCGTTCTGCTCTCTCGCGGACTCGACAATTTGTCAAAGAAAAACGAGCATGCGCGTCGTAGGTAGAACAAAATTCTCAGCGATGTGTGTTGTGCGCGTATACGCATCAGAAGAAAAAAAGCGCATCGGTGTTATATTTTTGTTGGCGTACTCATTGTTTGCGGCGCCTTCAATCCACGAGAAGGATGAAAATCGCACAAATTTTCGCGGATTCTAAAAAAAAAATACCCGAGACTTTAAATAAAATTTGTTATTGTGTACAAATATCAAGGTCGCTTGAGCGAGCGAGCGAACGAGCGCCGAGTCATGAGAGAGAGCATTAGCAGTAGACGTTTATATATTGTATGTCTGTGTGTGTCTATGTACCTATGTCTGTACACTCGCGGCCCCCAGCTGACGAGAAAATAATAATAATAATGAAACAAACGCCTTGCGCGTCTGTCATGAGGCCGGACATCATCATCGTTTCACGACAAACAAGCAAATATCAACAAAGTATCCGTTTCTCTCTAAAAAAAAAAAAAGATAGATATATATATATACGAGAGAGACAAGACAAGACGCACATACACGCACATGTTGAATCTTATTTTTACGCGACGGGTGCGTATATTCTCTCGTTACCGCGGCGAACTGGAATTCCGTCGTAAAAAGAGAAAGAGTAGCTCACGATGCGTCGCGATTTTCCGCCGCCGCCGCTGCCGCCGCCGCCGTCTTCGTCGTCGATGCAGAAAAGGAGCGCGCGCGTGAGCTAGCGAGAAGGTCGTATAACCGTCGTCGTCCTCGTCGTGGAATGCCAAAAGCGAGCGAGAGAGAGCAAGCGAATAAACGAAGAAAGAGGTTTTTCCAGATTGGAAAAGTCAAGTTCAGCGTGTGTGCGTGTACATGTATATAAGATATTATTGTAGATGCGCCTTTACGAGTTTTCGTGTCTTTCACTTAACAGGTGCGTGACGTCACGTGCGTACACGTCTGAATATCTGACTACTTAACTGTCAGATATATATATATACCTAGAGATGGTAGCAACAATATTATAGGTCCTTCGAAAAACTACAGTTAGAGCTGGAGTATAGAAAAAAAAATTTCATCATCTGGTTATATACCAGACCAGTTTTATTTTTTTGTTGCCTTACGTTGAACAACGATTTTGCCCTAATCTCGGATTGAGAAACCTTTTTATCACTTTATATATATGTACACATATACACGCGCACAACACAAACAAAACCGAGACGCGTGATTTACTATTATACTATATATATTGCTCCGAAGCTCCGAAATGCATTTCCCTATACCATCGTAGTACGAGCTCCTTTATGCCGATCGTTAGACCCGAATTAGATTGCGGCTATTGTTATACTTTTGGAATAAATTAAAGGCAGGACGGTAATGTAGATACTGTACATATACAGCCCGATTGGATTACGTTTTACCGCACAGACTTTCCCAGAGACATTACATAAATATATGTAATTCTTCGAAAAATTTTCTCACTCCCTTCGTTCGCCCGCATGAGAATAAAGCTAACTGTCAAACGTCACCCACGCCTCTGTATACGTGTAGCTATTATATTTACATCAGCGACGACTACGACGACGATGCACATGTCATGATATATCCTCTTTCTATAGCCAGCCAGCCATGTTTTAAAAGTATATATGTGGGATACGCGTTAACCTATTTGTGCGCACACCCTTTTGATAAGGGCGGTGTTGAGGGCTTTTTACCTCTATCGTCGTTTAGAAACTTACATCACCATCGTTGCATACGTGTGGGTTTTTTTCTCTCTCCCTCTCTCTCTCTCTCTACTGTCTGTTACTACTACTACTCTCTGAAGGCATTAGGAAAGAGTGAGAGAGCAAGATACAGAGAGAGAGGGAGAGGCGTAAGGAAAAAAAAGCCAGGCTATATTTAGCTGTGTCTGCGCTTCTCTTTCTTTCTTCCTCTCTGCTGGCTTGCACCTGGAGGAACGCGACATAAAAGACACAAAAGCGTATAGCGAAGGACCGCGAAACTGAAAGAATCGATAAGTTTTTCAAGCGAACGTTATCGAAAATTCTTCTGCGTCATGCTGCTGCTGCTTTCCGCGCACGCGATTTCACTAGAAGCGAGCGCGCGAGCGATAACATGGCGCGCGCGTGAGCACCAGCAGCAACACAGAAGAGAGCTGGTTGCAAGCCCGATGATGAGAAATGTCTATATGTGCATGTATAAGCGGTTACGTGCGTGTATATATATATATATATATATACACACATATTAGATATATTACCTCCTCTGCTGCGCGAACGCGCGGCCGCTGAGGAAGCGGACGGACGTCCTCGCCGACGTCGAGACTCCGTCGTCTCACCTCCACTCTCTCCGTCGCCTCTCCTTCGTAGTATAGGATATCAGTAGTAATAGTATGTAGTAGTAGTAGTAGTAGTAGTAGAACTAGTAGTAGTAGTAGTAATAATAGCCTTCCTCTTCTACACTAGTATAAACAACACTAGGATGGATTATCGAAGAAACACCAAGCACACGGCACACACTGGACGACTCTGCTGTATATAATATTACGACGAGTATACACCCAGTACGTCACGTATACACAGCACGCACACTTCTTTTCTCTCTCTCTCTCTCTTTCACTCCCCAACTGCTATCTTGTTCTCTTTCTCTGTCTCTGTCTTACGGCAGCGCAGTAAGCTGCTGCTGCTGCTGCACGATCGTATAAACCGCGGACATTGCCACTCTCTCTCTCTAGTCGTACGCTTTATCTGCTGCTGTTCCTGCCTCTGATGTTGCCGTTACTACTGCTGGACACGGAAAAATGGCCCGCTGCGGCGGTGCGTGACATATGTCACGTATATACTCGTATACTCTAGCTTTTGATGGATGGGTATATAGAGACACACACAAATATATATATATACGCGCACACACAAGAACTGTCTTCTTGGTTCTTGAGGGAGATGAGAGACGAACGGTAGAGATATATATATGTAGGATGGTGGTTATATGAGGAAACACAACACACGCACTGCAGCTGCAAGCTGCAAGCGAGGCAGAGCAGAGAACGAGGAGCGCTAACTCTCCCACTGCCAATTGCGCCGCGTTTGGCGGTCGTTGGTCTTTTTCTCTCTCTCTCTCTCTCTCACTCACGGAGCAGCGCCGCGCGAGTATATGTATATAGTAAGGATATAGGCAGCGCACAACACTACCACACTGCACTCGAGACTGGTCTGTTGTCTCTCGACCTTTTACTCACGTCTACCAACCTGAGCATGTGAAGCGTATATGTATAAGTATGTTGTCGAAGAGTTGAGATAGGGTTGTGGAGATAAATTTCGAAGCGTAATGTTGGCTAAGATGAGGTAAGTTTTGACGCGTGTTGCAAGAGGTCTATTCACGGCTGTCATATACATAGGGAGCGAGTGACGGGAAATACGCGCCGTTAGGTGACGGTTCGAAGAAAAGATGCGAGCGAAGTTTGATTCCGACTTTGCTATAGTAATTTTGGGAAAAGTGTGCTTCGGTCGCTTCGGAAAAATCGTGGAACAATGGTGATAATTATTAATAGCGTAAAAATATGAATGTTTGATTAAGCGGATGATGAAGTTTCATATAAGGAAGAGAATGTCTTACTGGTGCGTAACTTATCTACTTGCTTGCTTGGGCTTGTTAATATATTTGTTCTAGATGTATGTACAGCATGCTTTATTATGAATTCTTTTCATTTCTTTTTTGGTGACTTAAAATTTAACATTTGCGTTTTTAATTAATAAGAGAATTTGATTTATCAACCAAATCTTTTGCCGACAGTAGCGATCAAATTTTGATTAATCGCAGAGTATTCAAAAGTTGACATCGAAGCAAATTGAAGAAATGCAGATTCAGTTGCTTTCTATCTACATAAGTGCAACTTTGATTCAAGAATAAAATAGAATAATGAGTCATTTTTTATTGTTTACTATATTTAAAATTATTCCACAGTATAATGAAAATATAATTTTGAAAAATATTTGTATAGGTTATTTGTAAAACTTAAAATTTTGATAATTTTATTAATTGTGAGGTTCAAATAAATCAAAACATTTGTATAAATTTTTTTTTAATATGAAATCATTGAAAAATACTTAAGTAATTTAAATCACAAGTATTAAAATATTAATTAGTCGTCTCAGTTTTTTGCAACTACATTGTTGCACAATGGCGTATGAACATTTTAATCATAAAATTTAAAAATTGCGGGTACACTTGAATCACTGTTTATAAATATTTCACATTAGTTTAGAAGCTTTCAATTTTCTTGTCATTTGGTTTTCCATTCAAAATGTACACAGTACAAAACAAAGCTTTCCTAAATTAATTTATAGAACATTTTTAGCGTATAAAAATTTAAATGCAATAGGAAATAGTTAATGAATTAAAGAACGAAATGCGAATAGATATTTTCTTCTTCCACTTTTCTCTTATGTCAAGTACTTTTGTTGCTTAAACACAGCAAAGAATATGAGTGTACTAGACTCCAGAGATCTTCATGCTTCAATCATTGTTTCCAAAAATTAGGATTCTGTTGCAGTCGTCTCTCAAATGTCTCATACCAGCCTTGTATTGTAGATAGAGGCACAAAATTTTCTGTAGGATTTGGTGTCATCTGGGACTGAGTCACAGAAAAACTAGACACATAGTTTAAAAAACTAGTAATCATTTTCTGCGCAAATTCTACAAATGTATGTGTAGCAGCTTCAGTAGCCGCAGCTGCTTGCTGTTCGATAACACTAACAGGTTCCACCGAAATGCCTATTTGAGCCATGTGTGATATCTTTGGCATTCCAAAGATACTTAAATTGCTATTTTCAAATTCATGATTCCTCTTCAAGTTTGAAATTTTAAATATAGCCGATGGCTTGGAATTTGAGATGTATCCCAAAAACTGCCAATTTGGTGGTGCATTTGTATCAGGCCAGCTAAAGTACACTATAAAAACAAAGATACAAATGAGTTAAGAAACTGAAGAAACATTTTTAGACTTAGGAAGTTTCTAGAAAGATCTAGAAGATATCTTACCTGCACCACCCATGCCTTCCGAAAATGGAATGCTTCCAGTGAGGAACACGACAACATGGTTGATGTTATCCGCATCAGGAATTGTAACTAAAAACTGATTGTTAACGATCTGCTGGAAATCTGTTTGAACCTGAAAACAAAAAACCATACTATCATAATTTCAACAAATTTTTAAATTAACTTAATTTTTACAAACTCAATAAACTATTTAAAAGATTTCATTAATTATTCCCAACACACCTACATCGTTCAAAAATTTCTAGAAAACAATTTAATACGCTATTAAGACTACGCTACACGCGCCGAGCGATTTTCAGAGTTTGTGGAATATTCTAGACTCCACAAAAACAAACCGGAGCGACGACCGCGGCGGCGTTTTCGAAGCCCGGCAAACCTCCACCGTCAGAGTAGCAAAGAGAATAAAGTTACAATAACTTACCAGACGACCAGAGACAATTAAGCCCAGCATACTTGTTTAGATATAGCACAGCCCTTCGTACTCGTCTTTCTCAGTCTTCCAAAGGCGGCTGCTGCTGGCCGCGAAAAAAATCAAAAACTCAAGACGAGACAATTATTAGCCGCACGCGCTCTCATATGTTTACTTATAAAGACGAAGGCGAAATCATGATGCGCAGTGCGTCTCGCTGTGGGCTTGCTGAGCAACTGGCTGTAAATGTGACCAGACCGACTTGACGTAATGAAACGAAGAACTTGACTATGCGCAAGCGGCAAGAGCAATGCCAAGCTGCGGCCCCAACATCGTGACGATGTGTCGTGCAGAATCGCGTGCTAACCAATCCTGGCTTGAGGTCGAGTGGATGAAAGTATGAAGACCTTTCGAGTTAAGCCTGGATTGGTCAGCACGCGATTCTGCACGACACACCGTCACGTTATTGGGGCCGCAGCCTCAAAGGGAAAAGATGGCGGTTGTGTGGTATGCATTGTTTACCTTTTGTCCAGGGATGATTTTTTGGAAGATAATAGGATAATGTCAGGTTTCTCATTATTTCTTCGTCGTTTAAATTGTTTTTGTTATTGTTTTTCATTCTTTTGTTTGAGTTGCGTGAATTTTTAGCGTAGGAGGTGTCGGTAAGTTACCGATGGCGTAATCACAAGAAAATGCGGGGATTTCGAAATTATTTAATAATTATGTAAGAAATGATTGCGCTTTTTATATTTTTATTGCGTACAACAAATATTATAAAACAAACATAACAAAAGGTGTGTACAACAGATATTATAAATAGTTGAGCAATATTTACATAACTGAATTTTTATTTATTTTAAAATAATAACTACTTTTTATCATTTTCTTTGTAACTTTGAAAACCATAAACAGGAAACTTCTTCAAGTGGTCTTTTAGTATGTAAGGAAACATTGAGACAACTTTGAAGCAAGTGCCCATTTCTTTAGATCCCACAATTTTGCTGTAACCAGCTTCTAATTGTTTTCTTTGGGCTGCTGTAGCATTTTTACAGAGATTCATCAAACGTACATTAATGCCTAATTCACCCAAAAAGTCTTGTTGAGTTACAGGCCCAAAGCATAGTACATTATTAGTTTCCCTTGCTACTCTTTTTAACAGTGCAAAATCAACATCAGCAGTTAAATCTGCTGTGCCTGGCTCTAACAGCGGATCACACTGTTTGTGTTGACGAAATGCTCTGAATGTGTCAGTCTTATCACCATCATGGCCATAATCAATAATGAGAGAAAATCCTCCATTCTGCGTTATAGCTTTAGCAATATACCGTGTGATATTCATGGCTTCTCTACTGATTTCAACGTGGTCTCTTGGATCATTTTTATTAAGTAGCGTATCACAGGCATCTGTTTTAGCTAGGACATATCTAAATTTTTCTTCCCTTACATTCTCCGGCTCAACATCAATTAAAACTTCAAACCAGCCATCTTTAGTTTTTTGAAATTTATGTATTGGTAGAGCATCAAAAAATTCCTGAGCGATGAATATAGTGAAATCCTCTGGCAAATCAATGATTGATTTGTACCAAAATATTTCTACATTATCCGCAGTCTTTCCTTTTTTATAATACTTCTCTGTAGGGCCTACCTCTTCTTCTTCTTTCTCCGATACACACAAATTCTTCTTTTGAATGTCTGACAAAACAGGACTCACTTCCACCAAGTGCATTGAAATTTGTTGACTAAAACCCAGCTGTTTAAAAACCCTCAAAATATCCCTTGACAGAGTACCTCGACCAGGTCCCAATTCCACAATTTGAAAAGGTTTATTATGCATCTTCTTGCACTCGCTTATAATCCACACGGCTATCATCTCACCGAATAACTGACTGATTTCCGGCGACGTCGTGAAATCACCTTCCTGGCCGAACACATCCTTGTTAATGTAGTATCCTTTCGTTGGATGCGTGAGCACTTGCTTCATGTAATGGGCCACACTTATTGGACCCGATAATTTGATTTTGTAATGCAGATCCTTGGCTAGATCCGATTTGTTATTGTTGTTGTTGAGGTTGGGCTGAGCAGACGCGCTTTGGTCCACATCTCGGTGTCCCGCAGAAGTGCACAGTAGTTTTCTGAGCTGACAGCTCGTCCGCGAGTAACAGGCGACATTCCGGCACAGCTTATATATTGCAGTGTTCATTATTAATTTCGTTTTATTACATATTCTCCATGGAGGTATGTTTGTTGTGCAGAGTGAATTTTCTTGCCGAAAGTGCCGTACCACGTGATATTTGTTTTCGGTCTGTATATTATGTTAGGTCGAAAGAGGGTATGGTAAGGGTAGAATTATTAAAATGTGCTAGAATTAAATTATTAAATTAATCGTATGATTGATTAGTGTAATTGGTCTACATATTTTAAAATTATATTTACTTGTAAAGCAATTCATTAGATTCGAGTGTAAAATTGGAAATTTTTCGTTCTTTATCAAGGAGCGCGGGAGCGCTCCGAAGGCAAGTAATATAATCATCAATCATCATCAACAGTCGGTAACGCAGATGTCTGCAAAAGTATAGTTAGTCACACAGCGCGAAATTCAAAAAGGGACGCGCTATATTGAAATAGTTGTTTTATGCACCTCACGCTTGTCTGTAATATTAGTTACTGAAAGATATATTTTTATTAACAATTTTATGTTGCTCAGATGAACTCAACAATACTTATACGTATAATTTCCACAACTTTTTTCAGTACTCAAATAACCATTGTTCTACATTTTATCGTAAAAAATCTGAATCTACTCATCATCCAACAATCCTTCCAAACCACACAAAAAGCTCCGCGACCCATGCACTTAAGGTAGTTCTCTAAGGACTCGTGAGTCAATGCAGTAATCACGAAACAATAAATATTAAATTAACATTCTCTT
>JAYJLV010000001.1:6352154-6370782 GCA_036873485.1 Torymus texanus | reverse complement strand
CTTATATTAAAAAATCAAAATATTAATTATAAACATTTACTACTTCAAATATCCATTATGATTAAATAATATCCGTTTTTAGCTTTATCGTCACACGTTATCGCATCATTTATCACTTTGCTATTTCGTTAATAAAATAACTCTAGAGAGCAACATTGTGCAACTATAAATTATCATCAATTTCATGATAAATTGAAATTCGGAAGCAGCTGTTGAAGAAAGCTTAAAACATCACCGACATTATTGTCACGGATAATGCAAATTATGAGCGTTACAAAATGTTACGCTTTGGAATTAATATCCAGGAAACAATAATGTGACTAATGCAACAGGAATTTTCAGTACTCAATGAGGATGCGACGACTGTCAAAATGTTGCGCAATATGCAAGGAAGCGAAATATTCATTATTTTGTCACGTAAAATAGTGCAATTAATTGGTAAATCTGTGACTAAATCTTATTATTAGAAATAAACAAAACATTCCGATGTAATTATATGAATTTTGAATTTTTTTTTAACAAAAATACACATATTTTGAACTTTCCTCTCATCGGATGCATTATTATTACTCTATTTTCTTGTAACATTTAACAAAAACCAAGTATCGGTTCTATTCTTTACTTCAATAATCAACTCAACCACCCTTTTACCACCAACTTTCATAACATTACGCATATTTTTATACCATAAATAATTCCCTGAAAAGTTCGATTACCTCTAGTAACGCAATTCTTGCGCATTTCAAACTTGCCGCAACCTCCCGCTTCCCCTCGCTTTACTTCTGCTCCACAAAATTCCACCAATCACCATTCGCCTCTCCCGTTTATCATCCAATCTCCTACCTTCTCTTTCTTCTCAACGCATGCGCTCGCGCACTTTCCGGATCGACTCAGCAAAGTTCTGCGCAGTGCAGGCAGCCAGCAGCAGCAGCAGCAGCAGCTCGTGCTCAGTACACTTTGAGAAAGCCTCTGGACGGCTGTCTCAAGACAGTGTTCCCACCATCTCATCCATCTTTTATCTATTTCTCTCTCTCTCACTCTCTACTTCGGCAGTATACCACAATTCAGTATATACGCGCGCTCACCACGCACATAAACGTAGATACGTCTCAATCGTCGTTATACCAGTATATTATATATTCCAACATCAGTGTAGCCGTGTCGCAGATCATCGAAGTGCAACACAGTTTAATTCCAAAAAAAGAAAAAAGATCCGTCAAATTCAGTGTTGTATTATACCAACGTGATCATACACGCAGTTGTATACGCATCATTGGTGTTATTTATAATAATAATATCGTCGTGCGTGCGCGAGAAGAAAATTACTGTGCTGATCCGCGTTAGCACGCGCGCAACATGTTAATGAGCCCTCTGTGCCGCCAGACAACAGCGAGCGTGACCGAGACGACGAAGACGACAACCACGAAAGCGAAGAACACGAAAAAGATATCAACAGTAGCAGCAATTAGTCCATGCATACGATTGAACTCGCGTCACAGCAGTATACGAAGGAAAACTAACAGTGCCAGACATTTGCCCTCCTGATCTTGCGCACCCGGAGCCCGTGTTCACTCCATATATTATTATTAATTAGTTCTCTATCTCTATCCATCTATCTCTATTTCTCTCTAATCTCTTCTGTATCTGCGTCTTCTACGTGTGACTCTAATACCATCGTCTTATCTAACCGTACGTGAAAGACAACAGCAAAAGAAAAGAAAAAGAGTTAAATAACTGATCTGCGCATATATTATATATCTATATATACATACACGTAGATATACATATAGCCGCATCTATATCTAATACTACTACAACTACAACTACTACTACTCCTACTACTACTACTCCTACTACTTCTAATTCACGTGTGTGTGCAGCGTGTGCGTTATATTGTATACATATATATCATCGTACTCCACCTCTGCCCTCTCTTCTATCCCACCCGGGATTATAAATCGCGTGTATCTCAACCAGGGAGTAATTCGGCACTCTCGGCGAGTATACGCTGACATAGTGCAATATATAGAAGCAGCTGTGAAAATCAGTACTAACGTCAAGATGCCAGGAAAAGGCGGTAGACGAGGAAAGTACGGTAAGTTGAAACCACGTTTTTTTCGATTTTTTTTTCTTACTACCTGCGCTTGTTATATATACATATATATCTATCTACCCTCGTACTCCCCACCACGTGGGCCCTGCAGTAGCAGCAGCAGCATCATCCATTCCGAATCGAGGCCGCCACTGCTGCGTGTGTGTCTCACTGTCTCTATCTCTTTCTTACTTACGTCACGGGTTATTTTCGCGCGCGTTATACAGGACTCTCCGTTCCTTTCCTTCAGGAGTATTCGCGTTGATACTCCCCCATGTGACTCGCACGTGTGTGTATATATGTGTGTGATGCGCGCGCGTTCGCGCGGTATAGCAACGACGACGACGACGACGTTGGAGGCCCTTTCGATCGATCGCAAATTTCGCGTAGGTGTGTATATATGTATATGTGCGGGGTTGACGTACGCACGTACGCATGTACGTTGGTGGGAGAGATAATCGTAGGCGTCCCACGCGGGATTATTTTTCGCAGCTGCGTAAACATATATATATGAAGACGTTTAAAGAACCTCGCATATGTTCCGAAAAATAATATCTGATGCGTGTACGTTGAATAACCGTATGAGCGCAAGGTCGTTGTATGTCTGGTTGATGTGTTATCTCTTACATGTTCGTACGAAAGCCTTCGATTGGTTGTATAACTATATAAGCATGCTCCTGTAGGTATTCGCGCGCGTGTATCTATGTGTACAAGTTTTTTTTTATTCGCACGCATAAACACATACGCCTCGTGTCTCGAGATGATTTTTCCTTATTATTATCATCATCAACGTCGAATACTTATACCTGCACAGTATGTATAAATGCAGGAGAACGCGAGATATTTTAAAAACTCCTGACTCATCGTACCCGAAATACAATAGAAAACGCATAGGAACAACAGCTGTCAGCTGTCAAACACTAAAGTTCCCCTCGAGGTTCGTCGAACGGATGGAGATAAAGAGAGTCGACACGCGAAAAACACGAAAAATAATAAAAGAGACGAAGAAACGTACACGCGACGTCGACGACACGTGAACGACTCGTGCTCGAACAAAGGAAATGCCCCGCGGTATATACCTATAACATACACGTGGAAAATACAAAATCTTCGTCATCGTTTATTATTATGATTATGATTATTGTCATTGTTATTGGGAAGCACTGCTAATCAAGTTATAACACGGTGCGACTTGAAGCCCCTGGACAGCAAGTGAGCGAGCGTGCGAAAGAGAGACAGATAAAACGGCCTTGACTGTTTTCGTCGTTTGCGCCGTTGAATACATACCTATACCTATATATATACTTCTCTCTTTTTACGTCTGTATCGTTTTCCCTTTCGATTTGAAAATATGTCCGTCGTGCGATTATGGATTTATAACATGAGGAAAAAGCGTGATAAAGAGAAAGAGAGAGAGAGAGAGAAAGAACTTATCGAGGCCGCGACCTTCGCGCTCTCGTGGTATAGTAGCAGTAGCAGCAGTCCTGTTTCCTCGTACTGTGCGTACAAATAACTACCTACCTCTACACCTATATACCTTTCCACGCTCCATTTTGCAGAGAGCACGAGGCGAGGTGTTCCGCGTCGCGCGGGCTGCGCTATTTTTCGTTACTTATTTTTAACGTAGCGCCGTTCTGTGTGGTGACGTAAACTTTTCTCGTTTTAATATCTATCTACCACATATATCCATATTCCGTAATTTCGCGAATACATAAATGTAAAGAAAAAAAGCATTAAAGTGTGTTCAATCGGATATCGATTCACCTTGCTAACGATCAATAACTACTTATACTATACTTCGGTCGTGTGTCAAGTCTTCCTTGTCCGTCCGAAACAGAACTTTTGTTTGGAACGTAGAGCATGCAAGGAAAACGGGGTTTCGCGTCCAACGGAAGGAGGTCTAGATTCTCCGCGTCTCTCTCTCTCTCTCTCTATCTCTTTTTCTCTTGCTTCAACAGCGACCTGTAGCGAAAGCGAAAGTCGTTCCGCAGCGCAGCAGCAGCAGCAGCAGCAGCGCCGGAGTGATTTTCAAATGGGAGGTTGTGCAATTTCGCGGGAGATCGATCGATAATATGTACAGAGCGCTGCTGCTGCTATATGTATATAGATACTGGATTCCGCGGAAAATTAAATGGAATAATATAATCAGTGCAACAGCTGTTAGTTACGAGTAGAGGCGGGTATATATAGTTGTCGTAGGTGGTGGGGAATTGATTGTTACGTAACGACAGCTGCCAGATTCGAAAGTCGTTTCGTAGGTATATAGAGAGGCATTGTTGTTTGGGTTGGTCGATTTCCGATATTATACAGTTGCTGAAGGAATTTCAGTTGATTATATGGAGGGGGATTTTTTTTTTTAGAGGAAGGTAGTGCGAGAAACGAGGTAGTCGAAAGTGTCTTATATGCTCCGATTCCATATGGGCTTTAAATTTCTATTTTAGAATGCGATAAAGACATGAAATTATTTTTTTATGATTTGATAGATTTGAGGGATAGTTGGAATTTTTATAGGAATTATTTTACAAAAGTATAGAGATATATTGGATTTACTTTTGCGTCTTGTCAAAGCTATATTTACTTACTTAATCTCAAAGTCTGTATGCAGTGAATCATAACATTGCAAGTCTGCTAAAGATAATCCAATTCCAAGAAGAGTATATATCAGCCAATGCGTACTTGCTCATAATTGGATTTTAGATTATTGTGCATTTAGTTATTGAATTTTTTTTTTCTTTTATTTAGAAGGAGATTAGTATATTTAAATGTTAATTCTAATTAAGGATTCAATTTTAAATTCATCATTTAAATTGCAATATAAAATATTAGTAAGTTATTTAAAATAATTGCAGTTCAAAAAATAAATAAATAAATAAATCATTTCTTTTTTTAGGCCATGGAGGAAAAAGGGCCGAAGTGCAATCAGACGATGATTCCAATGATGCTTGTAGCATTACCAGTGGTCAATCCGATAACCGCAGTGTTCTTGAAGATGCCAACGAGAATGAGGTTGATGATGTGGCACAGCAGGAAGCCTTTGAGGAAAAGCTCAAGGAAGCCATTGACGGTCTTACACAGAAAAGTGCTAAAGGACGAGTGCTCTGCTTCCATGGGGTTGAAAAGATCTTTGCCATCAAGTATGTTCCCGACTTTGTAGAGGATAGAAAAATGACCATCTCGGACTCTATTGAAAAGGGACTGAGGAAAGGTCGAGGTGATGAACAAGCTTCAGCTGCCAGATTGAGTACTCTACTCTGCGTTCAATTAGGAATTTATGAAAGTGCTGAGACTGTGTGCAAAGATCTCAAATCTTCATTAACATTCATTGCCAATGATACCTCAGCTTCTGCCAATGGAAGAGCAGAGGTAAATATCTTTTTTCTATTAAATTCAAAACAAATATTTCAATATTTTATTTGTAAAGATCTGATGTATTTAATTTGATTTTTTATTTTTTAGTGCTGCTGGGCCTTGAGCATGAACCAATTTCTCTGTGGAAATGATGTATGTGACACAGTCGAAGCCATTCACTTTTTGGCTAACATCTTCGCTGGGTCTTATCTGAAAGGAAATGGTGCAATTGCTACAGTTTCTGCCGAATTAGCTGCACTTCATGCTGCTGCCATTTCTTCATGGACCTTGCTTCTAACAATAATGACGCCTGCAGACGTATACAACTTCTTGAGTAGTAGTAGTACTAATCAATCAAGCACCTGTTTACCGTAAGTATTTTCTCGTGAAATGTATTCATTGTTGTTCAAGATATCCTTATTAATTGATTTTCATGTCCTTCAGGTCGCTTACTCGTCTGACTGAGCTGCTTAAGTCGCCTCATCTGGATGTACGTATATCTGCGGGTGAAGCTTTGGCTGTGATTTTTGAAATTGGTCGTGGATACGCTGAAGATTACGAAGAGGAGTGGGCAATGGAGTTGGTTGACCTTTTAAGAGAATTGGCTACTGACTCAAATAAGTACAGAGCTAAAAAAGATCGCAAACAACAGCGTGCCAGTTTCCGAGATATCTTACGTTACATTGAAGTAAGTTTAAAAACAACAATATTTCATAGCGAAAAGTATATTTTTCAAACTTTTCAATGTTTACTAATATTCTATTTATTTCGATTTTATTATAGGAAGATATCACGCCCGAAACACAAGTTAGATTTGGCCAAGAAACGCTGTATCTTGAGGGATGGTGCGCACGTACTCAATACAACGCATGCTGTCGGTTACTCGGTCCGGGTATAAATATACACTTAGCTGAAAATCAATTATTACGCGAAATCTTTAGACTGGGCGCCAGAGTCGTTGTACCGGTTGGAGTTACGCAAAAGAGTAGCAAATTAGAAAGGGTAAGTTATAAGTATTTTTACAAAAATGTTCATAATCAGTCCTTATTTCTGTAGTTTTCACTAAATGTTTGTATGATTTATTAATTTGAAAGCCATAACATTTTCATTAAAAAAATAACTTATTTGTTGAAATCATAGTTGCTAAATATTAATATGATTTTTGCTATATTTAATTTTAATACTTTACTGAACTGTATAAGCATTTGAAAAAAAAACTTGGCATCAAGTAACCTTTTAATTTTAGATTTATGAGAAATAAGGGCAAACCATTTTTCCCTACCTTTATTCTGATCATTATGTAATCGGCATTTTGTGTTATTTTCAGACTTTGATGAACGCTGCAGCATTCAAGGCCCGCACAATTCAGAGAAATAGAGTTCGCGATAAGCGCTCAGCTGCCTTAGCGATATAAATTTATGTTGATTTTTCGTATAACTCATTTGATATGATTAAAGGTGTCGCCTTAATGGCTATACGATTTTATTTATTCAATTTATTGAGCAAGAAATATAATCTTGTTAATTTTTATTTTTTGGTATTCAAAAATTTTTTAGTATCCTCATTATTACAATCATATACGTTAAAATTGTATGTTTAGCAAAATGGCATTGGAAACAACTGGCAAGTTCTTGTTTCCTCTAAGAATTTAGCATAATAATACCTATTTACTACTTTTGTAAAATCGACGTACACGTATTCGTGTATAATTTATTGTACATATAAACGAATTTTGATGATTTAAATTTTGGATTGATAGATAGACCAATTCTATTTTATGATACGTAGGTACGATGTGAACTAGAATATTGTTGATTTGCTTAGGAAAAAGTAAAAGTTTTTTTAAACGAGCAAGAGACGTTGATTTACGTTGCCTTGTATTTATTTGAATAATGCAAGTCAGGCATTTACGTATAAGAGTAATAAATAATAATAATAAGCGTATATAATAAACACAGTAAATAACCAAATCATTGTTTTTATTCTTCCCCTGTTTGCACTACAAGTAAAAATTTGGACACTAGTATACGTTTAAAATGTTTATTAATAACATAGATAATATTTGTTCATACATTTGTTTCATAAACAGTTTTATATACAATATTTATATTTACAACAAAAGCTCAGTACGAAGGTTTTTAGTTTGCAAAAAAAAAAAAACATAAAAACAGTTAACAAACATCAAAATAATCAAACTAAATTAAAAATACTGCTTAAAAGTAAAAAATTTAAATACTATAGAAGTATTTAACGAGTATAAATCGTTGCAAATAAATATTTAAGCGCTTAAGTACAGAAAGAAATACTGTACCTTGTAAAAGGCAGCGAGGGACAAAAATTCGTAAAAACTTAAAAAAATAAAGTTTCAGATATTAATTATCTGATATGTGCAGATCAACTGTTTGACTAGCAAACTCTTTTTCGGTAAGCATATGCCATCGGTATCCTAATCTGTTGGAAACTTCCTGCTCAGTTCTATTGTAATCGTGACAATTGTCTTTGATCCATTTGTAATGTTCGGCTGACCAATCGCTGATTCCTAACCAGTCAGCGTCGCATTTCTTTAAAACAGCGTTTCGTCTGACGTAGAGGCAACGCAGGGACTTTGCAGTAGACACGATTTCTAAGATCGTGGCTGTTGAAATTTTGTCACGGATCATCTGCAGAAAAGTACACGGAATGCTTACTAAATACGTTTCGAAATGTATAGTGTTGCAAACAGTATCACAGTCATTCGAGAAGAAAATAGAATTAGGAAGACAATTATAGATGGTAACAAACGTTAATTTTCGAAATACGAGTTAGTCTGACACCACAACGATAGTAGTAACAACGAAGAAATAATAAAAGGCCAAAGCTGAAACATATTTACATATATATACATGTATAAAAATAATACGTTTCGAAGGTACTTTGTTAAATTTTTTTTTTTTTTTTGTTAGTGATTTGGCTATTAAATTATAAACAGAAAAATCAGCGGCAGTTAGTTGCTATAAACACAGAACATCAAGTTATGCAAAATTCTACCAATGTATGAAGATTTGGACATAATTTGCAAAGTTTTACAAGTGTCTCATCTATCCTTTTGGCAAAAACTTTTGGCATATAATATCTTGTTAATCCTTTGAATGCGTAAATACGCAATGTTTTACCAAAATACATTGCATGACTTAAGATAATTGATGTTGGAATCTATAATAAAAATTTTCAAATTTAGTTTATACAAAAATATTTTAAATATTTAATCATACAATTTATCATTGATAATACCTGTACAGTTGGATTATCTAAAACTATGCTGTGACATGGAACTTGACTATGATCATATGCATCAAAAGGTAATATAATATCAGATGATTTCTGACTTTCGATTTCAAAATGAACTCTTAATTTAGGATTGCTTAATTTCATTTTCTTCCATGAAGAATTTTTAGGCTGAGAAAAGTGAGGATTTTAGTAAATATTGAATAAATATTTTTAAAATAACTTCAATTGAAAGAACATGTTTTATAATACATACTAGTCTTGGAGTTGCATCTTTTGGACTGTAACGGTTTTGTAGGATATGGAGATGTTTTAATTGAGTGTATCCTAATAATTCAATAACATCCTCATGAAGATTTTGTGGGCTAATAACTAGAATCTGAAAAAAGACAAGATGAATTGATTTCATAAATCCAGTTGATTACATTAGATTTACACAATTTCTAGAAGTAATTGTTGAAATTACTGACCTTTAAGTTTAAGAAAACTCCAACATGCAGAAGTGGGCAATGAAACTTTGTAGCATTTATAAGTACTAATCTTTTTAAAGTCTGAGTGCAATTTGTACATATATCATCCATTAAATGTACTGCTTCTTTGCTATCAAGCATTAAGTCTATAAGTTCTAAAGATCTTATATTTTCAAGATTTCTCATTAGTCTTTTCAGAGCTTCAAGCAATTTTCCACCAGTTCCAAAGAGTTTCATTGTTTCTTGATTATCTCTGTTTGCCATATTACACGGAAATGTGAATTTCAATTTACGTACATTAGTACCAATACCTACAACAGATTTGTCAGTTGCATGTCTCTCAGAATACCAAGAGATCATGTTCATGAATTCATACAGGTTATAGAAGTTCATCATTGGCTCAAACACCAGGCACTTGAAGTTTCTTCCAACTTTGTTCAAGCATGTCGAAGTTCTCATATGATCCAAGACATACTGCCAGCCACTGTAATAATTGAACTTCCCCCTTGTAAGAGTAGTGTCTGCCAATGTGAATGTATTCCAAACATACGGAAGCTTGAAAGCTCTATACCAATTTCGACAGACAAGTGATGCATAGTAACGTTCTCTTATTGTTAAGTAGGAAAATATCTCTTCAAGAAGTATGTCGGGCAACTGGTCCCAGTCACTGTACACCTTATTTCTCGCGTCATCTTCACTGTCTGCTTCCACATCAATGTAGAGTGCTGCAATTAAAAAAAACCGTTATCTACATTTATCACCTATCAAAATCACCTCAATACAATTACAACACCCTGCAATTAAAATCCGTTTCCCCTTTCTTCAGAAAACCTTGAACTTGAAATTTCCATTATTATGAAAACCGCAAGACATTGGTAAACATGAAAACACGAAGCGTATAGCGGATTAAAATCTAAAAATAATCATCCTATACGAAATCCATACGTTTCTTTCCCTCCCGTTGTAGAGCTTTCACAGAACTTCCGCCTCACCACGTACTACATTTCAAAACCGACATCCACAATAAAACCCGCACCTTCTCAAAACTTTAATTATAGCCATCAGACGCGCGAGAGAAGAAAATCGTCGGCAACGTAAAACGGCTCGAAATTTCTTCTCGTGACGTAAATCAACCCGTTCCCGGTATAACTTTACATATAACCTCTACATATAACAGTAACAGCTGGTTCACAACGAAAACATTAGTACTTACCTCTCTCCTCATCATCGAGTTTCCAGCCGGCTTGATTCATCCTGTTCTGTTTCTAGCTTTATAACTTCTACTTCAATCTTACATTTGAACAAAAGTGCGCGCCGGGGGCCCTGATGCCTGCTGCCGCAAGTGCAGCGCTCCGCTGTTGCTCTTACTCAAGGCGCAAAACGCTATACTACGCGCGCGCGTGCAATATCGCGCTAAAAATACCCTCGAAGCCGACCAAGCAAATGTACCGTTGGGTTGGCGGTGGCTCGAGAAAGAGAGAGAGAGAGAGAGAGAGAGAGAAAGAGAAAAAGCGGGCGCGACGCAACCATGTTCGGTGCATGACTTTTAGCGCGGGGCGGAGTTGATGATGATGATTATATTGCAGCCTCGTGCGTGGCTTTTCGTCTAGGTACTTACTCTCATTAGGTAGGGAACGAGCGCAATATCGCGCGCGCGCGCGACCGCTTATGCATAGGCCATTTGTCTCTGTCGCCTTCAGTGCGGGGCTTACGATATAGTAGGGTAGAATGATGTTTCTTCATGACAGCTGTAGAGAGACTATAATTATTTTTTCATCTTGCGAGTGGTGAAGGAAATAAAATTGGTTTAGTGGAGGTTAGGTAGATAGCGATTGATTTTACATTTTAGTTAATTTTTTGCGTACATACGTGGTTCATTAGTTTGCAGAGCTTTTGTTGGGTTCTTTTGGTTTGACTTGTTTTTAGATATATTATAGTAACATATATGAACTATTTTGAAAATCAAGGCAGTCGTAGCAGACATGCCATTCAAAAACTAAACACACTTGACGTCACAATGTTGAATTGCGCAATTAAAATGCTATACCCACGATATTCTGCAAATGTTTTTAATATTACACAAAAGAAGATAAATTAAATGAACGATCAGATAATTCTATGCAATTTTACATTCGAAATTTTAGCAATTCGCAAAAACAATTGTTTGTTTTGAATTTGCAATCTGTTTTGTCAACGCTCGGTATGTAAGCACGCGGGCTTAAGAGGCGCCAAATAGCGGCGTTGGTGCACACTTACAAACATAACCTCAAAATGTGGTTCCTTCGGTTTTGTAAACTCGATAATTCCAATAAGTAGTAACAATAAAAAATTACTTTTATCAAAATTAAAAGTGATTGTAGAGAACATGGCCGGAGATGAGGAGGATTGGACGGTCGAGTGCTCCGATGACGAGAAGTACGAGGTTGATCCTAAGGTGAAGCACAGTAATTTTGTGTATATTTTTTTTGGAAAGCACAGTGTTGTCATTGTCTTTGCAAAGTGAAATTTTTGTTAAATAATTTATTGTTTTTGGTGTAGAATGGTTGGGTGCAAAAGGCAGAGGATATTATTAATTTGATAGAGGGTTTGGATAGCAATAATCGAGTTTTAGAACTCGAGTGGAAATGTCCAGGCAGACGTGAACCCTCTCCAGTTACTACAAATAATCATCAACAGGATTTAATGCATGAGTACAAGTAAGATTTTAATTAAGTTTGGTAGTAAATAGTATTTTTTTTTTTATTTAAACATAATATTAAGTGACAATTATTTGTCTTTGATTCACATAAATTATAATAAAGGAATTTGAGATAAAAAGTACTTCCTGTTGATAATATTTCTAATTAATGAATTGTAATATAAAATTTGAAAAAAGTAGAATTGTTGTAAGTATCAAATAAAATATTGAATTAAAATTTTCATTCATGATATTTTACAAATATTATGAATATGATTGTCAGAGTATAAATTAGTTAAATAATGAATGTCTATTAATTTCTTTGTATTCTTGTATATTTCATTTGTCATTAAATCACTAATCTTATAAAATCCTTTTTCCAGACCAAAAGAAAAATCAGATTTCGACTTTATGGATGAAATGGTTTCTCCAAGGTTACCAGTTCGAAGAGCTGGTGAAAGTACTCCTAAAGGTAGTGCCAAAAAGAAAACTGCAAGTTTCAACGGAGTGTTGTCAACAATGCTTCGTCATCGCAGATTAGAACAGCAGGAAATTAATTCAAGTCCGAAGAAAGCGGAACCAAATTCACCAGGAATGAAGTCATAGGACTGAAAATTTGTGCAAAAACTGTAAAACAGTCTCAGTGAAGTGAATATATTGTGATGCGCAAATTGGAAACACAAAACTGAACAGATTACAAACTATATTTTGAACTTACAAAAGCAAATATTAATTTTTTATAGTCTATTATCGAGATTCAAGACTATGATTACCTGTAAAAGGTATAACTTAACTATCCTCTGTGAGGACACAAAGTACTAAATATCTTCTAATGAAAGGAAAAAGATGTTTAATCTTTGTCAAATATATAAATTTAGATATAGATTTTTTGACTTAAAAAAAATGAGAAAACAAATCTATTTGTATGTAAAATCTACCCTTTATATATTATACATGCAACACTGTAAATTATAATGTCTCGACGTTTTATTTTCACCTGTTAACAACTTATAAAACAAATTATCTGATCAGAGAAGACACATACATAGTACACGTACAACTATCATGTAACTCATTGAAAGAAAAACTAAATTAAACATACACAACAGTGAGTAAATTATAAAGGCTCGCAGTAGCTGTACGCCTGTTGATTGATATCCGCCCAGCTCGGGAACTCGTTTATATTTATATCATAGACATAGGTGCCCCAGGTGGGGAATAAAGCGATCACGACGAAGAAACTGTAGATCGCCGGCATGCATCCACCGATCATAAGGTGCTTCACCGGTAACTTGCCCGAGACCGTTACGATGGCGTTTGGTGGCGTACCCACTGGCAGTCGAAACGCGTACGAGCAGATCAGCGCCGACGGGATCATCACGTACAACGGATTGATTTTAATCGCTACACTCTGGGCGAGAGAGAGAAACAGTCGACGATAATCATGGTGAAAAAAAAAGTACATATAGTCGATTTCTTTTTGTCAGAGTATATATATATATAGTATATATTGTGAATTAAAAATTTATTTTTTAAGTACTAAATTTGTAGTCGATTTTTTATGCTTATTAGGTAAATTTTTGTCTATTTTGTTGGAAATAGACACATATAGTTACAACGCGTGTGCATTGTGTTATAGCGAAATAGTATATGAAAAAATATTCCTACCATCTGAGCGATGACTGGTAGCATGATGTTCGCTATGCCAATGTTCGACGTGAACTCGGTGATCGTGCCGGTGAATAAACAAGTTATGCACAAGATTCCGAAAGGCGACAATTCCTTCAGAGGCACCAGAGACTCTCCTATACGATTGGATAGGCATGAGGCATTACTACCTTTGGATATAGCAAAGCCACCGCCCAGAAGGAACATGAGACTCCAGGGCATTTTGTTTTCAATGACCTTCCACGTGATTAGTCCCTCTGACGATTTTGTCGGTCGCTTGTTCGCTAAAATTTAGGACTATTAGTTAACGTAAAAAGCATATTATGTAATCATTTTTGTTTATAAAGAAAAATTGTCTAATAATGTAATGTGTAATATACGTTAAGATGAGAAAAATAGTTAAAAATGTGGACCAAGTGCTATGATACCAATAATAAGTTATTAATAAAAAAAGAAGAAACTATATATCCCTATATGATGACATCTTGCATTTCGGTGCAGAATCGTGCGAGAGAAACTTAATTTTGTAAATTTTTGTTTAGAATTGTATATATTAAAAAGATATTTAGTGTCTAACAAGTTTGCATTTTATCATTTCTAGTCCAGCCCTGTTGTATATTACATAAAGAATCCATAATTTTTCAAAATAAATTTGAGAATTTAAATATAACCTTTAACGAAATAAATACTTATGAAAATTTTAATTTTTAGTGATATTTTGTTTTGTCAATAAATGTTTGAGATTTGTTTATTTTATATTTTTTTGCAAGGTTATCTGAATTTAATTATTTAATCAAAAGATAAATATATCTTAGTTTAAAAATAAGCAATAGAAAATATCTTTTCTATAAATTTAAATAATATATTTGCACGCACGACAGTATTTACTTTTTTATGGAAACAAACTCCCGTTACGGAGAATCAACAACTCCCCTAAAAAAAATGGGCGTTAAAACCGAATAGTTTATTTGAATTTCGTATTCCGAACTAGAGAATTTTATTAGCTTTTATATAGTTCATACTACGAAATCGGTTTATCTAATTCTCTTTTAGACTTAGGTAAACTGATATTCGTGAATAAAAATACATTTAACTGATAAAGAAAAAAAATATTTTCATATAAAAATCAAATAAAACTTTTTCATTACATAAATTTCAAACAACTACCGACTAAAAAACTTTTTTTTTTATATGAATTCTCTTTCTTCAAAACTCTTCTACTTTAGATAAACTTTTTTTTAAGAATCTTCGAGATAAGTATAACATATTTCTGCAAAAAGTTGTAGCTTTTAACATTAAGCATTGCAATAAATAATTATCTAGAAAAGTTGGCCAATTTATAATTCAGAACATTTAAACATTTGGACATTGCAAACTTTCAAAATTTGATATTCTTACGATTTCACAGAAAACTAACTGCAGACTATATATTACCAAGAATCTCGAGATTCATTCAACTTTACATCGCCTTAATTAAAAATTCAATCAATCTTAAAAACTAACTAATCTACCAATACCAAACCACTTATATCACTCTATACCACCACAATTCTCAATAATATTCTCTAACTCACCATTTCTATCACAGGTATAAATAAAATCCGGGTTCTTCGGTATGATGAACATGAGCATGGCGACGAACATAACAGGGGTCGAGTCTCGGATATCCCTGCGCAAGACACAACGGCGATTAGTTTCTCCGTGCGCTTGTATATTAATTGTGGTTTTGACGACGCGTGAAATTTGTAGGGAGATGCGCAACGATAACGATTATAATACTTACACAGCGGATATAGCGTCAGCCCAGCCACTGACGAAACCCGGTCGTCGGAAGAACCAGAGGAAGACGGCGATGGCGAAAAGGAAGGATACGCCTAACTCGTGGAAACTCATCTTGCCGAGGTTCCGGTATTTCTCCTCCATCACCTAAATTTTATTGTGATTATTGTATATATGAAACTTTGCGGGTATATGCATTAGTATTATTGATTATTATTATTAGTTTAATAATTATTTATACAGTGAAATATAATATAAATCTTCTGTTATCAAATTATTCTATACTTGCGATTATAGATTTTTCAATGTGTATTTATTATATAATAAATTTGAAAGATAATCTGTTATAATTTACCGCTTCAAAGCTTCCTCTACAAGGAATTAAAAAAATAATAGCTGTGAAATTAAATAAACTGCATTTAGATCGCGTAAATTTTTTATAGAATTTTTAAACTGTTATTTATTTATACTTTCTTATGCAGAAAACTGATTAATGAGACTGTTAATTTTATGACTTGAAAAAGGTATGATTCGAAAGTGCAATTACAAACATGTATGAATAATTTTATGTACCAATTAACCAACTGTATAAATTAACCAAAATAAATTAGGATTGAATACTCACAGTTTTTATTGCAAAAATTCATTACCGTATCTTTATTAAGCCAGCTTTTTAAAATAATTATCATAAAATTTTGACATCATTTTATTGTTCACATTTTCTCACTAAACATTTCATAAAAAAAGAAAAGATAAAATAAAGATACATTTGAACTAAGCGAGTGTTAGCGAGTGAAGAACATTCTTATTAAATAATTCATATTAAAAAGGTACCGTATAAATGGAACAGCGATAAAAGTTGTAATTTAATTTTGTAAAATAAAAATATATAAATAGTGAAAAATTAATTAAAGCTGGTAAAATACTCTTTTAAAAAATAAATAATTTCTTCGCTAATGAATTTTAGTTATAATTTTGCTTTATCCTTATGAAAGTCAAATCCTATAATTAGTTGAAACTAGTTTTTTAACCGTAATACGTATACCATAGATTTCGGTATCAAATTATCTGAAATTTTCATTAAATAGTTCTCGATTAAACTTCCCAAAACTTTTCTAATAATCGCCGAACTACCTTCTCCCATGACTAAAAAAAAAAAAATTCTAAATTAGTATAATCTCCTTACATGAACTTTCGCAGTTTGCAATAATATAAAAATTTCATAATATTTGGTAACGTCGTCCTCCATTAACGGCCTTATCATCTACCCGCACATTATCGTTGGCGGTTACACTGCAGCGTGGCTCCCTGTATATATATCTATTTTTCGAACTTTACCCAAATTCCTGAACTTCAGCGGAGATATGGGACTCGAAACTTCGCGCCTGACGTCATATATAGCCATAGTTTGGCTTCCTCTAAACTTCGATAAAGTGTGACATCGTTTAAATAAAGTTCAACAGCCTAAGCAACTATATTCGTGATCGATATATATGTGGTTCGTTGGAATTAATGCAAAGGCTTCAGTTTGATATTTTAAATGAAACCAGTGCATCTTTATCACGTTAATTTGTTATAAAATATTTTCAAAAATTAGCGCGATTCGTAGCTTTATAATTTGAAACCTTAAAGCACATATATACATATACGTTTTCATTGGAATAATATATTTCACGTACGAATTGATCTCAATTATTGGTGGAATTTAATTTAAAAATCTCAAATTTTATCCTGTTTTTAATAAGATTCCAATACTCGTTATAAATGAATCTGATTATAATAGAATTAATAATGATTTATTACGAGAAGTTAAACTTTCAATAAGATCATATTTTTAGTTTAATATTTAAATGAATTTTCTTATTGAAGCAAAGCTTTATTAACAAAAGCAATTAAAAAGTTAAAGTTTCGTATGCCCACTTCATTTCGTCAAGTAATTTATTTTTAGCAGTTTATATATATCTGATAATTTATATTTAATTTAAGTACGTTATTGTACGTATTACGGTTTATTCTCCAGAATCTAAAAAAACTCTCAATTCAACGTAGGTGAAACGACTAGCTTACAAGAGAAATTGCTTACACCCGGTGACTGAAGACGTATCATTTGTTTAGACTTATATTTGAGTTTTCGTGTGCAGAGAAAAATGATGTCGAAAAATACTATTTTTATTTTCTTTGTAGACAAGAAGCAGGCTGACATTTGGGAAAATTTATAATGTCACATAAAGAGTAAAAATCATTGTATTCTCAGTACTTTATAGGAAGTAATATTAAATTTGATTATATAGTTTTTTAGGCATTTTTTTATAATAGAGTGCCTTATTTTACTATATTTTCAATAAACATAAGATTCTGTGAAGCTTCTCGGAAACAGAGAAAATAGAATTCTTTCCCCTCCATATGCGCTTATTATTTTATTTCAATATATTTTGTATTCTTACAGGATTATGTATTTTCCATTGGTAAAAAATTGTTTGTTCACCACTAAATTTCTTTAGATTGTTAATTATTAAAGAACAACGCTAAATACATGTGGAAAAAATCGATTCGCATAAGTTTTTAAATGAAAGAAATTACATTTATTAAGCTCAAATAAAAATGATTAAAAAATTATTGAAAGTTCGGAAAAAGTGCACGGATTAATAATGGCAAACAATAAAATATACTTCATAAATCGCAAAAGTTCATTACTTATATGTACTGAAATATATTGGGTATACCCAATCATTTTCATTCTCTAAACATATCAGTGGAAAGTTGTTCATCTTTACGAATAAGTGTAAAAATATTTGAGTGAATATCCATTCATTGACGCAGTGGAATGACATTTTTACTGCCCAATAAATCAACATACACTAGTCACAGTACTCGCAGTCAATTTTAACATTTGTTCGCGTAACTTTTCCACTTTTTTCCAATTTTTCGACAACACAAACAACAATTTCTCTTCCCACCATCTAAACCAAATAATCACAAATTGTTATCATACCCGATTAGCTATAGCTTCTCCCTCGCCGCCGATGCTTGCTTCCTTCGCGTCCTTACTACCCGGCCGAAACATACCCATGTAGAAGATCTGCACATAGAACCAAGTGATGACAATGTTGACCAGTGCTTGGGGTGTTGACCAGATCATCCATTGGGTAAAATTGATGCCTTCCGATCGAGGAAACGTCGCCTCGAATATACCCTTGAACGTAAGATTTGTTCCAGTGCCTACGAGTGTCGCTGTACCGCCGAAGGTCGACGAATAGGCTGCGCCCAGGAGGTAACCCTTCGTTACGTTTGTTGGCTCGTTCTCGCTATGCAATGACGATTAAAGTTTAC
>JAYJLV010000001.1:6319451-6343457 GCA_036873485.1 Torymus texanus | reverse complement strand
TCTTTTTGTCGTATATATATATATATATATATATATACACACACACACACACACACACACACACACTATTCTTCGCTTGGTACTCCGCATGTTTATTCAATTTAATTCAAAGTAGTTATGCTGATCCAGTAGCATATATATAATAAATGTATACGTTTTTTCACCTACTATATCATAACTATACTGCGTAATACATGCGTTTAAATGTACAGAGAAAAAAAAATGAAAAATAACGTTTTTTCTACGTGTACAACTAAAAGATTTATATCGTGTGTTAGAAAGAAACACGCGTTAAAGTTAATTGCGCGCAACGCGGATATATACACAGAGAGAGAGAGAGAGAGAGAGAGTAGTAAAAGTAGCATTTTTACACGTGTTTCTTTTTCCACACGCTTATTCTAACAACTGCCGGGTATTTTCCACCTCGTATACTGTACTTTTATCCTTCTACTACACCTAAAACTACATTATATACAGGGTGTCGTAAAAAAATCTGAACCCCTCGATAGTTCTTCTATAAAATCCTATACTATACAATTTTTCTATTAAACTTTTTTTAATACGATTTCATTCTGAAGAGATATCAAAAGATTCTGATCCTTTTAAGGACACCCTGTATATATTCAATTCAACTAAAATTTACCAAATCAATTACCGTACTAAACATCGCTATAGCGATACTCGATATCCCCTATAACCACATTGCTCGCAATGTGCACGCCACTTAGTCTCTCTACTACCTCTGTACATATACGCATTTAGCCACGTTTTAATTCACCTTTCCACGATTAACTCTTTAGCGGCATGGTCCGATCACCACCGCTTCTACCACTATACTCGCTCTTAATTAAGCGATACGCCGATTATTCATCGAACCACGTTTACGTAGCTCTTCAAAGTCGAAATTCCTCTCTTTACCCTCACTATATACACGTCTATGTTCTATATATATATACATATACACGTGGTATGTACGTATAAAAGCAAATTCGTGAATGTGTTCACTGATTGCGGTGAAATTTCACTTATCCGTATAGGTCGCTGTGGATCTCGTTCTGTTATATGATGTTGTTGTCATCCGAGCGCACGCATATATAGAATGCCAGTGAAAATAAATTTCTTTTAACTGTTCGCGCGTGTATATACTAGTAAAATTTTATATATATATAACGTACGCGTGGGAAATTTCTGGTTAAAGAGCGTAATACGCGCGTGCGACGGTATTCGCTCAAGTGCGAGCTTATGTGACGGTTTAATTAATTTACGCGCGTGGTTAAAGGGACATTTCGGTGTCGGGAGCATGAAAGATTTTGCTGTGTTATTGTGTCGTGTACTCGTTAATTACAGTACGTTAAATTGTAATTTTTTTTACGTGTGTGTATATAATAATAATAATATGCGTTCTGGTGTTTGGCTTTGTTTTTTTAGGAGAACCGTTTCATTTTTTTATGTAAATTCGTGAATTGGTAGCGAGTGTAAAGCTAATGAATATGATGATTGTAGATTTAGGTGATGTAGTATGTATGTAGGATATGTATACGCGAATGACACAGATATACGGATCAGAGCGTTACTGCAATTACATCAATGGCCGTAATTATTGAATGGAGATTTAGGTGTCGGGAATTATTGTAATGTGAAGCTCTCTATATTCGTTAGATCCCTTAATTATCTAAAATTTATCGAAAATATATCAGTAAAATGTACACGCGTATATAAAATGAATAAAATATTTGAACCATACCTTTTTGAATAACTTTAGTATTATATTTCGAATATTTCTTCTATACTGTTGTTATCATTTACGTGAATAATTTTGCGGATGAAATGAATTTACGTCAAATTAACAATGCTCTTACAACAAATTACTACAACAATTAAATATTAATTTCACTGAACATCCACGGTAAAATATATAATTTAACATTTCTTTGTTCACCGACCTGGAACACCTAAAAAACTTTCTATCAAACATTAAATTTTGTATGACACGAGCGAGAGCATAAAAAATAATACAAAAACATCTCCAGAATTTTCGCAACCACAACATTCCTCCCCTCCTCCAAAAATTAATTAAACACTAACAAAAAAGCGTTTAAACACCTTTACGACGCGTGTACCGTAAAAAAAAATCCCTTTTTTCACCACCGCGGCTTTTCAGAACAGCTCCGCGTTAATTATACAAAAAGACACGACACGAGTGTAGAGAGAGAGTGAGTAGAGTACGCGAGCGCGAAAAAAAAAGACTTCGCCCCTGGCGCCTACAAAACGGAACTCATTTCTCGCGTAGAGCGCGAAGAAGAATAAGAAGAAGAAGAAGGCGCCGCTCTTTCCTCGCATATTGCGAGAAACGGGGACGCGCGTGATATTAAAAACTCTGGCAAAGACAACGACGATGTGCTCTGCGAGTATATTGTCTCGTGTATATATACCACATGTACGTTTATATGTGTGGACTATCCGATCGTACGAGGATAAATTAAAAGTAATGGTTCAAAGCGAGGGAGAATGAAATTCCCCGTGTATGTACGTCAATTTGCTCCTGGGGAATTTTACCCTTGTCCCGTTTTTTCTTTTCTTTTTTTTACCTTGTAGGAGGCAAACTATGGTTATCGAAAGTTGAAAATTATACGAACTACTGGCGTTGTTAAGTTGAGTTGAGGACATTTTATTGGAATATTTAACGTTATATATATCGGAGTTATTAAATAGATGCTCACGATATTGTTTGTTAATTCCGTCGTTAATGTATTAACGGTGGAGGTGTATATACGAGTACTTTTATATACATAGATATGAGTTTCGAACGAGATATTATGGAGATAAATTGTTGAGCGACTTTAATTACTCGGCGAATAACGCGTAATTTCCGAGAAAAATTAAAATTTTTGTCGCTACACCGAATTACAAAAAGCTGTGAAATATTGAACGCCGTGTTGTACAATTATAATTATCCTCGTTTATGCAAATGTAAAATACCTATGTAATATTTTGTATATATATTGATAAATAATGTATATAGCGTTCGAATATGGAATTCGTATAAAATTTTAAAAGTTTAACGTTCGAATTAAATTTATTCGCCGTTAAAAGTATAATGATATTCCCTCGTTCCCTACGGCGTAGCTGCCATCATGCAATGCGTGAATGAAAGATCGGGAGGGAAGAGAGAGAGAAAAAAAAATAAAAGCTCGCTTACCGATTCGCTTCGTGCAAACTTTCGAGCGCTCTTCTCAAGTAATGGAAGCGAACTTTCTTAAAAAACTTTAATTAAGATACCTTGAATAATAATTAATAAGCCGTTATATACAGTCTTCATGGTTCTTTTTCATGAAAATATGTTGCTTTTTTCTTTTTTGTTTTAAAGAAATTCACTTTATAAAAGCTGCAGTGCCGCGTTTTGTTAGTTTTAATTAAGATTTGAATAAACACGCTAACATAGTATAATGATTCAGGTAATTAAATATTCTTTTTTTTTTCTTTAATTAAGTAAATAACAAGATTAAGTAAACATTTGTTCAACTGCTCCACTAACTTCAAAGGCGTTTATTTTAAATTAATTTTGCAAATTTCACGCGGAAGTTATAGTCAATTATAATTCAGGTATTTCAATTATTATCAGCTTCATCATCTTAGACTACGAAGCAATAAAAATAAAAGTAAACCAGACAAAACGTTTCCTCCCTGCTATTGACGTATTTGTCCTCGTACCTTCACATCAATGCTTTTTCACGAAGAAGAAGAAGAAAAAAAAGAACACAAATATATACACCTTTTTCATTTACTTCCAATCGCATTCCTTTGTCGTCTCCAATAAAGTTAATAGGAAGTATACTATACGGTTCCCTTTTTCTTCGTACGACAAGTAAAGCTCCACGTCAATATATCGTCCACTTCCTTTCCTCTTTCCGTATATATACTAAGAACAATATATGTGTAGAGTAATTGCTTTATGACTTTGGAAAATATGTTGGAATTTCGTCTCGTTCTGTTGTTATTGTACTACTACTTTACGTACTTGCTATATAAAAACGTGCTCAACTACAACGTCTGCTTTGCACTCTCTGTCTTCAGCTGCTAAGTTTGCATGATTAATTACCACCTACGGTCACTGCACCGGCTAACGAACATATATATATATATATATATATATATATATACTAGTGCATGAACAACTCTGTACAATAAAATAAAATAACGACTATCTGGAAGTAGAAGAGCTTTTTTTAGTAAATAATTATATTTTTTTCATTACTATTTTATATTTACCGTAGATCCTTCAGTAATTAAAATCGATTTGATTTTATTTCTCATTATTTTCAGAAAAATATAAGGGAAAATCTTGTTCGTTAAAATTGCAATTATCGAGGAATTTATTTGCAAGATTTTTCTCAACTACTTCGTTAATGGGATATCAAAATTTATTCTTGGTTCTATTAAAATTCCTCGTTGTTGGGTTTCCTGAAAAACAAAATTTACTATAACTAAAAAAATTGTTCATTCACTCATTACATAAATTACATAAAAATTCTTTTCACTCTCACAAACATTACTTTCACTAACTTTTCATCAAATCTCAAATAAAACCATCAACAATCACTTCTTAAATTCCACGTAGGCGCTCGAAGCGGTGGAGCAAAGCTACAGCAGCCTCGCAACGGCGGCAGCGGCGCTCCAGATAGCCAACAACAACAACAACAACAACAGCAACAACAGCAAGTGAATGCCGCAGCAATGCTTGACCGTGCGACTGCTTGGCTTTGGAGTCAACGTGATCGTGATGCTGGCTGGGGTAATGATACTAGTCAGGTGCTACTAGCGTTACGGCTTGCTAATCTGTCTAAAGAAGATAACGTGCCGTTACCGGCAAGCCTTGAGATGCAACTTAGCACGAAACAGATGGAACTCGAGATTGTACTGATGTTGTGGAGGTGAGTGAAAATACGTAGTTAGAATGGTCGAAAAGGAAATTGGGTAGAGATATATTTATTTTTTTCTTATGGAAAGGTAAAAGGAAGTAATAAACAGAAAACAGTTACTATATAAATAACTAATCAATGTTAAACTTTTACGGACGTTAATACATTTTTTAAAAGAGAAACATTTTATTCCGAAGAATCACGTGAATTTGAAATAAATTGATTATGCGTGGTAAGTTTGTACAGAATTATTCGATTTTAACGTTTCTTGGTTTAAACTAAAGCTCTTTTCTTCATCTTTAATTTTTTTCGTATAGAAAATTTATTGGCGTCCGTGGAAGATTCATATTTGTAAGTCATTGGTGACCGATTTCGTTCATTTTTCCCTTGTTAAATTACCATAAGAAAAATGGATGCTGATGGGTGTCACATCCCCCATCAGTAAAACAGTGTCACAAGATCATTTTTTAGTATAAAAAATTAAAATTTTCATTTTAATTAAAAATTAAAATTTTCATTTCGCCTATTGTACGACTTATATAGAAAGAAAACAAATTATTGCGGAAGTGTGCCTACAAATTTTATTTAAATTTCTTTCAATTAAACTTTCTAATTGTGGATATAATCTATATAGAATTCCTTTCATATATATTTGATTGTACACGGTTGTACCTTGAACGGCAGTGGAGCTTGTAGTATTTATGGGAACGTGAAGAATCGTTAAAAATTTACGTGTAAAATATATATTTATTTGTATCCATCAATAAATCTAGATTCCACAAGTAAATTTTATATAGATTTTCGTTAGAAAATGTCAGATGGAATATCAATTTATAGATTTATTTTTATTGTTTCGTACTCCCATTTTTCACGGATTTTTTTCACAATTTAATTTTGTACAGATACAAAAAAGCGAGCAATAACATTAAATTTGTAATATAATCGACATTTATCAATTCCATACACTTATCCTTTATAACAAGGAATTCTCATGGAAATGCCTGACAGAATCATGGTTTAATCACTTATTTCCACAATTTCCAATATAATTACATTGGCATTTCTCACACTATCCAGGATCAATTCCGATTAAATGTTAAAATCTTGATTAATTTTGAATTGAATCACTGATTTCATGTCCCTATCAATGTATTCTTGCTGAGATATCTTTCTTATAAAATATATATATACATAAATGCTATATCTTCTCGTGCTCTTATATCTATTGAATTAATGATCGTCACTTAAACCCGTGGTTGGATTGAACATAAAAGTGACTTTTTGGGTTTCCTTTTATACACTAAAGGGAATTGTCCTATTAAATCTCTGAAGGATTGGTAAATTTTTTAGCTTTAGATGGCTTTTAAAATATTAATACCAATGTCCATGTGCGTCAAGTTTACTTCCAAGTCGCACTCTGAGCTAATAAATAATAATTGTCGATCATTTTATTTACTCGTACAATCCCATCTCATATTGCCGCATATATTTACTTTATTCCCAATACGTGCGTTAAAATGAATAAATATCTCTTGAATTCCTGAAACACACGTTTTAACTCCATCTACATTAAATTTGAGATATTCAATTTCCCATTGCGCTTATTATTTTCCAATCGTATATTACTACTACCAAATATTGATCTTATCGGTACTCTTTAAAAGAAAAATCCCTCGTATATTTGCCAAGTCACCAGCTACGCATATTACTTCTATGACTAAAAACACTTTATTATATCTGTCTTAAATCATTAACCACTTCTCTCAACTTGTAATTTGCTCAGCAAGTTTTCGTCCGCGTCGTTTACTTTGACTGCGTTTGTACTTTACGCGCGCGCCTCTTTTGAGCAAGATTATGATGGCTGAGCTAAATGCTCTCAACTGTATGTCCTTAAGAAAACCGCACAGCAAAGCAGATTGACGACGTATTGAGTTCAGAACAGCTTCGGTTAACGATAAATTCGAGCTTTTGATTAAATCATTTCTTTTTCTTTTCTACGTTGCAAATTTAATTGGATTCTTCGTATAACTTCTCTGATTATATTATACACATATACCATAGCTAAAATTATTTCCATCACATTATACGGTTATTATTCAACTACTTGGTATTTTTCCTACGCATTTTACCATACATATCATTAAAGCACGCGTAGTACCCTTGGGATTTAACCATAATATACGTTTGCTCAGCACATTAATTCAAGAGAGATATAAAAGACGCAGCGGTACACTTAACTTTTCGCGTAACTACAATGAAAAATATCATCCTTCGTCCGGGAAAACTTCATTACGAAGGAATGCAGAATATTTCTCACACATAATAACAATAACAACTCGTGGCATTAAGAATTCATCCTACATACCTACGACTTTCTTCATTACCCAAAACCGCGATAAATTCACGCGCGTATAAGAAGTTTTGCTTTCTTGTTAATCGTCATCACAATAATATATAACTTTTCGCTTGTTTTCGTTATAACTTATTACATGACGAAACTTCATATATATATATAGAACCCGTACCGCGTGGAAACATATAAATTTATGATACACACCAAACGCGCCGGCGTATAGTAGTAGTAGTAGTAGCACGCAGCGCAGTATGCAACAAGTTGTCCTTATGTCAATGAGCGGCGAGCGAGCGAATGAATTTCACATCGCTCTACTCCCCTGTAGGGCCACTCGGCCGTCGCCACTACTACGCGTATAAATATTTGACCGTAACTGTCTATATACTTCTTTATTATACTTACGGTACAATCGTTGTATACCTATATATATATATATACACACACACTAGCCAACACGTATAGCAGAAGCATTTTAACATCGTCGTCGGTTCGTCTTGTTACACTGGATCAATGCTACAGGGACATAGTGAGAGCCAGGGTAAGAGAGAACGTCCCTAGAGAGATAAAGTGACATCTCGCGAGGCTTTAATAACCTACAGTACGGATGATTCGTCGTCCTATGCTAGCGTGTAGAGCAACGGGGCTAATAAAGGGAGAGACAGAGAGAGAGAAAGGAAGCTGATTCTCTAGAGAGAGAGAGAGAGAGAGAGAGAGAGGTAGACGCGTACGCGTGCAGATAAATCGGATTTTGTGCAGAGCTATAGAACAGTAACAGCAGCAGTGGCGAGTCTTCTCATCTCTCTTATACTCGCTGTACTCTTCTTCTTTCTTTCTTCTTCTTCGTTGTCGTCGTTTTTTCTTTGCTCTCAGGACTTATTTTTTTTCTATTTGTAAAATGGGAGAAAATTGCGCGCGCTTGTTATCGTTGGATTTGCGCGCTATGCTGGTACAGTGTGTGTGTGTGTGTGTCTGCGTTTTGTGTTGGTCGTTTTGGGTTTCTTCTTTAGGGGGGGAATCGTAACGAAGGAGATTGCAAGTGCGCGAGGATTGCGAGATAAATTTTAAAAGGGATGAACGCGAGGTGTGCTCTACGCTTTAGTCGCAATAATCCTTTTGTAAGGATTATTTTTGTATTTGTCGGAGTAGCGAGTTGGTGTATAGGGTGAGAGGAAAAGAGAAGGAGAGAGAAAGAGAGATAGAGAGGGGATGAAAATACTGTTAAGAGGAATAAAAAAAAAATATGAGTTTTTAGTGATGGAGGATTGATAGGTTTATAGTTGCTAAGCTGATGGAATAAGAGCTGGAATTGTAGACGATGTGTGGTATCTATAGTTGGATGTGTAATAAATAATCTTTTTGGGCAAGAATAGAATGCAATATAAGTTATTAATGAAATTCGGTATCTATTTTATAATAGACAACAAGTATGATTGATAAAGCAAAAAAAATATTGCATAATAGTTGTCCTAACAAAAGAACCATAAAACTTTCATTATAATTTCTTAGATATTTATTATATTACATAATCCTAAAGCAACTTAAATATATTTTCAACACAAAACTTTAGCTCTCTAACTACTGACAAAAACATACAGCAAAAATAATTCAAACTGACCGGCGCATTACGTCATCTTCCAAAATTCTTTTTCTCTCTTTCCAACTGTGCAAATTTAGTGCCATTTCCATTTTCGAAAACTTTTCCAACCCCCCCATTCCCTATATTTACTCACCCTATCCTCTTTCCAATCTCCAAAAAACTTCTATTCTTTCCTCTCTCGTATCTCTCAAAATTCTCTCTCACAGTCAGACCTCCAATTTTCCAAATTGTCTTTTCCCCGAAGGCTCCTCTCGAAATTCAGCTAAAAGCCCTCGTCCTTTTCCCCAGCAATGAACTTTCTCTCTCTCGAATATTTCCCCTTTTCCTTATACCTAAAACGCGTCGAGGTAGCAGCAGGCAGCAGGCAACAGTAGTATAGCAAGAAATCCCCGTACCGATTGTCGCACAATGCCAAATCACCGGTTGCTACTACTACTGCTACTGCTCTTCGGCCTGATTTCGGACATTGTGTGAGAGAGAGAGAGAGAGAGAACGCGAAGTATTGTTCTGCAACTCGCATTGTACTTATAGTCGCGTAAGTAATTATATACATATATATATATATATACACGCGTCGCTCTTTACGGACTTGTTTTGGATTTTCAAAGGCGCGTGCTGAGGAATCGTTGGTATTACGAGCGACTTTTTGCCGTTGCGATGGGACGGAAGAAAGGAAATATGCGAAGCGTTTAAAGGAGGAGGAATTTTTCCGCTGGATATTTGAATTATGCAGGTATACAGTGGGGGTATATATATATATATATATATATATATATATATATATATGCGAGTTCTTGTTTTCTCGAAAATATTGATTTATTTATAAGCGTACTTCAGTGATATCGCTCGAGTTCGAAAGGAATTTCAAATTTGAGATAAGCATTTATTTTGATGGACATACGATATTCCACGCGGAAATTAAAATTCGAGACCGCTGCCAAAAATGATCAGTCAATATATATACCTATATATACTGCGGTGATATCGACATTATATATCAGTTCTGTTTCCTTATCGAAGCCACGCGACGTGCACTTGTCGATACTGTCATTTTAAAAGTGCTTCTCAATATTGCTCGATTTTGGTAACGTATACGCGTACGTCTTTATGAAAATTTATTCTGTCGGTTATTCGCGGTTCAAAGTCGTATTTATATCTCTGAAGAACATTGAAGAATAATACATATCTAGAGAATAGTGGTATTTATGTAGAATTTCTATTAATTCATTGTAGTTGGAATATTGTTCATTGACATTTCTGTTTATATAAAGCTTGAGAAGCAAGACCAATGATTGAATCCTGATTTAGATAATATTGGTTTTGTTATAATTTTCTATGAATTGTTGAATTGCATTCTAGTATGCAATATAAAAGAATTTTAGGATAGTAATTTTTAACATTACTTATTATTTTTAGTCGCTCGACCAGATTGTCGTGATGGTTCATGAAATATAAAAAAGCTTTTATTCCACATCAAATTGACGTTATAAAGTTCTTGAAAGTATCTCATTTTCTCGCAAGTTTAAGTTGAATTTTATATGAATTTTCTTCATAAAAATATAATCCCAACTTCCTTAAATATTTTCGCTTCAATTCAATTTCTCTCTTTGAATTTTACAATATCTCTCAAACATTGTCGACAACTTTATCCCCCCAACTTTCGCTAACAAAAAGTATTTCCATAAAAAAGAATCACGTCAACATTACCAACAACCGTCAAAAAAAAAAAAAAAAAAAGAATTCCATCAACTTCCAGTCTTCAATAAACCTCGTCTTTTATCAACGAAAGTAAAACCAACAACCATACTCAATTCTCCAAATCAATCTTCCATCAGGTGCTAATCAAAAAATCTTAACGCAACACCATCATCCTCCTATCACCAAGCTCCAGTCCTCTCACATATAACCGTATGGATCGTGCAGTATAAAGCACGCAAGCTCACACGCGACGTGGCACATATAACAGGCGCGGCATATTAACGGCATCATAACGCTGCGCAGCGTGCGTCGATCGCTTGGATTGCTACGAGTTGGCGTGTAAAAGCGCAGCTGGGTTACGTGTATATATATATACCTATATACGTGTTGGCCTTTTAACGCCACGCCAGCTTTATTGAAGTTTATAAAGTTGCCGTTTGCTAAAGTGCCTCTCTCTCTCCCTCTCTCTCTCTTTCTCTGTATTTCTTTTAACTGTAAACTGTACGAATACGGAGGTTTTCGAGAAAATTCACGAACCGCATTGTTGTTTGTTTTTTTTGTCTGTATCGTCGAGAGAGAGGATTTCGAATGACCAAGTATATGTCCGACCTTATATTGATCTATTCTACTGGCATGGACGTGCACTCGCCTTTTAATCCATGATGATTGAGCGATCTCACGTCGCGAGGTAATTTAATACACGCGCGTTTATTTATCGCTGCTGCTGTTGGCATTGACGCTACTTTGTCACAGGGAGAGAGAGAAGCGTCCTGAAAATGGATCGTAGCCAATAAATTTGGAACCCTTGATATCTCGAAATCAATAATTACCACGTGGTATGTAAAAATACCTAATTCGTTATACTGTAGAAAGAAAAAATTTCATTTTAATTTCAATAATTTTTTTTTTTTTTTTGTTCAAAGTAGTCGATAGAGCTACTACACTACTGCTGCCACCACAGCAGCTGCTGCTATTGCTGCTTCTGTTTTTAAAATGTAGAACGCGGTTGTTATGCATGAAATTACAGCTTGTATTTCCTGGATATTTTTCGAAAAATATTCTCTGAAATATTTATACCCGGAATTCCCTTTTGAGCCTTGCGTATAAGAGTTTTCCCAGTGCAGCACTTTTTTTTTCAAAGGTCGACTGTATATTGAAAAAATAATGCTTCGCTTAAAAAGAATCTTCAATTTTTACAGCTCTGACATGAATAAAAATTCCAACATAAAAAGAAAAAACAAACGATTTCTCAATCTATCATATCTATACAACCATTTTTTCATTTTCTTCAAAACTTATCACAACATCTACCTACAACCTCTTAAAAACCTCTGTTCTTGAACCGATTACATAACACTAACCCACACCCAATTCATTCGACTCTTCCTCGAAACAAATTCAAACGCCATGTCTCTCTAAATTCTTTATCCAAAACCACAGCACTCAATCATATATATAACTCACCTCGGTAATACTACTATACTTGTATACCAAACCACATCAGGAATCCTACACGTAACAATCGCGACGCGAGAAATTCTCTTTCACGCTATCGCGAAAGAGCAAAGCTCCTTCCTTTCACAAGTAGAGAGAGAGTACGAAGGCATCGATCGACCTCTCGCCCGCTTGCTCTCGTATAGTAGTAGCTCGTGTATATAGCTATAGAGTATATAGCCCCTACAGTCGACAACGGTGCGGCGTCGCTTGGCGTTCGCACGCCAAAAAAGGAAAAGTCGACATAGCCTCCGACCCATCACGGTATATACATGGATCTGTATAGGTACGCTGTCTCTATATGTAGAAGAGAGAGAGAGAGAGAGAGAGAGAGAGGAAGCGATGGGGTAGATGTAGATGTTTTTTTTATAATACAGTTATATTTCTTCTTTTTTTTTTACCTCGAGAAAAAAAATGAGAACTATCATATAATTTGTTCATGATAAAGGTATAACAGAATTTGTTTTTTTTTTTTCGTTGCTGTGTATGTATATGTTGCTAAAACAAAGATAGATGTTGCGAGAGAATTTATAGGCAGGCGAAAGGGAACGTATTGTCGGAGAGGGTAGTTCTACAGTGCGGGTTGAATTTATCGAACGAGCATGCACGCGCGTGCAAGACCGTCTGCTGTACTAGTAGTAGTAGTAGTAGTAGGGCGGTTGGGTTGTTCATGCTAGCATAAAGGATTCGTTGGATAGGATATATAGGAACGATGATAATAATAATAATAATAACGTGAGCTAAGATGTAAGCTGTATGTGCGAAGAATTGGAAGAGATGTACAAAAGAAGGAACGTTTATTTCTTTTCGTATATGTGTGTGTGTATGTAGAGGGAGATATGTACTATAACGTATGCCATTCACGTAACTGTTCCTGTTCCGGTAACTTTTTCCTTTTTCCATATGTGAAGGCCTTTTGATGCTGACAATAGGCGCACAGCCGGTACTTGAACTATCTTATTCTGAATGTGTCTTGATCGCTGGCGTTTTTTTTTTCTTTCTTTTTTTATAAGTGCGCGAGAGGTAAAATTTTGTTTAATATAACAACGGTTGGTTTGGTAACTTTTGAAGGACTGTCCTTTTTTTTCTTTATTAAGGTTGGTGTAATACAGTAGTATTGTAAAATCAGAACTTTCGATATATATTTCAGTGAATATATTATACATATAGAAAAATTATTTTTATTAATAAGTAATGAAAACAGGATTTAACCGATTTATTGGTTTTCAATTTTCCAAGCAGATGAAAAGTGTATTATTAAAAGAAGCAGGTATATGATATTTTAATTTAACAATTTTCAATTAAGTTTTATCGAATTAGAATGACATTAAATATTATATCCTTGTTACAAATACAACTCTGATACTTCAATATTCTCTATTATACTTTTTCTTTTTTGTTGTAACAACGTAAATCAAATTTTGTCCGACTTTTATAACTACGCTAAAGCGAATTTGAGAAAAATGTATCTATAAACCATATTCGTTACACTATTTTCATACGTTTCATTTCAAAATTTCTCGTACAGTTGATTTTTGCGCAACAAACAGGTATAACAACGTTTTCAGAATTCATTACGTAAACTTTATCTCCCGTGAAACAGAAGCTCTTTGACTCCTAAAAAGTAGTTTGTGAAACAATACTTTCGCATGAAACTGACTTTTCACGAATTGTCGTCAGCAAACGAAGCAGAACTCGTGTACACAACGTTGCGACCGCTTAATTCTTTAGAAATCTATTTCCATTTGTTTGGAGCTTTGTGGGTTATGCGCACGCGCGTAGATTAGGAAAATACATAAAGGATAGCTTAGTCTTTATTCATGAATATATGATACAAGGGAGGAAGGAAGAAAATCGCTACAAGCTTTTGTAATTTCATGATAAGCTTGGATTCTCAAAGAATTTATCGTATACGGAGAGAATATCCGTTAGAAAATTACTCTCTTTTGTATATATGAATCGAGACATATGCTATCATGTGAAATTCATTATTTGAAATGGTAAAAGAAAATATTTATTATAATTTTTTTTATATGTATATTTAAAATAAAAGATATGTCAATGTTATTAAACTAAATAAGTTTGAACATATGATAATATCACGTTTTTAAATTCACTTCAAATCAAATGCAAAATAACTTTGCTTCATTGTAAACTACACACAGAGATTCAGCTTTCATACCATCGTTTTGCTTTTCAAACTATCGTTTCGTTACAAACGGTATTTTTTTTCTTTTTTTACAAAACCGCTTTTCCCACAATATTCGTTTATTAAAAAAATGAATTTCCCACAAACCTTGATAAATGTATTCTTCGTCAACTTTTACCACATTTATACCATACGATCCTCATAACATTAATTTAAAAAAAAGCCCTCCGCGAGTTACAACACATCGTCTCCGCACCCTAACCCTATAAACCGAGAACCATACAAACTCCAACTCTTATCTACATAGCACTTTTACGCTCCAATCTTAAATCCCACCGCTACCCTTCTACACCACCATATCTCGACATAAAAAAAACCCCCATCTCTTTATTCATATCTTGTTACAGACACCGCGAGTTGGGAGGTTCATCTATACGTCTTGCCCATTACACTTTAGCTCTAAATGCTATGTGTATGGATCCACGGCAATTCCATGGACACGATCTTATCGGTACTCTACAACATCATGAGCCTCTTGCTGACTATGAGTTCACAAGGACAACTCTTGCTACTTGCAATGCTCGCGCGCATCTGCGCAAAAGGACAATGCGCAGGCTTCTTGAGATCGCTGTCGTCGCGCAGGATCATTATGTCTGTGAGTGTATATATATATATACCTATACCTGTATGATGAAATTGTGTAATATATATAGGGAGAGAGGAAATATAAAATAAATCGTTCGAACACGTGGGAGTGTAGATGCTGAATCGATTTGTTCTCGGGTTTCTTTCGTAATGTTGATTTATATTTGAAGCTTATTCGGATATATATATATATATATATATGAAATACTTCGATTACTGGTGAAACGGATTCCAAGTGAAGAGATGACGTATTCATAAATTTATAAGAAAAAAGATTGTACATACAAACGTATATCTATATATAAAACTGAATTAAAGTATAACCGTAATTTTTGTAACACGTGTGATGGATAATTTTTTTTCTTTTTTTTTTTTTTTTTTTTGTTTTAAAAAATACAACTCTTACAAATGAAACGTTTTGCGATAAATCACAGTCTTATATATATACATATATACACACACACACACACACTTTCGCCTATCTTTAAAAATATCACGTATACGTATGTCCCAGGGGACTGACATTTCTCTTATAAATCTAATTTACTTGGCTCCCTGTTTTCAACCTATCTTTTCTCATTTTTCTAAAAATGAAGATTACTTTCCGGAATTACGGCTGGCATGGCTCGTCAGAGTAAACTCCCTTTAAAAAATTAAGGCGTTTCATCCCTCGTATATATACTATACCTATATATATCTATGCTGCACACTATACGCGTGCTACTCGGGAACTTTCAAGCTTGGAAAAAGATTGTAAAAGGCATTTTTAATATGCTTTGTTAAACAGACATTGCAAGTCTCGTATATATATTATATAATAAGAGAATGCTTTGGAAATTAGAAACTGTACGGTATTATAGGAGCGATAATTGCTTTGTGCTGGTATTAATATTAATTGAAATGTTGTATATTGCAGCATATACTAGATGCTGTATATAATGCAATATAATGTTACAATGAAATGAATTTTAGCAATTATTGTATTTTATTCGTTCGCTAATTATTCAACATAACAGTGGCATTTTAGTTGCAAAGTTAGTAATTCGCATCGCATCAAATAAGTTGATATTAATTCGGTTTGTTTGAATAGAATATTTTGAAATTTGCTTCTAATGCTACATAGTATATAATAAAAAAGGTAGTTTCAAAAAAGAGATGAAAATTTTTTTTTTTTTCCCCTCGAATCAACTTACAAACAAAGAGTGTTTCATATCTCTCACCAAGAATATGTTGAGAATATAATTTCAAACGCTACGAAAGAAAAAATAATGTATATGCCTCGAGTAAAAGTTTTAGACATCACGAAATGTTAAAGTTGTTACTGCTGCTGACGTTAATATTTACGTCACAACTTCTTCAGAAATAGTCCTATACAGGCGCTAGGAAGAAAAGCACTTTAAAATAAACAAACTTCCGGCCTTAAAACATCATCTCTTCTATCTCTACCTGAGAGGAATATTTGTCAGAATTATGGAGTTTTGAATGACCTTTGTACTTCACTGAGAACCCAAATGTCGAGGTACATTCGTGAGATGTATATATACGTTTGAATATATAATTTGTTTTAATTTTTCTTCGTTTTTTTTGTCAAACCATGCATTTAAAAAAAGTAAATTAAAATCGACGTGGCTGAAAGTCAACGAATATTTATTGAATAGATTTTCATTGATGCCTTCATCCACAAGGTTTATCAATAAAATGCAGAATAATTTCAAGCCTCAAATAAAATGCTTTTATTGACCCCGCAAGGTATAAATTTAAATTCACCTGGCTAAAAAAAGGTTACGCGTGCGTCGCGATTTCGAGAAGTTTATCAATGAGAGACGGGGGTAACCAATCTTTTATAACGTTTCGTCGGAATAGGGTTGAACGTTCCAACAATGTGATGTAATTTCCAACGTCAGCAATAATCCGATGATTTCGTAATACTTCCTTTCATTTTATACGAAGCTAATATTATTTAGGGTATTTCTCGTATTGCAATTATTTGACATGTGCGACCGTATATATAGAGTTATGTAATCTTTGCTTCGGTGTACGATATTCTACGCTGGTTACGTAATATTTGTGCAAATATTATATACGTACTGCAGCGCGGTCACATTATTGTCATAAAAGATTTATTTGACGTAAAACACGTGTCGTTAAAGAGGATTATTAACCGCAAGTATGGGGGGCTACGCCTCCTTAGAGGGTATTATTAACTCTCTCTTGCCAAGTTTTAATAAGCCTCATTTTAGGTCTATGAAAAGTTTTAAAATTTTCGTGCACTTTAATGAAGCATTTGCTTATACATTTATAATTTCGCATATTAGAAAGTTAACGGTAGGTTTCCAAAAATTTTTACAAACGTTTGTTATTGAATTTTTAATATTTTCAAAATGTAACTAGTACCTTACCAAATACGAATTCCCTAAATGTTAGTATAAAATTTTACGGTAGTAATTTTTAATTTTGTTTTTATTATTTATTTTATTCTATTAAACTATAAAATTATGTTAATATTGATTGAAAATTCATAAATAACTCGTAAATAATTTTAAATTAATAATTTGTTATACCTCGGATTACATTGAATATTATCTATATAACTTTGGACATCAGATACTTATTATTTATGCTTTATCGATAATTCAATCGACTTCTTTTTTCACAATATCCTTCTATCAAATGAGGTCAACTTTATTTCAACCCGAAGAAATAATCTTTCGCCATATTTCATTTTATAAATGTACAATGGATAACTATTTAAACTGTCATATCCGAGTTTAGCGATTGACCTTATTCTTTTTAAACTCGTCAAACTAATATACGAGCGTTAAAAAAGAGTAAAACCAAGCATAGAGAAAACTAAAGAAAAATTTCGTCACTTTAATCGACCAGTAAGAATTGTTCCATTAACTATTTCCATCGAATTCGGTTCATCATTTATACCTTTATCAGTCCTGTCTCCACATCAAAAACCCAACATAATATTCTCCACATTAATAATTTCAATAACAACACCACCTCAATTTTCCACTTCACAGACACAGTAGCGATGGTAATAATGACGTTACGCTGCGTCGTTCAGGACCACCGTCACCGTAACCTTCAGCATTTTGTGCGTAAACCATCGTTGAACCTTGCCCAGCGTCAACGTCGGGATGGTAGTTTCTCCGGTGACCTCCGTACTACTGCGATCGCTGTGCAAGCACTCGAAGAGGTTGAAAATGAATCTATCGACAACTGGAATCGTTCAGGTGCTCTTGCATGGTTAGCTGGTAGACAGAGACCGGATGGTTCATTTGAAGGTGATGTAGGCACGACAGCTGAGGTGGTTCTTGGATTGGCACCGAGAGGTGTTGCAAGTATCAGGATGTTGGATTGCGGACAAGGGTTGACGGATAGTCCACCGCCAAAGATCTTGACTACTAATGGTAAGTTGTGTGTTTGGCTGTACCAGGGGAAGTAGTTAAGAAATTTCAATAATTCGTTTGGAATAGTTTTTAAAGTAATGCAACAAATAAATGCGTTTTTTTTTGTGTAGTTCTGGTTAAGTAGATTGATTATTGCTGTCATGGGAATTTTAATATTATCGTCTAGACTATTCAAATGTACATTTAAAACTATTCAATATTATAGTAATTATATTAGTAAGCTAGTGTGGATAATGCGATAATTATTTATCAAACATTTGAAGCTTTTAGTCGAAACATATCAAACTTTGTTTTCTTTCTAAAAAAAAGGGGTAATTTTAAAAAGTTGGTAATTTTAAAAAAGAAACAAAATTAACATTTACTGAATCGTTGAAATGCATTGTCTCACTGAGTTAAAATATATCCAAAGTCAACGAGCGGGGACAAAGCGAGGTAACAAGACAGTTGCAGTACTATACACCTGGCTCCCCGCCGACGCTTTCGACCTTCATGAAACACGGCAATTGATCTTATCAGACGGCACTGCTTTATTACATAACATGCTAATCGAAATCAATCCGCGTTATTTTGGTAAGATTCCAATCCCTCGACATATATCAGGGGCTCAGATCAAGGTTCCTGATTAAATTCTGGAAGGCGCCTTTTGTGTTTCATAAGTCGTCAAAAATTTATTCAAACCGAAGGATTTCAATAAGAGAGCTAGAATCTCAAAATAGCTTCATTTCTTAAGATATGTTTTGAAGAAAAAAACGTCTTTTGGTGCCGAATAACTTATCGATTTGTGGATCATTTTTTATTTTGTTTTGTGGTGTTATTTTCTTTTTGTACCAGGATGGTAGGTTATGAGATATGAATATAAGACAAAAAAATTGAATTTCTAAAAAATATAACTTTTCTATGTATGCTCTATGACAACTATTATAGAGATGAGGCTGTTGGAGAATTATTTTCTTTTAGCCTAAGTAATAATAAGAAAGACTTTAAATTTTTATATGTCATAGACCTCTGTATAAGTAAATAACATACAAAATGTTAATCAGACAATATTTTCAATATCTATTTCTAAGAACTATTTATAGTTATTGGCACTATTTTTATTGTAAATTTTTCCGTTCAAAGTACAAAATATGATTGCAGTTCGTATACAACAATGATGAACTATATTAGTTTTGAGGTAGAAAAAAGCGAAAAATATAAAATCACAGTTAATTAAAAACAATTTTTTTTCGAATTAGAAAACAAAAACAAAAATAATGAGCCAAGACATAAATAATATTCACCCATCGCAAGTTTTCATTAACGTATTTCAACATTGAATTTATATTATTGTCAATAAGAGGACTATTTTCTTATGAAAATCTTTTCTCCGATACTTTTATTTACAAGAACTTTTCAAAGATTTATGAACTTGCGCCTGAATTTTTCAATTTTTACATGTAATAAGTAAAGTTAGAAATTTTCTTTCACATTGACTTGGAAAAATCCTCTCGTGGGATGGAAATGCCAGACTTTGTTCAATAAATCAAAATAAATAAAAAGCTTTACCTATCGTAAAGAAAAATTCACATTCAAACTTGCAAACAACTCTACCTTTGACCTTTCGTTTCAATATACTTTAACGTATACTTTTTGTAAATTTATAAAGCGATTTTCTAACTTTCTGAAATACAATATGCGCACCATTTACACAAAACATTTCCAAAATAATCGTTACACTTGCATACAATATCACGTTATACCCTCGTTATTTTTATTTCATCCCAAATCAGCCACTAAATCCAAACCATTTACCTTCAGCAGGTGAGACGCCATTACCGATGAACCGTAACAGCGCGACTTCACCTGTCCTACCGACCATAGCTAGCAACAGCAGCAACAGCGGTAGCATTACCACCAGTTCCAGCAACAACGATTCCAACCCTAACAGCAACAACAACAATAATAACAATCCAACGACAACGACGATAGCAGCGCCAGAGGATGACGACGACGAGGAGCCTACTTTGCCGACTATCGTCTGGCGACAACAGCAACAACCACAACTGATTAACGTGACGTACACGCTGTGGGTGGGCAGCGATGTTAATGAGATCTACAATCTTACTCTACAAGCGCCTAAGAATGAAACGTTCTATGAAGTGATGGTACTGGCAGCTCAGCGTTCAGCTAACTTTCAATTCTCGGCGTACGAGTGGCCAAATGGTCATTACGTACATACGCTAGGTGGTTACAAAGAGGAACCCATGTCCTATCATTATTGGCTGTTGTACAGGCTGCCTGCGCCACCAGAACCCTCATCGCCACCTGGTAATCAACTCGTCGCACCAGGAGGTAGGATTTACTTTTGACTTTGTATCTTTATTGAATGGCGCGTGATGTTGTCAGTATTGGGATAGAGAGTAGAGGATAGTTCTGCAATGGGAAGCAATATAATATGTGCATTTAAAATACTGATGTAAAAGCGTCTAAACTGATATAAAGAAATTAACAGATAAATTGACAACCTAGTTTCAAGAAAAATGTTTAAGTACTAATTTAATTGTACATTCTTCAAATTAAATGTTCTGTCTAAGAGATGCAGAATTTTTAATGTAATTATTGTTTTGCAAAAATTTCAAGATAATTTATTTAGTGCATTTTTATATTTACTGTTTTACAGGTTTTCATTTGCCTATTTTTTTATGAAAATTGTAAAATTGTGGTTTTGCACTGTCATAAGTAATTATAGTCGCGCCGGAATTATTTCGTTGTTACTTGTTTTGATTTGAATACACTTGATGCTAATATTTTCTTATCAGATATTATTCAAGATTCGAAACGCTTTTAACTTATTAAAAATGGTACACTTAACCTAGATAGTTCCGAGAATATACTTTATTGATTTTAAAATATTCAAAGTATATAGTGCTAATCAAAAAAAATATATGTTACCTTACATGATTTAAAACTTTTCTCCTTCAATACTAGGATTTTTAAAATAATATTGATATTTAAAATTAAATTTTGCTAATCGATCATCGATGTAATACAACATATTTTCATTACTTTATTGTAAAGAAGTATTAACATAGAAAAATATATATTTTACAAAACTGCATAATATAAACAATGAAGTAAATTATATCTTAATTTATAAGATACTAACAATATTTATTTTTGCAGGAGTGGATGATCTACAGATCAGCGACGGTGAACATTATCTCTTCTGGTACAAAAAGCTCTAAAAGGTTCGATGTATAAAAAAGAAAAAAAAAATAATAATAAATACAAAAAAAAGAGGTCGCAGACGTGAGCGAGTCGACGAAAAATAAAAAAAAAAAAATCACGACAAAAAAAAACAAAAACGTGAGTGAGAGAGCGAGAAAAATAAAGATGCAGATAATAAAACAAAGAGGGAGAGAGAATGCAGAGAGAATGCGCGAGAGATAAGATGAGCGATGGAATAGTACACAATATACATATTATATATTATTACCAATGGCGAATTAGAGACTGCAAGTCTAATATATCGATTAAAGAAGATAAAAAAAAGAAAATGAAAAAATAATTTACCGATAAAAAAAAGTAAACAATAAAGCGCGGCTTGCCAGGTGAGGCACGGCGAGTTACTGAAGATATCAAATTATTATCGTATAAATATATCGTTATATCGTAATAAGCTACGAGGCATAACATTTTTTATGAAACTGCAATGCACAACCATATTGTACTTATGATACGTCGTATATATTGCGTAATGATTAATAATAATTTAATAAATGCGATGCGTCAGTATTAAATTATATACGCAATGTGCTTTTATGTTCAATCAAGCCCTTACCTTTATCCTGAAGCATCCTTATTTATCGAACGCAAATAATCAAAGTATCTTTTATTACGAAAAAAATATTACTTCATATAAGTATTTACAATTTAAATATTATTACTTACATATAAGGTGCTGAAATATTATTTGTTTTTAATTATTGTGATATGGTTTTTCGAAAATCATCGTCGTCATTAAAAAAAAACACTAGAAATTCATTGGTACTAACATTATCTTTCTAAACTTTATGATAAATGAAATTTTAATCTAAAATTTTTATTTTTACTTAGTTTTATCATTGACGTGTGGATGCATGATGGAAAATTATATCTTACATATAGAATTTAGCTTTTTACAAAATTTAAAATGAATTAAACAAAATTAATTCGTTCTTGTTAAAAAAGAATTTATTTTTATCGATTTTTTGTTTTTTTTTTATATTTTAAAGCTAATATTATTGATGTATTATCTCTGTATAATGCCGTTTAAATAAAAAAATTCATTATTATTTTAAATATGGTGTTGCTATAAACTAGTTGTCAATTATTAATCTCTTCTTTCCTTTCAGATGTTTACGTTGACAATCTCTTAAATAATGGAGCAATTTTTTTAGCTTTCTAAACGTTTTCTTTGTTAAATTGAGAGAAAAAAATGAAAATAAAATAAAATAGTAAAAAATATATTGCACTACTACATTATAATTACTTTAATTCCAATTCAGTCGATGTACCTATATTATTTTTAATTTATCTTTTGCGGTAAAACAGATATTTTGCGTAACATTGTTATAATTAAATAAAAGAAAATAATAACATTGTTTAATTTATCAAGAACCTATTCTAAAACGTATATATTGATTTACAAACGCAGATTATATTTGAATTTCTCTGCAGTTTCTCTAATCTAGTTTAGTAGACCAGTTACTGGCGATAAGTTATATCCTTTAAGTTTCAAGAATGCTAACGTAGGGCTTTTTCAAGATTTAAGACAAGTATTGATATTATCTTAATCTTCTCTTCAATATCAAGACAATATCAAGATAAGAAACGCATCACATTTTTCGAGATATGACTAAGACTTATCACTTCAAAATAACACCAAGACAATATTTTATGATCAAGATCTTGCAATATTCTTGTTTTTTTCTCTAAATTGATGTTAAAGTAACAACACAAACACTGCGACTTTTCATAGTTATACACTCATTTTCCTACAGAATTTCGTACATCCACATTCAATTTAATATATAAATTGAAAAAAAAGAATAATACAGCGAAATACGTATATTGTAATCAATTTTATTAGTAGTTAGCACAAATTATATAACAAACAATTTATATTGCATTTGGGAATTATAATTTAAATAGACAAGTGCAGTTGCCATAAATGTACAGTCAACTTTTTCTATAGTGCCGCTTCCCCTCATTTTCGTTTGAGCTATATCCTCACTCCTTCACCGCTCCCGGAGCTCACTTTCCTACAATTACAAGTATTATTGTACCTCAGTTACAATTACACTACCGCCCAATAGTGCCATTTCGGAGGGCGAAACGCGCGAAGAATGGAGGCAACGCTATTCCAAGAAAAATCACCGAAGCTAAAAATTTTGTGGCACTATAGAAAGAGTTAACTATACTTAGAAGTCACTACTTAATTAATACAGTTAAGTAACTAAGTACAGTACTGTACTTAGTTAATACAGTTATTTCCACAGTTTAATGTATATACTTAACAATACTTATGGGATAAACTTTTTATATACAAACGTCGGGAGTACGTCGCAGAAACTTAATTTGTTTTTGTACTTGCAATTATTCGCACCACCCCTGGTAGAAAATAACCAACGAAAATGGCCAACGAATAACAAAAATATTGACCAACAGTTTGCCAACAGTTGGTGAACTATTGATAATTACACATTTAATAA
>JAYJLV010000001.1:6297106-6310233 GCA_036873485.1 Torymus texanus | reverse complement strand
TCGCCTTGTATCTCAGATATACACTTTTTTCACACCTATTCTCAACCTTTTTTACCCTCCACACACTTACATACACTCTTATCCAAACCCGAAAACCCTACACACATGAGCCCGCGAGTCTACATAATCCTCGAAAATCGTCGAGGGGTTGCATGTGGAGGATGCGAATACGGCTTCGGTCGTATAGTACGCACCACCGATACGTCACACGTGTACACGTATATATAGGCAGGCTACTGCCTAATCTCCAGATAAACATATACACCACTCGGACGACGCATGCGTTGACGCCCAGCAGACATATTCAGTCGTTGCATGTGCAAGCCCCATATATATATATGCATGTATAAGGGTGGAAGGACACAACGTGTTGGGATTATAGGCGGCTGGTGTATGCGGCTGTATATGGACGCACGATGGTACGGTGAGATGGAAGAGTCGAGGGTTGCAATGGTGATTTACGGTTGGTGAAGTCGGAGAAACAGGGGGAGGTGAAGGTTTTGGTGTAATGGTAGGTCGGATGTGTGAAAAACTAGTGATGAGGACTGGAAAAGAGATTTTGTTATATGGAGGAGTTTGAATGTTATTTTAACGAATGATATGAGTGAGTTGATTTTTGCGAAGGTTCTATTGTACTAATCAAGACTACATATAAAGGAGCGAGTGCAGTATAAGGGATCGATTGGGTTTTAAAATTTAAATAATAAGTTTGATAATGATATATATACATATTTAAAGGAAAATGATTGTAATAATTAATGTATATCTAATGTCGTTTGTATCATTGAGACAGATGGAACCTTACTGTTTGCCAGAGCTTTACGAATCATTATATGTAAAAACAGCCTTAAAATAGGTAACACAACTTACTCTGAAATTATTGTGTCTAACTGTTTTCAAGATTATAATTAAAACTAAAACACAAAAATAAAAGTACAATTACTTTCTCTCAATATAACCCTTCGTATAAATACAATATAGTTTTTTGTCGAAATTCGAAAGGATCTTATCTTTATTGAAAAAATAAAACTTGACCCATATTTCGGTAACTAATAAAACATTGCTATATGTTCCTAAAAAACTATTTTATCAATTGTATTTCTAAATATAGCTTATAAATTATAAATATATACCCTACTTCTACCTCTGCGTAGCATACATGACAGCATATGTAAAAAATTCAATCGAATTTTCGATAAACTAATATAGAACAAGTGATTTTACAATACTGATCTATATATAACCGAAAACATAAAATTTTCAAGTGCTTCCAAGTCTATACACCCAATATCTCTTACAAATCCAAATAACAAACGAACAAACCAAACCCTGCGTCTCCCTATATCCATTCCCACATTTTACAAAAAATTCAACCATAACTACGCGAACTAGACAAAAAAGAAACTATTCATACACACTTTCACTCCCCCAATATCGAATCAGACACACACATACACATACACATGACGTGCAGCAGTAACCTCAACGACACTATCAGGCGCGACGCACTTAACCAAAACCATCGGTCACGGTTCACCCCTCAACCACTCGTCCCCTCTCCCTCGTATTACGATGACTCTCGTACGCACAGATGCTATGCACTTGCCGTTCTACTCCCCGTCACATCGAAACGAAACAATGCCAGTACCATAGTATAGTATTATATAGCCAGAGATCCTGCTTGTCTTTGCAACCCACCCTGATTAATCCCTTGGGATAAGAGATAGAGAGAGAGAGAGAGAGAGTGTGGGCGACTGCATCGTTAATGAGGGAATTTCGCAGGGAAAGAAACGTATATAGTATAGGAGGAGGGGCATATATAGGCTTGATTATTCCAGCCTGATAAATTGAGCTCTTGTACGTAGAGAAGATGAGAGGAGAGAAGGGGGGAAAGTGTCGCTCGCGGTAGAAGGCGGAACGCTGGAATTATAGAGACATATATATATATATACGCGTACGCGCATGTGGGATTTAATTTGCATACATGACGCGCTCTTATTATTAGCGCAAGTGTTGGTGTGTGAGATATGGGTATGTATATTATACGTACGGCTGGTGTATATATTAATATTTGTTGGTGCACGTGGTATTTTTTTTTTCTTCGTATAGTTGCTGTGTATCGTTGTTGTTAAGTGATACGTGTATATATTAGGGTCTCATGGTGATTCAATGGGTATATGGGGAGATATAGACATGGGAGTTGAGGTTCTTTGTTAGGTTTGAATGGAAAAAGTTTAGGAATAAAGAAGTACAATGAAAAATGTGTATTTGTTCAAGTGAAATAATGGTTCATTGGATTTAACAGTGTCAGGTGTATAAGGTGTATTTGCATATAGATGTTGATCGTGAAGGGTAGTAATATCGATTTTTCTAATGTTATATACTCGAAAGAAAGATTTTATTTAGTTTTGTAACGTTATCTTGAAAAATTTTTGAATTGACGATAGTATAATTACGTATTTTATTGAAATAATCAGCAATTTTATATATTTAAATTGGGAAAATGAAATTCATGAACATTATTAAATTATTCGCCCGAAATAATATATTTATACGTTATATTCAAACTTCTCCTTTTTCTTCATTACAAGTATACACAACTTTCTTCCTATTCTATCTAAGAAATTAAAAAAAATGTGACTAGAAAGACAAATTAACAAATAAACAAATGCTTCCTTCTCAAAAATTTACATAACCATCCACCTCATCAAGCATTTTACCACACCTCCAAAACTAAAAAACCCTATATCCATACATATACATACATACACAACGTTCAACCAGCAACCAGACATATACATAATTCCCGTCCTCTCTCTCTCTCTACGTTCACTCGCTCGACATCGATCGCCGCACCACCGGCGTTAGGTAGTACGCGCGCTTGCGACGTGTATAATTTCATAATGAACGTCTGTCCGTGCGACGCGAGCAACGCGTCCTCCTTCGTCGCGTCTGGTTCACGACCTGCTTTCTCCCTCCCTTCTATTTTCCATCAACCGCCCCTTTTCCTTCTACGAAAAATCGTGCAAAAAAAAAGCAAAAGTTCGCTCCACTCTCCGACGATGTGAATGATTCACCAGACAAGCTGGAAGCAAGTGACCTATGTGGTAGTAAGCGACCAGTAGAAAGTCTTCTTTTTTTTTTAACTTGGCTAAGAGGGTATGAATTGTGTATAGAGGATCGAATTATTGATAATCGGGTGAGTTGGTGATTGTGTAAGGAACGAAGAGGGTACGTGAATATTGTGGATGGTGTGGATATTAGTATTTAAAGAGGGATAGGTATAGCAACATTTTTAATGGATCGAGAGTAGCTGTGTAGAAAAGGAAATGTGATGATAATCTGGGTTGTAGGATGATTTATGATTAGTCGTGGGTTGGCTGGACGATGGTTCGTTTAGAAAAAGGGTCATGTAGCATGGATTCGCATGATTTGGTGTTTTTATAGTAAACCAATGGATATTTGTATATGCGATGAACGTATCTGATCCTATGTATTTTTTAAACTTTAACTTAGGATGAGTGTATAAATAAATGACGCGAAGTGGAATACAGTTAACGAATCAGAACACGAACAAAAACCGTAGCTTTAATTCGTGATTTATTATCGCGTTGCTTTTTTTTTATATAGAATGGATCTTATATATATATGTCATTTTATTTAAATCCTTTAATTGGCATCGCGAAATTATCTCATCAATTTTTCTCATATAATATGCGTAATATCTTATTTCACAATTTCTATCGACTTTTCCACTCATAAATTACGGATTAAAATTGTTATTATCGTATAGTACAACCCTGCTCAGAACGCAAGCTACTATATATATATACCTTTTTCATTAAATTTCGATTCTAGCCGTTCATTAACTATACTCTATACAGCATCTATAAAATTCTCAACAATACTCGTGCATATTTTGAAAAATTACTAAAGAACCACAATGACAAGAATTCACCATAAAAACACCAACGTCCGCAATCACTCATCATTACCCCCAACTTCTTCTTCGTCTCTTCGAAACTCCTACCAATCCCACCCACAAACAAAAAAATTCTGACCCTCCGGCACTCCAACGTCACGTCACGTTCTTCCGTCCACAAACACAAAAAAAAATCCTCTCGCGTATAGCCCCATATTCTCGCCCAGCGGCGTGATACTAATTCGTCCTTTTTCCGCGCTGCGGTTTTTTTCAGGCCGCGGAACTTTATAATTTGATTTGATGGCGCGAGCGAGCATTGCAACGGCTTTTCCTTTTTTTTGGTGGTGACTACGTACGAATGTATGTATGTGCAGTGGTGATTGGACGTGTGGTACGGATGACGCGTCTGTGTGTATATATATAGCTGGTTATTGTGATATAGAAAGAGGGTTATTTTGAATTTTAGATAAGAGGGAGCGAAAGGGAATGGCGCAGGTAAGGAATGCATCGATTTTTAAGTGGACGATGAAGAACGTTGATTGTGTTGAGGATCGTGTGATGCGTTGAATGTTATAAAGGGGTATAATTGATGACAAAAAAGGGTTGTGTCGGATATTGTCATTATATCTGTGGCTTCCCGAAATAACCGAATAAGTCCACTTCTTTTGAAAATCGAGATAACCCCGGATTTTGTATCTTCAAATAGGCCTTTTTCATTTACCACTTTCAGTAGTAGCACCCGAAACGTAACTATAGATAAGTCCACCTTTCAAATTTTGTGCCCGGAATAACCGTATAAGTCCATCATTTTTTTTTTATTCAAATTTAATGTCAATATAATGGCTAATATATATTTATCTGTTTATTTAAAAAAACACTTTCAAATGATAAACATTTTTAAATTTTACAATATTAGTACAATACACATACAATACAAATTCGGTCGTAAATTTAATAGAAATGTCACAAAAATAGAAATTTCTTGAATAACTTATAAGAATTCATTAAACAATTGATAATTTTGTAATTGATTGACCCGTTAACGTGATCCGGAATAACCAAATAAGTCCATACTTTTTTGAGTTCTTACTCGTTTTGTACACATCAGAAAATGTATAATCTGTTGAAACCAGCGTGTAAATATGTGTTTTGAATGTGTCAATTGACTGTATCACGACTCATCTCGTTTCTCACGATCTTACATGTATATATATATATATATATATATATATATATATATATATAAGTTTGAACATTAAACCCCGTTTTTCTCTGAAACTTGAAAAGTGGACTTATTCGGTTATTCCGGGAAGCCACAGATATAATATTGATAATTGAAGCTGTAGAAAAGGTTTTATGTTATATCGGTTAGTTTATATAATAATTCATGTGTGATATCTATTCATTTTGATCATATTAACTTATTTATATACTTCACCTAGATTTAGTCATCTCAATGAACCGTGCGTAGTAACTATAGTTAAAAATATCGTTATATGGATCCTAACACTGATCGATTAATTTCAAGAATCAAAAGTGCATATCAAAAGTGTATAAATAAATGTATTTTAATATTGCTTTGTTTTATGGCAAGAACAATATTAAAATTTAAGTTTAAAATCGAAAGTAAGCTTTAAAGCACAGTTAAATTAAAAATAGGCTTTAGTTTTAGAACACTTCTAGAGAGAGCAATTAATTAATACACCAAATTCCGTTTGAAGAAATTATTGATGTCAGGATCCAAATAATAATCAAAAGTCTGGAAACAAATTGTATTAATAAAACAGTTTAATTTATATTTGATCAAGTAACAGAGTTAAATTGAAAATCCTGTAATTGGTATGAAATATTTTCTAGCTGGTTGGAGTTTATACTACTTTTTTTCGTTTTAAAGCTTAAGATGACAAGATTAAATTGCTCCTTTATTTTATATTGTTAATGTCGATAAAAAATAATGTGAACAACATTAATTCATGTTTATTAATTATTCTTTTAATTTTTTTAGTCTCAATTCTTGAATTGAAATGCAGAAAATTTTAAACATTTCAAGTATAATAATTAATTAAAATTTTTGTAGTATAATAACGTAACCATAATCACTTGATTATCAATTGCAGACATATATCAGAGTAAACGGGGCAATTAATGACCATTGCCTCAAAGAATTTAAAATAACTTGAAATCTATAAAAACATTCATGCTTATTAATAATAAACGAATAAATAACTGACGAAGTAGTGGATATTCACAGGAATTCTTGAAAGTAGCTTGTAAATTTATGTGCTCTTAATTGTGCTGTCGTATCCAATGCGTTAGTAACCTGCCGTCAAGACACGTCTTTTCAAAAAGTGACAATTTCAAACTTTTTTTTTCTCTCAAGGAAATTAAGTTTGTTGATACTTTTAAATGAAATTGATCCTTATTTAGGTACTGATATTAGTATTTGAGTCTGTAAAAATATATACAGAAAAAAAGAAATTCTAATTTTTATGAATTTAACCCAAATTTCATGACAGAATATGTCATAACTCGAGGAGGTAATTGAACACAAAATTATAAATAAATATACAGAAAGAATACGGTCAAGCATCAACTTCCAATTTTGATCCTGAGACTCGGCTCATCGAATAGGTGCAAAGAAAGATCGTCAGAAAACTTAATCAGTAGATAAAATATAGAGCAAAAATGGGGGAGACCTAAATCGAGTAACATACTCAAATTTATATAAACCTACAGTAGAAAAGCCAAAATGATAATACCTTTGCAAAAAATAAAAAATTTTGTTCAATATTTCTCTCTTCGTAGACGCAAGTATAACAGTTTTTTTTTTATTAAAATCCGCAAACCTATACAGATTTTTCACAGTCCACATCAATTTTTCGAAACCTTCATTTACCAACATTCGTTAACATCTTCACACACACATATATATATATATATATAACAACAACCCCGACTTCGCATTTGCAAATCTCAACCAACCATTGAATAATATTCCCCCATCCCTGAGGAACTCCAGAAGGAATTTCCCTTCCCCTCTCTCTCTCTCTCTTTCGGCGATTCAGTTTCCCCCACTCTATATGAAAACGAGGCCATCGTCTTCGCCGTCGTCGGCAGTGGCGACGGCAGCGGCTGATTACGTCGCGCGCGGCGCGTAATTAGAGAGGCAGCAGCAGAAGCGGTATAGATATATATACGCGCACGTCGCGCAATACTCAACTCGACGCGCTGTACGACGGGTTGTACCTTAAAGGGGGTGTGGCGGTACGCGAACGACGCGTGGTGCGTTTGTGTGTGAGAGAGAGAGAGAGAAAGAGAAGCAGAGAAGGGATGTTAATGGATATTGAGAGACGATCGTAGTGGTGTCTTTTTTTATCTGTAGGTAAGTGTATGTGGTTTTTGGTGTGGACAGTTGGGAACGTGTAGATAAGGGATGGTGATTAAGGGTTTTTCTGTGGGAATAACTTTTTTTTCTTTTATACAATTCTGATATTGTTAATAAGAAACTCCGAAGTTTCAGAGAACTCGATGGTGTTCTAGAATTGCATCGTTTTATAACTATACACACTTATAATTTTTTACCAGAGAGAGAGAGACATATAAATTTCCAGTCTGCATCAGTTCCTTGGAAACCTGCATTCTTAAATATTATTTTCCAACTGAATTGTATACCTACGTATCAAAGAAATTGCACGAATTCTTCTACGAATCAACTGCATATATATATACATACCTCTGCAGCATACGTCCGTTATACTTTGACTACATAATATAGTTCAGCTGTATATAATAATCTATAGTACATCACCTAGACAGTCGGTAATCACCTCGTATACTCAAACCTACAATAACTTAACACAGAGATATGAGCGATAATGTATCTAGAAAAATTATTAAACAATTCTTTTCACAATTCAAATAGAGGGATAATTGCTTTAATTGGCAGCCGATATTTCACACCTATATATATATATATATATATACATGTACATTCGCTACGAGCGCGCGCGACGTATCGATCAATCGTTATATATTTTACAGATTATAAAAAGATCGCGAGCGACGGCCGATTCGCTGTATTAATATTTATGAATTTGACAAGTCGCGTGGAAATTTTAGGTAAAAAGTTTTCTCCGACTATTATATCGCCGTCGCTCGCACGCGCATACGTTTGTATATTTAGAAGAGACCCGAATGCATAATGAACTTTTGAACGATGAAATAATGACGAGGAACGTGTGTGTGTGTATATATGCTGTGCTATGAACGAGACAATAATTGCAGTTATACATATATATTTAGGCGTTATGAAATTTACTGAGAGCGAATATATATAAAATCCTCATATAAATTTCTCCAGTCAGTAAATTAATAATTATCACTATAACGTTTTTAAAAAGACCTTATAAAGAAATATTATATAAAATTTTTAACACCTAATATAACGATCCTACACGTTAACGGTTCGTATAATCTTTTATTAAAAAAAAGCAGAAACTTCAGAGCAATCAAGCCACCAATCAGTAAACTAAAAATTTCCTCCATTATACCAGAGCAGCGTTTCTTCTCCATCCTAACCATCCTTCTCCCATCATAATCCCTCGCAAAAAAACAATTTTACCCTCACGTATACGATCGATCGGCCATACCTCCAAATCTATACCTTTCCTCTCTCTCTCTTTACTTTGACAATGCTCCACCCCCTCTCTCAGCTCTTTTCGCTGGGCAATCCGGATTAAACCCACGCGCTCTTCCACAAAAACTTCCTTTCACGCTGAGAAACAAGCCAAAAAGAAGCATCAGCATCAGCAGTAGTACCGAAATACACACACATGCATATACAGACATACAATTCTCTCATATTCTCTGTATGTATATATGTATATATACGTATATCGGACGGAAATGGACCGGACGTCTCCGATACGCAGAGAGAGAGAGAGAGAGAGAGAGAGAGAGAGAGAGAGAGAGAGAGAGAGAGAGGAGGGTGAAACGCTTCAGCATGGAATATATTATCGGAGGGAACGACGGCAACGGAAACGGTGAAATTTCGTGTCGTCTGTCGCTATATACTTTGGCGCGCAAGTGAGCGCAAGTCAGGAGGATAATGGAGGAAGGGGAAAAGAAGAAGAAAGAGGAATCGAGGGAAAGTATGACGGTCGGTGCGGATGGAGGATTTTTCGTATATTTTTCGTTGCAAATGTGAGAACGTCGTAGAAGCTTTTTTTTAAAATGCCAGATGCTATGTTTTAATTTAATATTTTGCACGTTATTTGACGCGATATATGTATAGGTGTATTGTAAGTTTTAAGTTTTCTGGTTGAGATGGATTTAATGTATAATGCGTGATATATATAGATTCTCAGTTTTGATGGTTTATTTAGGGTTTTTTTTTAAAATTTGTCATATAGTATAAAAGGTATGTTTAAATATATGATAAATCAGAGACGCGAAATTTATAATATATTATGTCTGAGTCAATATTAAAGTTTCTTACTAACAATAGATATATATTTAGTACTTTATAACTAGCAAATTAATAATAATTATATCATTTTTCATAGACAACGATAATATCGTGCTAATATATTATGATACAGTCTATATTTAAAATAAATTGCTTACTAAGTATATCGAAACGATTTCTCACGTATTTATCAAATGAATAAATCAAATCTTTGCAAATTACGATAACTAACTGTAAAATTAGGTCATTTATAAAAAGTTTTTAAACATTTACAATGCCAATCATTATATCCAGCGATATCTTTCACTCTAATCTAGAAATCTTTTGCACCTATACAATATTTATCTTTAATTTCATCACACCTACATAAATATATATATAAAACTCAACATATCAACACACGCTAATCATATCTATATCATATAACATTTATCCCTCCAAAGATCTAACAGATAAAAAAAAAACCCAACACACCTACTATACAATCATCACTGAGTAAAAATCCATGTCTAACCATCATCCTCCGCACCTATAATTATAATTCCTCTAAACCTCCCTCACCCCAAATTCAAAAAAATTCTAAGAAAAAAAAAACCTTCCACCGTCATACCATTACTCTCAAACCTCGCGTGTATACACTACGAGGTGAATTCCCAAGACGTCAGGTGGGCGACGAAAGTACCGTGTAATTTTTCGCGCCACGCGACGAAAGTCTGACAACGTATACACTATATATATAGTATGGGATTTGGAGAGAGGGTCGATCCATTTAGCAGTATCCCTCCGGGGACGTCAGCCCAATGGCGAGATGCTCGCGTATAAGGGTGAGGTTTTCTCGGTAGGTATGGGAGAGATTAGAGGGTAGGTGCGACTTCCCCTGAGCATGGGTGAATATGTAGTTGGAAGAAAAGAGAGGGGAGAGAGAGAGAAGCAAGTGCAGCTGGTTTGGGATATGTTTATTATACAGGGAGGTGGACTATTGACTTGTCAGTTAGGGATGAAGAGTTCGGTTGAGTTTGTACGTGGACATGGTCATCGTGTGGGTGTGTGCATGTCATGGTTGTACAGGACATTCTTTTTGCCCAGCTGCGTGCTTGATTAGGCGTAGTTTGGTTGTATATATAAGCGCATCTGGCTTTTGTTTATGGACCATTTGGGACCAATTAATTATATCTGCATATGACAATATCTGTGTTTGTGGAGTTCAGTGTGTTCAAATTTTATATGTATGGAGTAGGCATAAGTCTACTGAAATGAATTTTATGATATGTCATAATATTCAACAAAGTTTTCGAAAAATTATATATTATAAGAGAATTTAACTTGTTCGTTGTAGCATGAAAACACTGTAAACCTTTGAGATTTATCCTTTGTCCAAGTTCTCTCAAAGCTCACGCTACGCGAACAAAATTTAACCAAATTCACTATACGATAGTTATATTAATTTTCATTTTACAAATATTACACTTTTTATTCGAATAAAAAAAATGTTATTTTCATGATTTGAATTCAAACTAGTATCCATGCACAGGTATAGGTGTAAGACTCAAGACTCAGACTCGCCGGTATCACTTCATTCGGAGGGATATTCAATCTTCGAAAAAGGATTAGTCTACGTGAAGATATATTTTATAGGTGGAGAAAAAAAGACGTGGAATAACATGTTCGAAAATTATTAGTTTTTCTTCTTGATAACGCGTGTATATAGCTGCTTGCAAAGTGTGCGATTTTTTCTCATTTATTTATTTGCTTTTGTGAACAGGAAAAAGTAATATTTTATTTTTTTATAGAAATGTCATGCTTGTAAAAAAGAATAATTGAATGCGACACAATTACCAATATAAACTAAATAAAAACAAAAAACATACGCCATTATTTTCGGTTTACGTCTATATGAAACTATCTATACATTCGCGCGTTTTAGAACAATATATTTGTTTAAAAAAAGAAGATTAAATATAATCGAAAACAAGTAAAAAATCCCTTAACAGAAACAATAAATACGAATACGCAACATACAGTCAACCCTTTCCATCCCCCGTTCATCACCAACATTCACCCCCCATTACTATACGGCACCGTCTCGTCACTCACAGCATCAGCTTCACCATCACACCTTCTCTCAAAGACGGCATGCGATTTCTCCTCTCCGCTTAATCGCGCCGAAAGTATTATTCATGCGGGAGGCGATTTCAAGGGTCTCTCTTTCTCTCTTTCTACCACCGCACTGCTAGCACGTATATATGCTGTGCTCCCCTAATGACCGTCGCGGGCCAAAAGGCAGGGGAATTCCCTCTTCATACCCGTTACTGTGGCTACATAGTATATATGTATATAGGTATACCTATACATATACACACGTGCGGGCTGGACGATTTATTATAGCCGCGCGTGCAAGGACGTGAGGGGACGCGAGGGATTTTGGATGTGCGTGCGGTGCTATATAAGAGAGGGAGTGAAAGGGAGGGTGGATATGTGTGGAGGGAGAGAGGATGGGTGAAAACGAAAGGGTGGGTATATAATTTTTTATGTAATAAGGGATACGCGATAAGTATGTAGTAGGGATGTTGTTGGATATTGTTTGTTAAGATCGTGGAAAGTATGCAGGTGTTGAGGTGAATCGAGGGATATATAAGTTAAAGGGGAACTTTGATTTTCGATGGTCTTGATAAATTAGAGGTATTGAGTGATAAATTTAATGTAATAAAGGTTTGAAAATTTTTTAATATAATATGCATCACATAAAATCGACGATAGGCTGCGATATTTCATACAAAAGTAGCATAGTTTTGTAATAAATTTTCGCTAAATATAATAGAAAAAAAAAATTTGGTTTATTTTTTGTGAAACGTCTGACAAAGCATGGTGTATATGATTATGAGATAATGAGATAACTTTGGATCCAGTATATATCCGGTACTTAAACGTACAATTTCAGCTACCTGAAAGTTTAGAAATACATTTCTAAATCTGAATAAGCTATATACATTTCATATCGACCAACTTCCACGATAATTCATTAAAATAACCACATTTAAAGAATTCAACAAACTAAATCTTCTCTACTCCACCCGCTACTGAAAAACATCACCTCCTCCTTACTCGAAAAAATCTCCTCGTCATCCATGTACCTGCACCTAACCACCACCACCACCACCACTCACATCATCAATACTCCTCTACCTTCGCATTCCGTTTCCTTATTCCATACCACCCAGTAGATGATGACGTTTCTGACGACGACACCCCTGGCAGCTGCAGCCAATTCCATCCCGTACTTCTCGCAGGAAAAAGTAAGCGGTAGCAAAATATATATATATATGTATATATACACGTCGGAGGGGAAGTCAAGTGCTGCGGGGGGGTTCAATTAGCGCGCGCCCTGCTTGTCGTCCCCACGGACTTTCTTCTCTCTCTCTCTCTCTTTTTCCGGTCCGCGCGCGTGCGTCACTCGGTCTCGACGCTAGCGTCTCGTCGTCGTTGAAGAGAAGGTGGAGGAGAGACGAGCGAAATGCTGGACGAGGGTATGGCTATCACAATATAGTGGACTGAGGGGTAGCTCGACGTCGTTTTGTTTTCGTTTCCTACTGCCCGGGATATATATATGTATATGTGTCTGTGTATATATACCTATGTGTGTGTGTGGGTATGTTGAGTCTGAATTATCGGAGCTGCGTGGTTCTCTTTTTCTTTCTTTCCTTTGTTTGAATGTGTATTATGTCATTTTTTGTCGAAGGA
>JAYJLV010000001.1:6211613-6290781 GCA_036873485.1 Torymus texanus | reverse complement strand
TCTATGAAAAAGTGCTTTACCAGGAGCTTTGTAATAGTTTAAATAATATCTAATTAAGTTTTCGAATCATTCCATCCGAAGGATTTACACGTACAGAAACGTGTTCAAAGTTAGTTATAATACGGATATATTGTTAGAATGAATTTTAAATACATTTCTGTAAAAATCCGGTAGATGGAATGATCCGTAAATTTAATTAGATATTGTTTAAACTATTACTTATACAACGTCTGGTACTTAAAGCCTTTTTTCTCAGATATTTTGTTCAAATCCGGTTAAAAAATAAAATTTGGCATTGGTAAGGTAGGTTTCTAAGCTTCCGTTACACATCCCCTTGAAATAATGCTTTCTCTATGTTAATACATAGAAGTGATATGAGTAAATTTTGGGCAGACATTGATATATAATCAACGTTTTCAAGTTTCTCCTTTAGTAAATTTTTTCAGTTTGTTTTATTGATTTTACAGGTTGCATTTTTTCAAATATTTGCAACATTCCGGGGACAATTTTCTTTTTGGTTGATAGGTGTGACTACTACAAACAAAAAAATAGTAGTTTTGATTTTGTGTAAAATTGGCCGATGATATGTTGGTTTGAAAAAGGAGGATAGAAACAGAGACTCTCACTGAGTTTTAAAGTACAAAATATAAAAAGTATAATATATACTGTGGAAAATGTATCTGCGAGGATACGAGGTAGTACAGTTATTAAAATGATTAATTATGCATCGAATGGAAGTAGTGTAATATCGAAATTGAAAAGTATAAACGCTGAATTCAATTTATACATTTCTGCATCTTATTTACTATCTAAGACTGTCAAATTATTTTTAAATTTATTGGAAGATAATAATTAAAATATGCAGCCTTTTTGTACACTTCTTTATAGCTCTCTTCTAATAAATTTTAAACAATAGTGATATAAATTCTGACGAAAACATATTTACATAGTATAAATCCGAATAGGAAATGACGTATAATCCTTTTTTTTCACTTTAAATGCAGCTTGTTTTTAAAATTTCGTCCAGTTAATATGCATAAAGCTTGTCCCATGGCTACGAGAATAAGAAATCTTTTTTTTTTTTAATTTGACCTACTTACAAAGTGGAAAGTTATAAAAATTTTTATGAGAAAATCAGCGTCTAACTACGCATTCGATTTAGAACTACTTTCAACACAGTTAAGTATTTCATTGTAATTTTATTCATAATATTAATAAGACTCTCATCTAAAAATAAGGTCATCAGTTTTTTCATTTTACGTTCCTTTGATGTCCAAACGATATTATATAGATTTCAGTCCTTTCGTCTACCATTAACGGTATCCATCAGGAACATTCACTTTTGAATTTTTTCGATAAAAAAGAGGATATATTCATATAATAAATATTCAGAAGTATAAGACCTAAAAAAATCTGTATCAAATATGAACGAAGCTCTCTTTTTCTATATACTTATGTCTGAGCATGCCTGACTATATCTACTTGAACTATTTATACAGAATACACGACATCCGACTTTGAATTTTTTATTATTGAATTTTATGAACTGACTACTTTTAATATATGCAATTTTTAAATTATAAAAAGTCGTAAACCTTACTTACACAAACAAATGCATAAATATAAAATAATATAAAGCTCTTCTAAATTACTATATATTTAAAGTTAAACTGCATTCCAAACCATATGAAACAATTTAATCAATATTACTCAAACAAATGTTTTCCACCATACCCGCAACTCTCAAATTACACCTAAAATTCAATCAAATCTCGCTCTCCGCATTCCTCTTCCCACAGCTATCATCATCGCGCACGAAAATCCCACAACCCCACCACCACTAGCAGAACCAACTCGACGAAACAGCGATCGTGTCCCGACAAAACCTTCACGCTGATTTACGCCGCAATTAAACGCGGACAACGAAAAATACCCTCTCCGATGTTCCTCTCTCTCTCTCTCTTTCTCTCTCTCTCTCACGTATATATATACAGGCACTTCAGGATTCGGGCGAAGACGATTTATCGAAGTTAACTCAGCAACTGCGTAGTATATACGCGTGTGCGAGAAGTAAGTATATATGTATATATAGACTAGTTGGAATAAACGCCCGCGAGCAAATGGAAGGAACTTGCGCACGTAACTTTCACGCGGAGGGCAAAACTAACAAACGCGCTCGCGCGCGCTTTTCCCAGCAGCGAGAAGTACTTACTTTAACTGAGGGAGTGTCCTGGAGAGTCGAAGGGTCCGAAGGTTTGTGTTTGTGTAGAAGTGTGGATGGCGCGCGAAAGAAGTGAAGAGTTGGCGAATGTAATTATATATGGAGAGAATAATAGACGATGGATGAGGGAAGTTTAAATAAAAGTAGGGTAGAGAAGGGGAATTTTATAAAAAGTTATAGATGTGGTGGAGGGATGGATATTTGGGTAAATTTTGATATGTTTTTTGGGATCGAAATAGTATTTTTAGTTACGTGGGCGTATATAAATGGAGGTTGGCACGCTGAGTGTATAATACCGGGATCACATGAAGGTAGAAATCATTACAAATGTCGAACAAAATTTTTCGATTACAGAGGTGGAGAATTCATTTTTACTTTTTGTGGCGCGGAGGTGTTAAATGGTGTATTTCGCACATGTCTGAGCGTAAGACCTGATTTTACCTATCTGTGCATTGGAAAATTTGTCTTGCGTTACCTCTGTACGATTCTGTAATGTTATATGGAAATAATATGTAATCTTACTACGTGCAGGAATGATAAGGTTGGCATTGAATTTCATACTTATCAACATTTTGGGATTCCCTCGTAAATTTCCGTATCAAAATTTTTATTAACCATCATTATCATTCATCGTTTTATAAGTTATTTTAAATAATATGAAATCAAATTTTTTTGAAAATGTTAAAAATTAGTTAAAAATGAGATATAACGTACCGTATAATGATATTCCTTGCACAATGTTATCCAAAGGAATGCCATCTCATTACAGTATAATTGTAAAATCTTTATAATAGTTATTGTTCCTAAACATTTGTATCCAATCTTAATGGTACCCAAAAATTATTGGTAAATGATAAAAGAAAATATTTCACATATTCCAAGATAAAAGACAAAATACTATTTCAAATAAAATAGACGTTCTTAAATTGCGTTCTATCATTTTATTGTAGGTTATTTACATCAAATGTTATGCAATAAATTAATGCAAAATCAATGACTGTGTATAATAAAGATGACTTAAAATAGATCATATAATTCGTCTTTAAAAATCGGTAGTCAAGCAACGCGTGTTTATTCCTCGACTAATCAACAACTATTATTATACACGATAATGAATTTAATTACAAATACAATGAACACTTGTATTTTATTTTATTTCCGCAACTTTTGCCGCGCGTACAATAATTACCGATTAATATCTTTTTCCCTCAAAAAAATGCATTGCCCGCGTTCGATCTCTTTAAAAATATCAACAAAATGTGTGTGTGACTCGCCGTGATTCCAAAAATAAACTACATAAATTCACACTTGTTCAACAAGTGGCACGTTTCACAGCACTTGATGCGAGTAACTCTTCTTACTCTTATGTTCCGTATTCCACCAAGAACTTTAAGTCATTGATGAAAATTTTACTCCTATAACATCGCTTTTCGTCGTTCACTTCTCTTTATTCAAAGCCTGAATAAACTCTTCAAGTTTCTCCTGTATCTGTCTCACCCGTTCTGAAAATTACAAAAATAAAATGAAAAGGCGAATATCTTACACACTTTGACTTTTAAAAAACTCAAAAACCGTTTCTTACTTAATTCTTCGGCAAGTGTGACTCTCCTGCCTGTAAGTAATTTTTGCTTAATTTCGTTATCTTGACTATAATCTTCAAGCACTTCTTTGATTTCTTTATCAAGTCTTCGTGCCTCTCGGTTCATAATTTGTTGTCGCAATGCATTGGCAGTAACTTTCAACATTTGTTGTATACGCCAGAATAATACAACATCGTTACATTCCATCTACAAAAATATCCATTTCATTCAATTAAATACGATCTAGAAATCGTTTAACATATTGATTATATAAAATGTACCTCTGCGTCGTGGCCAGTATGATAAAGATAATATCCCTTCTTACAATCATATGCTCTCGATAAACTTTGTTGGAGGAAAAATCTTCTGTAAACGGGGTGCCACGTTTCACGAATGAATTCGTTGTCGACTTCGAGACCGTTACGTTGCAAATTCTTTCTGACCGTTGTCAGTTCATCCGGTGTTAACGTTGGCGCGTGTTTCTAACATAATAAGAAAAAATCCGTTAAATTAATTAAATAAAAACAGTTATCAGTTATATATAATTAATATTTTCGAAAAATTTACCTTGTCAGCATACAAAATTTTGTCCAATTCACTCTTTACACTGTTACGTTTTTGCTGATCTTCATTTTGATACTGCCAATACAACCATCGTTCTTTACGACTTGGCCCTAACATTTCACGCAATCTTTGTTCGGTGATTTGAAGTTTATCCTTAACAGAAGTTTCGATGAAACGAACTGCTTGGTCCCAGTCCCTTTTGTCATTTATACTCCTATCTTCGAGTGTATTCAACTGAATGACTCGCAACATTTCAGAAGCCTAGAATTATTTAAACCAAGATATCAGTTACACAAAAATATTAAATAATACGAAATGTAAATAGATATTTAGAAAAATATTACTTTGTCTTCCCATGAATGCCTTCGCATAGCTTCTTGAACGACTGCCGATTTTAAATTATCGAAAATATCGTCGTGATCCGGACCCGATGCCGCTTGACTCATGAACTTTTGGAACTCTTGCTGCAAACACTCCCAACCACTTTCAACACTCTTTGAAGGTAACTGTTGTTCAGCCCAGTGCCTCAATTTTATATCTACCGTTGTATTGAAAGTACCTGAAAATAAAAAAATGGATGATTTAGAATTGTCACACGAATAAAAAATATTTTGGAATTATTACAAAAACTATTATTTACCCGGACTTCCAGATTGCGCAGCTGGTAAATATATATTTTCGAAGACATGCATACTAACTTTATCCCATAAACGATCCATTAAAACTTCTTCCCAATGCCTAGGAGAAACCTGTGAGAGATTTACTATTTCATCTAAAATTTCGCCTCTAGCTTTTTCGAAAAGTTCATCTCTATCTAATTCGCGCAATCTATAAAAATATAGTATTACAAATATTAAAATACTTTTTACATAATATAAAATTATAATTTAAGTTGGAAAGCCACTATACCTTGGGAAATTATTTTTCCATTCTGTTTCTAAATTAAATCTGGTGGCTTTAAAAGCATCGGCCTGCTGCTCAACAGTTTCTCGTACCATTTTCCAAAAACATTCAGCAACTGCTAAACTTAAATTTCTAGTAGTAACTTGACCAGACATTACCAAACCGTCCCTGCAATACAAACATTTACCGTGAATATATTTAAATTATTGTCATAAAAATCAATTATAATACTTATTATCATAATTATTAGTAACTCACTTAAATAATTTTGAGTTTCTGAAGAATTTTTCTTCATAATCTTTGATTGTTTGAATACTATCATCTTGCCGACCTCGGCCAGTAACAACAGCAAAGTATCCCAATGCTTTCATAGGAAACAGTTTTCCAGATAAAATTTTCTTTAACCGATCAGGATTTGCTAAATTTTCTTCAGCCATGTCAACCTTGAAAAATTATTTTCTATTATAATAAAAATTCGTTACATATACATACAACAAATATAAATGTACAGACTTTAGTCAAAACAAAAATAGTTCGCTTGCCAGCAGGATCCATTTGCGCAACTAAATCGGTTACATTACTTCTTTCTGCATCTACAGACCCGTCCTGAATGCAAAGAATAATGGCATTTGGATTGCTCATATACTGTTGAGTCATTTGGCGAATAGCATCCCGCGTGTCTCCCGCCATTTCCGTTGTTACAGTCTATTTTAAACAAAATTATTCATTATAGTATCTTTATAAAAGTCATACGTTTCCATTAAATTTTAAAACTGCTTACACTAATAATTCCAGGTAAATCGACTAGAACCATACGAGGTAAGCCTGGACCCTTAACCGTCATCGCTATAACGTCTTGACTAACAGTTTTTCCACCTTTAACGCTATTTTTCATTCTTAATTCTACCTCTCGTCGAAGTTCTGCTAATTCAGATTCCTTCGTCAAATCGAACTCTCTCGTACTGTCTTTAAACTGCGCAATATGATAAGGTCCTTCACTTAAAGTTACTTTTACTGGAGCTCTTGTCATCATTTCTCCTCCACCCCTAATAAAATTTTTATTTTTATTTCAAACAAAATTGTTTAAACATTTTTACAAATTTTTATTTATTTACCTTGGAAATATTCGAGCTTGAGCAATCATTTCAAGCACTGAAGTTTTTCCTGAGCTTTGATCTCCAACGACAACAACTCGAGGTAAATGATCAGCAGTTGAATATGCACTGTCATAGTCATTAAGCTCATCCAAAACATCACTGTACATATCAATAAGAGATTTCTAAAATAAAAATAATAGTTTTTATAATACAAACAAACCAATAAATTAGTACAAATCTGTATTTTTACAATCTTACTTTGATTTTTCGATTGCTTTGTTTAAAGCTCCCTCGAAGTAGCATTTGTTTTCTCAGTTCCTTATTTTCTCGTTCAAGTCTTTCAAGCTCATGTTGATATTTTAATTGTATCTTCATCACTTCATCATGCATGGCATCTAATCTTTGCTGAGATGATTCTACAAAAATATCATGAAAAATCAAATACTTCTAATTATTATTTGAGCTCTAAGACAAAAAAAGTTCATACGAGATTTTCTTCGATCATCATCATCAGTTGCAGGCAAAGCAAATGCTACTGTATTTTTTGCTATTTCATCTTTGACATCTACAAAAATGTGAATATATACACTAAATATCTATTAAAAATATAATATTGATTTATCAACACAAAAGATAAAAGGATTTAGAAACATTATGATAACTACTATAGTGATCAAATGAATAATCAAGTTATAAAATAAATTAGACAGTATATGAAATCATACATAGGGTTAAGCATAAAAGGGTCTGTCCCATTCAGTATATTATATGGTACACATTATAAATTTAGTTGTAAAGCGCATAACGCTGAATGGACAGACAAATGGACATAAAGGTTATGCTCTTTTTTCTTACACACCTGAATAAACTTGGTTTGCAAAGGTTGAGATCACTTCAATTTCACCTGAACAGAACAGACCAAATTATAAATTAAATTGCAAATGTGTAATAAATGTCAATGTATTTGTGATCAACATTATTCAATTCTAAATTTTGTCAAACAATTAGCAATTAATGTATTTAAAAAAATTAAGTTTATTAAAGACTAAATGTAAGTAATATTGTTTCACAAATAAAATATCATCATTATCATCATTGCTTATTACTACTTTGTATAAAAAAATAACATCCATTTTTTACAAATTTTAAATTTAGTTTTATAATAAGTTTAAAATATTGTCAATAGCATATGGTATTTATTGTTCCTTTGTTAAAAAAAAATGATATAAATTTTTATGGATATTCTTTTTTTTAATCTAGTATTGAATTTAATATTATTCTTATGAATGGATAAAACTAAAAAGTTCAGTGAATAAGGTATACTGAGGAGGTGAGACGTGGCAGGAACTCATGCAGGTATCTCAGGAACACTGAAACTGAAATATTAAATTATGACTCACGACTTAAAGTGTTATTGCCGAAATCATCAAGTTTATTTGTATCGGCTGCTTTGATAGCATCATCAAGTCGTTGATTTAACCATGCCGTGTATTCCTTGTATTTTGCCTCTCCTAATTCCTTGATACGTGGATCTGTTTACAGTATTCAGCATTTTGCATATCAGAAATTTGTAAACATTAAAAATGCCAATTACAAAAGTAGTAGATTATATACAAACCAATTTCAATCTTTTCAGATAATGCATTTTTGAAGGTCATTAAAGAACCCCGCAACTCTTTCCATTGTTGGTCATTTGGCATTATATTATCCATCCAAGACATATCTGGTAATGCTTCTTTCCATTGTTCATATTTCTTTAAAAGATAATTAATGATTTGAATAATTAAGAAAGCTACTTAATTTTATTATGCTTAAATTTAAATTATTTTGAATACCTTCTGTAAAGTAACACCTCCTCCAACTGCTCCACCAAGTAAGAGATACCGTATTTTTAGTGCTCCCCTTAAAATCTTACTCACTACCATAATATACTTCCGATGTGAATTCACTAAAACACGAGTTTGGGGAGCAGCTAAAAGTGGTTTACAGTATCTAAATTTTCCAAATGTCAAATAACGAGTCCCAACAACAGATAGTGGATAACGTGATGATTTGGATACCAGCAAAATGCTGTACCTAAATACATGATAAAAAAAAATCAAATCAGAGCAAAAATCAGTTGCATAACAAGGTATTATAAGAAATCAACATCAGGGCATATACGATTGACATTGAACCAAGATAACCATCCAAACATTGTTGTTAATTTTGTAAGATCATGTGTAAATGAAATTATTAAAACTACTGTAACTGAACAGACATAACCTAAAAATTTACAGTAGAATAAAACATTTTATTTGCAAAATCGTTGCTAAAAAAATAAAACGTATGACATAAAGAACTAACATAATAACTTAAGAAAAATAAACACAGAGACGAATGACCGTTAACGGATCAAACGTTCGCTTAATTACGCCGGTTGGAAAAGCGACGAAAAGCTCACCCAAATTTTCCACACAGGATTTGCTTCATGTTTGCTAGTCGAATACGGTGACTATACGGTTAAAATGCAATAAACATCGAGAATTGCACGGCGATAAATCACATCGGTAAAATCTTCGAAGTAGATCAACGTCAATCCATGCCGCCTTCCCGACAGTTAAAATCTGGAGCTACGAAAAATCGAACTTTTTTTACGGAGCTTGCAGATGAAACCTAAGGCCTGCTTCTTCAATAGCGGCTTCGTCAATAACGTTTGCTGTCATTACTTTTTCTTATAGCGTTGTCAGATCAGTTACAACTATAAATATGTTATAATGAAAACGCAAAAATAATGGAGAACATTGTTAATATTTTGAGCGATTAATTAATTTAAAAAAAAAGATACCGAAAAATGTATAAAGGATTACATTATTTAAGAAGTAGCCTTAACAAGTATGCGCATGCGCAACAATTGTTCATCAATTCATTCTACTGCACCAATCGTAGTTTCCACACCCCCACTACTGTTTACACTACACAATATACATGTACATTACAGGGGACCGCAGGCGTATGTATACACAGTTGTGGATTTTCTGCGTTGTGTTTAGCATCGTTATAGGTTAGAAAACATTTCATTTTGAGTATTTTGTATCAAATAATACCATTTATATGTATTTTAAAAAATTAATTTTTTTAATTTATAGTCTCAATAAGAAAAATGGCAGACAACAACGAAATGGATACTCATGATGATCAAAATACAACTGAAGATATCAAAACTGCAGGGCAGCCTCTGTCAGAATTTTTGCTGCAGTTGGAGGATTACACTCCAACAGTAATGCGACTTTTTAAACTATTTATATTTTTTAATAATAAATCATGACATTCTTAATAAATACTGTTTATTCTAGGTTCCAGATGCCATAAGCGAGCATTATTTACATTCTGCTGGTTTCAATACAACAGACCCTAGGATGTATGTATATATTTGAACTAGACATAAATTTTTCTGCAATATCATTTGCATTATAAATATAAATTGTTTTATTTTTAGAGTAAGGTTGGTTTCATTGGCAGCTCAAAAATTCATTTCTGAAATTGCTAATGATGCTCTTCAGCACTGCAAAACAAGGGCAACTCAAAACAATAAACAAAAAGGCAAAGACAGACGGTATACACTAACCATGGAAGACTTGACACCTGCAGTAGCAGAATACGGCATAATAGTTAAAAAGCCTCACTACTTTGTTTAAGTTGTGTTTCATTCATAAAATCTTATCATCTTTTTGTTATTATAAATGAACTGATTTATTAGGTAATATTTGCATCTTTTAGTACAGTAATTATATAGTTTAATTAATTGTGTCCATCATTTGTACTATGTTAGTCATTATGTGTTATGATTTGATTGGAGACCTAAAGTTTATAAGTAGAAATTATTCATTCAACGAATGTGCTCGTATTTTTATCTGAAGACTTGTCAAAATAAAGTATCATTTACTTTTATTAAATGATATAGGTTTCCTACTATGTATATGAAATAATTGAATAAAAGAGAATTTTTTGTAAATTTTTGTTAATATTCTTATAAATCTACCTTTATTTAGAAAAACCTTATTCAAATTCTTAATAAAACAATTTATCCAAACAAAATGCAGAAAATATAAACTTCATCCTAAAACTAATCTCAAGATTGCTAGCTATCAATTATTTTTATTTTTCAATACATAACACACTTTAATCAAAGTGATTTCCAACTCTTATCTAAAGAAAAAAAAAATTTCAATTTGATGACCGATCTCACCGCAGTTCTCATTCACCCCTTAAAAAAAAAAAAGAATCACCGACCTCCCAGACATCGACGATGATTGAGCAACCGCGCGTGATTTTAGAGCCCATTAATTACCGTTGTGATATATACTCTTCCCACTACCTACTATATATTTTTAACCATCATCGACACACCCTCGAGAGAAACATCGGACACCAGATCAGCGCGTACACGGGCGCAGCTATACCAAGGCATATATGCCTTGCAGCCGGGACCCGGGTCGAGAGATCTCCTTTTGTAGCCAACGCCAGGCCTGCAGATGGCGACAGCTCTCACGTATAAACTCACTCTCTCTCTCTCTCTCTCTCCGCATCCGGACACGATCCGTTCCGTGTCCATCCAGTGGCATCTCGCTTTCGCCCCCCTCTCTTTCTCTCTCTCTTTCCCCCTCCACCCTTTTTTAGCTCGCGATGCGCACGCGTGCTAAACGCTGCTGCTGCTGCTGCTGGCTGCCTGGTACTGGTGTGTGGTAGTAGTACACGGCGACTTTTTATTCCAAAAAGCTCGTATCGGCCATATTGGTGTGTTGTATCATTCGCTCGGTGACTTTCGGAGTAAAAAAAGGTATTTCCCACTGGCGTTACACGTTCCTCGAGAGTCTGAACCATTGGTCTGGGTATAACCAGGGTCAGGGCATCCGGGTGAGCGGTTTAATAATGGGTCGCGAATGGCGAAGATTCCGTGAGCCGCGCGCACGAAAAAAGTTTGGTTAACGCTGTGTGTGCCACCTTGGCTCTCTCTCTCTCGCTCTATTACCCTCTCTCTCACTCGCTCTATCTCTCGCTCTATCTCTCTCTCTCTCTCTCTCTCTCTTGCACGCATACTCGTGGAAGAAGAGAAGCCTGCACGAGTCGACGTCCCCGGCGAGTCTATATCCGAGATCTCGCGTATATTGTCGTCGGGGAAAATTATACGCCCGCCGGCGGTGTGTCTATATATCTCAAGGGTTCTCGTACATCGTCGTCGTAGTGGTTGTACACACACATACCTACACATACGTACATACACCCCGTGAGAGCAGTAGATGCGCACCGCGGAGCTAGCCCCCCACATATAGTTGCAGGCCGCTCTGTAATTGTACATTGACCTTACGAATTATATGCGTCTTTCGGGCTCTGGTTATATACCAGATTGACATTCTCTCTTGCACGCTCTATATATCTAATTATTAAGCCTAATACGTGCATATATTTTTCTTCACGCGTTATCCAAAGCAGCACACGCGCACCAGCAGTTCGGTTCTTAACTCGGGGGAGATATACACTTCCGCGTTTTGGCGAAAGACTTAGCTCGGCCCAGTTCCGTTGCAACAGTATATAAGTGAGAAAGAGAGAGGGAGTCAGTGAGAGAGAGAGAGAGCAAGAGGGAGTGAGTTTAAAGGGATTCTCTTTGTTTGCTTTTCCGATCTGCCGTTGAGGTTTCCACTAGACCTTGTAAGCAGTCGCGGGTACTTAGTAGGTAGCTCCTATCTTGGGATTCGATCGACGTGTCGTGCACGCGCGCGCTCGCTTGCATGCTCCACTCGCTCTCGTGTGTTTCTGCAAACTGGTTTTAACTGCGACTCGTAATTCAGTAATTTCGGTGCGAAACGTATGTGAACGCTGTTTTGTAGCTTAACCTGTTTTCTCGGGGCGGATAATTCGTGCATTGTGGAATAGCATCTATAACGCGCCTGAGTAAACAAACGTGTTACATTTAGTTAAATACTGGTATCTTGAACAAAGAAATGTCTTTGTGTGTTTACACATATGGGCTACCTAGTTGATGTAGAACTTGCTAATTGGATTTCATTAATTAACTTTTATTTCTGTCTCTTTGCAGGAGTTTTAGCATCATGACGGATTCCCTGAAGTTTGGTCCAGAATGGTAATTAATAAATTGCAGTGTTTTGAAAGTAAGAGGATTTTGACAATGATATGAAATAAAACAAAATCTTTTGCAGGTTACGCAATTTAGCAGGAGATGGTTACAATTCTGGCGGGGGAGGCTCAAGTCTCACAGCCCCCAAGTATCAGTTGGCGGAGTATAGGTATGGTCGAGAAGAGATGTTGGCTCTCTTTGATCGTGCCTATAAACCGCCAGAGCCATTGACAGGTTTTACAGGGCTATATGTCCCAAAAAATCAGTTACCATTAGCTCTCATACAAATGACAGAAGATGAAACAGTAAGTCAGTGCCTCCTATCCAATTCTATAGTTTATCTATTATTTGATGAAATATTAAAGTTAACTCTTTTTCATTTTTCAATGGAACTTTTAAAAAAAGTATATGGAAAATTAAATGATTTTATTTGCACTTATATAGGAAAGTAAAATTCTTCGACAGAAAATGTTTTTTTCTTTGTAGCGTTTATGGAATGGAGGGGTGACAGCAAGCACTGGTCGTGGGAGAGGTGGTAGTGTTGATCGAGGAGGACGCAGTAGAAGTGGAAGAACTGGATCTCATTACCGCGGTGTAGGCTTTGATGAAGAGGGTCCTAGAACTGACTCACAACCATTTCCAGTAAATTTCATTCCTTAAATCAGTAAATTCATATTTTGTTTTATGAATAGATGTAATCTTAATTTGTAACTATAGGTACGAACCAGAGCGTTTGACAGGCCTCCAAATGAAAGAGGTTGGGCTGAACGAAATGGGGATACAACTGAGTGGAATGGGTCTACTAGTCCCAGAAAAGAATTGAGTCGTGGTGCTAGTGGGGGCTCTCTTATGGAGAGTAATTGGAGACGTCATCGAGGTGGGGGAGAAGACGATGAAGTATGGCGGACAAATGCAAGAGGTGAAAAATGGGGTAAAATATTAATCAATGGTTTTATTTATTAACATTTTTAGTTTTATTCTTAGTAATTGTAAAGATACTATAAGTTTTTTTTTACTGTTTAATGTATAGAATTATTTTTACGTTATTTATGTCAAGTTCAAGAGGCAGTGTTGCAATTAAAGTAAATGTAATTGTAGTGTTATATAGATGTCAAAATAGTGTTTATTTGATTAGCAAAACTTTGATGAAAACTAAATTAAATGAAAACTGTATCTCAGTAAAAGGCAGTTGGCGTGATGCTGATAAAGACAGAGAAAGAGCTGATGGTGATGAGGATAAAAGAGGAGAACGTTGGGATCATAAAGGAGCTAACAGAGCTTTCGATCCTCACCCACCTCCATTACGTAGAAATCGTTCAAATCATCATGATAACCATGATAATCTGCCAGAATGGTAATTCACCTTTTTTTATATTTTTAAAGTTTGTCTACAATTCTGTTTTTATATCTGGAAAGTTATGCTAATGTAGTAAGCTTTTTCATATATCTTACATAATCACTAGTTAAGTTAGATAGTCGTGGTTTTTTTTTCACTTATTAGTATTTCATTCTAAAAAGTTAAAAAATTCATGTTTAAAAGAAGTTCCGTTATTGCGTCTTCTTGAATAATAAATTAACATTGTCAGTGATGAAAACTAGCCAAATCTTAGCATTCGGCAATTGCATCGACGTTTCACTAAACTCTGCGATAGCCTCGAGTGTTATGATAAAAACACCCTCGAGAACGATTATCACCTTCTGAGACTCTAAGCCTAAAACCTGTCTTTTCACTAATCATACACAAGCGCAGCAAAAAAAATGCTTATCACATTACTATGCGCAGGGCCACGGAGAACCCGAGCGAGAGCGGCGGTAGCTTCGACTCGTCGGGCGCGTTCCACGGCATGTGCTCGGATGATGACGACGACCATGGGGATGTCAGACGAGGCCCACGGAGTACGCGAGTTCGTCGTGTCTCCGAGGGCAATCAGCCGCACGGCAAGGGTGGTCCCAAGGCGGGTGGCGGTCGCGGGCCTAAAGGCGACCGTCCCCTCAACGGGGAACGGCCCAAGTCGCTTCATGCGGATGCGAAGGACTCGACAATGGCCGATGGTAAGGCGCCGCCTGTGCGACGTAGCCTATCGCCGATAAAGTCGCCACCCGCACCGGCTAGTCCAGCGCCCTCGAAGAAGACGCCGAACGACAGTAGTGCCGGCGGCGGCGGTGGTGGCAATCAGACGGGTGGTCACGTCGACGGTCGCAAAAAGGACAAGCTGACGAGACAACAAGAGAAGGCACAGAGGGAAGCCCAGCTGTTGCCCGCTGCTGCACAAGGTCAGGGCTAGATACTTGATTGGTTGTCGAGATTCTAAGGTTTTGTTTTTTTTTTTTTTTTCTTTTTTCATAGGGTGTGACTGTTAATATTGTTTATAAAAAATAAAGATTAATTGTGGTGAAGGTACTGAAGAAACGTCTTATAACAATTACATAAGGAGTTTTGTTAAAATTTCCATGTGCATGGAGCACAAGTCTTTTAAAACCACAAAAAGTTACCACACTTTATAGTAAATCTCTACTAAAAGTGTAGAAATTCACAATAATGCCGTGTAAATTTTGTTATAAAATACAGCAGTATTTTGTGCGTCAAAAATTTCAATTATTTTTCGCAAAAATAATGTTTTCAAAACATTTCTCTCGCTTCTTTTGATACCAATTGTATAGTCGAAAAAAATTATCCAACTCGTACAGAATAAAGAAAATAACCACTTTGAATTTTTCTAAATAGGTCCTGGTCCTAAAAACAAATCAAAGAATGAAAGCCCCAAGAAGGTGGAGCAACCAAAACCTAAGGCAGAACGCAATAAAGCTCCCGACGTAGCGGAGCACAATAATGAAACAAAATTAAAAGCAGCCTCAGAACCAAAACAGCCTAGTGCACCGAGTGTACCACCCGAGAAAATGCAAACAAAGCAGCAGCAACAAGCCCAACAACAACTACAGCAGCAGCGACAGCAACAGCAACAACAGCAACAGCAACAAAAGCTTCAACAGTCCGTACAGTCGCATATTCATCAACAGCCGCCTCAGTTAAAGAAACCAGTAACTACAACTGTGGCGGCGAGCATACTCGCTGACCAGTCTGATGAAAAAAATAAGTCATCGGATTCGGATCACCTCGTCAGAATGGAGGAGGAGGTCGCGAAGCTTATCGACGGTGTCGGCCAGGATGAGAAGCCAGTCTCGAGTGTCCTCTCGGCGGCGACGGTTTCATCGACGTTGGTCAAACAGTCGGTTATCGATCCAGCTGTATCAGTCAGTCAGACATCAACAGTTCTGCAGCACGGGAAGTGGTTTTATCGAGATCCGCAGGGTCAAATGCAGGGTCCCTTCCTCGCGAGCGAAATGGCGGAGTGGCATAGACAGGGTTACTTCGCACCAACTTTGTTAGTGAGGAGAACGTGCGATGAGAGGTATGCCAGACTTGGGGATCTGATCAACGTATGTGGAACAGTACCATTTGAAACTGGCGTCAACTTCGTACCGCTCAAGGTTCGCGTCTTTTACTTTCTTATACTTGCAGCCATTCTGCATTGATTCCTTGAATAATTGCATAAACTTTATCATAGCAATCGGATCCACCAAATTTGCCGGGAGTACCCCCGGTTGTAATCGAGGATCCCATGCGTCATTTATGTTACCAACCCTATCAGTTCATGCCCAGCGAGCAGATGTTACTGCTGAAGCAGCTACGTACAGCCGCTATAACAACGCTCTCGCGATCAGAGCAGTGGCCCACTCTGAGTGCGATCGAGCAGAATCAGCTGGTGTTGCAGTTCATGCGTTCAGTCGACCCGGCGTTGGCTGAACTCGCCGATCACCAGCCGCCTGTCGTGCCGACCGCGCCCTTCGTACGGCCCCCCACCATGCTGCCCACTCAGCCGACGCAGCCCGCCCAACCGTCCAATTCGGTGCTGCAGCTGTTCCGCCAGGTTCATCAGGTGACGTAATAAATAACTAAATGAGTGATATAATAGGTGCTCTTGTTTTGCAAATATTTCAAAAGGTCAAGTGCTATATGGACGATGAAAGATTAAACAGTTGAGAAAAAAAATTCGTTTCACAAATAGTTAGAAGCTATAAAAAAAAAAGTTTCAAAATCATTCTAATTTTAAATACGTTATGTTGCTTCAAAGTATATTCGTCTAAATTGACGTAGACTTGTGTTTTTTTTAGAGGAGTTCTATGCTTCAGTATTATACATGTATACTTTGCGTATTCAAATACAGTCAATACTACATATTCTTATCAAATTTAATTTTTCGAAAAAATAAAAATATTTTTTTCTTTTCCCAATATAGGTAACGAAAAGTCAAGCGGAAACATCGCACGTACCTGTGGCTAATCCTCACCCGGTGAGTGCCCAGCAAATGCAGCAGAACACGCCAATAGATCCGATTCAGCAGCTAATGCAACAGATGAGTATGCGCAATCTGCCACCGATGCCGCAGCCGACGATGACGCCGCCACAGCCACAGCCGCAGCCTCAGCCTCAGCCACCCCCACCGCAGGAGGACAATCCGATAAAGTCATGGCTGAGACAGCTTGGCGTGACCACAGGCGGACACGTACCGATGCAGCAGCAGCCTCAGCCTCAACCGCCGCAGCCTCAACCACCGCAGCCTCAGCCTCAACCGCAGCTCGAGTCGGTCTGGCATCAGCCACCACCACCCCAGTTACCCAATCCGTTCAATGCACAGAGCTGGATGTCGCAGGTGTGTGAAATAGCAAACGTGCTTTCCTTGTTTGCATAACCTACTTTCTCCTGAAGTTAAAAAATATTAAAAATCGAATCGAGATTTACATAATAGTTGTTTATGTTATGTACGTAGGTCGGTGCTATTCAGCCAGCTTTAACGCCAGATCAGATGCCTGGTACACTATGGGATATTCTCTGTAAAGGAATGAAGACTGAACAGCAAATATTGGTAAGAGAATAAGGGAATTTTTATAATTTGAAAAAAAAAGACTTGAACAAATTTAATTGAGATATGTTACTTGCAGGAAGAGCACAATTTAGAAATGCAGGAATTACGAAAAGAAAAACAACGGAAGAAAGAAGAATTGGAGCGACAACAAGCCGAGCAAGAGCGTATGAAGTGCGAACAAGCAGAAGAAATAGTAAGAAAGGCGGTTGAAGAGGCAGCAGCAAAGCGCGCTGAGATTGAGAAGAAAAAGCGTGATGAGGAGAAGAGACGTCGCGAGGAGGAAAAACGTAGACAAGAGGAGGAACAAAGGAAGGTCGAGGAAAAACGTCGCAAAGAGGAAGAAAAAAGACGCGAGGATAAGCGCAAGGCCGATGAGGAGGCTAACAAAAAGAAACAAGAGGAGGAGAAGCGAAAGCGTGATGAGCTGAAAAGACAGGAAGAGAAACTAAGAAAGGAGGAGGAGAAGCGCAAGAAACTAGAAGAAGAGCAGCGAAAGCAAGAGGAAGAGAAATTGAGGTAAGTGCATGAGAAAATATCCATAATCTGTCACTTTAAGATTACAAAAGATTCTGAATAGGCACATGACTCTATCAGAGCTTAAGTAGTTAAATTTAATCAATTTTGGTCTTTTTGTAGTATTATTCCAAACTATTTAAAAGATTCAGAAATTAGCAATGATGTGTAGCAAAAATGAACCAAATTCAAGTACGTTTAGCAATTTTTTATAATCTACCACTTAAACTGCAGTTATGATATGATCTTGTTGTTTCTATCAATACAACGAATTAAAACTTTGATTGGATCATATAGGAAGTTCTGTAATAACTGTCGGAAACTCAGATTTCGAAATCATACCATAATAATAAAAAAAACATTAAAAAAAAAAAGTGCAATCTAATATTTTAAACAATGATATATTTACAGAAAAGAGGAAGAGGCGCGCAAAAAAGCTGAGGCTGAGGAAACCGCAAGAAAGGCTGAACAGAGACGTCGCGAAGCCGAAGCACTTCGCAAATTGCAAGAGCGTAGCAAAGCTCCCTGGGCCCAGGCTCCTCCTGCTCCGCCACCAACGGCTCAAGCTTCTCTTGCTGATATTCAAAGGCTGGAAAAAGAGAAAAAGGCTGTAAGTCAATTATAACATTTTTTATTTGTTTAAAACATTATCAAAAATGAAACTGAAAAACAAAAACTGAATGAAACGGAATTTTCAAAATTAGGAGGAGTTACGGCTTCAACAGCTATTGCAACAACAGCAACTGGCTCAACAGAAGGCGGTCGAGGCAGCTCAAGAAGCATTGACAGACTCCGCCAAACGTTTGCAGTTCAAGTGGGCTGAGAAGAGCGCTCCAGTCAACAGTGTTGCTCCAGTTAAGAGCCTCGCTCAGATTCAACATGAGGAACAAGAGCGACTTGCTCGAACTAAAGTTAGTAAATTTGTACGGCTATTTAAATTTCATTGAATCCTTTTATATTCGACAAATTATTTATCAATGCCTTGCTGTAGCTACAGGAAAGGGAAAGGCAAGAGAAGGAGAAAGCTAGTCAAAAAGAGAGTGCGGTACCGATACAGAACGTGAGCATTTGGGGTGCCGCGTCTCAGAGCTTGAATTGGTCGAGTACCGCCAACGCTGGAACCGGTGGCTTCTGGGATGATCCAGCTCCCAAAGTTAATGCTGCTGCGAAGCCCGCCAATGCCTCGCCTCCCAAGCAGGCAGCCAAGCAACAGCCTGTTGCCGCTAAAGTTCTTGCCCAACAACAGCAGCAACAGCAGCAGCAGCAACAACAGCAACAACAGCAACTGCAGCAACAACAACAGCAACAACTACAGCAGCAGCAGCTGCAACAAATACAACATCTGCAACAACAGATGCAGCAGCAATTGCAACAGAACAACAAGGTGGCGAAAAATAAAAATAAGAAAGAAGAGGAACTAGTGAAAAAACTCTTCGAACAAAACACTGCCAAGACTGATGATTTTACCCAATGGTGTAACAAGGCTTTAACTGGTTTACAAGTCTCAGTAGATAGTTAGTAGTTCTTTATTTTTTCAATTCGTATCAAAAACAACAGGCATTAAACAGCAAGTTAAACTTTTATTATTAATTTTAATAATATAAATTATTACTATTTTTAGTACCTACTTTTATTGGTTTCTTACGTGATATCGAAGCCGCGTACGAAGTTAAGGAATACGTTCGTATGTATCTGGGCGATGGGAAGCAATGCTCCGAATTTGCTAAACAATTTTTGGAAAAAAGAAGCAAGTGGAGATCAGCTCAACGACCTCAGACACAAGCGGACGACTTATGTAAGCCAGCTCCTGCTGTGAATCCAAATAGTTCTACAGAGTTCCAAGAAGTTAAGGTAAGCTATTAATATTTTGCAAATTCTAAAAATAAACTTCGAGCATGTAGTTTGATAAGTTTTCTTAAAAATATCAATTAATTTTAGTTGAATCACATAATTTATAAGAAAAAAATATTTATTACATGAATTAGTTTCAATAACAAAAAAAATCATCAGATTTACATACTTTGAAACTCAGTTAGTTTTACAATAATTAATTAATTTTTCAGAGCAAATCCAAGAAGCCGAAGAAGGGTAAAATGTTCAAAGTAGATAGCAAAATGCTCGGTTTCAGTGTCATGTCTGCACCAGATCGCATTAACGTCGGAGATCGTGATTATGCAGACGGCATATAAACGAGAGCTACTGCGTATCTCGAACGTTCGTTTTGAAGAAACTCTTCTGCGTACTTGGTTCATCCCAAAAAGCGTTTTATTTATTTTTCTCGCATCCTATCAGAGGCAAGGATTTTAAGTTTCTCGACGAGGATGCTCCGCTCACTATAAAGATTTTCTGTGAAAACTCGTACGGAGACTCCAAAATCTATTCTTGGATTTACGATAATGTCGAGAACGCGTGAAATCTACTCATTTTTTATTCTTTCACTCAGACGACACAAGCGGCATGAAATCATCCGGAAAAGAGCACATACATATGTGCAACGAATGGGACATTGTTAATTAGATGAATAATTAAACGTCGATGAAAGAAAGTACACTTCTAGTTGATAAGATGCTATTTTCGTAATACTTTATACGAGTCTTGTTTCCTATGGTTCATCTTCCATTTCTTACGCAAAAGTATTTAAATTTAAGTAAGTTCTTTAAGTTTATTAACTTTTTCATCACATTTCTTTCTGAAAACTAAGTGCAACTTAGTCACTACAGACATTTTTTTCTGATAAAAATAGGTTAGACATATGTTACTGCAGCTATTGCAATTTTTCAACTACTTTTGTTCTGTGAATTATAGGCACTTATACTTTTATGAAGTTCCAATGCAGTAATTATAAGTATTTTCTAAAGTGTCAAACTTTTCCTAAACAATGAAAATATTTTTCATGTACTCGTATTTTTATTAGTGAAGTTCATATTAAGGGAAACATAAAGGGTATTTCTTTAGCACTTTTGACATAAAATATATTAGTGGCATTAACATCAAGAATCCGCAATTTTTATATCTAAATAAAATAAACTTAACTTATTAATATATACATATAAGTATTCATATTTAAAATGAAATACATTTTTTTAAATAAAAAATATTCGTAATTATTTTCTGGAATGCGTCAAAAATTGAATTTAAATATCTATTATCAAATACCAATTTTTATACAACATTTCTAATAAATCCACTAATATTTTTATGCTAAAAGCCGTTTGTAAATTTTTTAGTCAGTTTTTAATCCTTAATGGTCTTTCGTGCTCGCAATGGATGACAAATTCGTAAATTTCTTGGTCTAATGCATTTATATTTTGGATATGAAAAGTCGTCTAAAAGTCTTTTTAAATTATTTTTCATTTTGAAAATATAAAAATTATCGTTTTCGGATTCAGCTCGCACACTAATCATCGCTATTTTTTAGAAACTTGACGCTAATTAAAGAATTCGAAACTGAAGCCGCTATCGTCTGTAAAGTTAATTCCATGCAGACCCTTTTTTATCCCTTAAAATTTGGATAAGAATCGTATTTTCATCAAAGAAAAAGTCGTGATAATCACTAGAATCAATGAGTTATACTGTATACTAATTTAATAATTGAAAGAGCATTTTGATGAATTCTAACAGGAGTAAAATAAAATAAATTACGTGGATGTAACACTTTTATAAACACAGATATTATATATTTAATTCTCTTACGAATCTTAGAAATACATCATGTTAACTTTTGCACAAACTATATTACATTTCATAATTTATAAATTAAATATGGCGATTTCTATTTTACTCCTGCTACAATCATAAACCTCAATGTGCTCATTCATAATATTCACACTGAAAGATTTTGTTTGTAAATTATATTAGAACCATTTTTCATGAATGAAAAATGATCATGTGCATGTCTTATAAAATCTAATTTGTTAAGAACAGTATAGGCACGAGAACTGAAAAATGCAGTTAAAAATATGAATGCGTGAATGCGAAAAGTCATTTTGCGAGAAATAATTTTTTTTTTTGATTACTATGACTTGTAAATATGCCGCTAAGTTAAAACCGACTGCGTATGAGTCGACAAAATCAGTTTTTATGGTAAGTAAAAGAGAAATTAAAGACGAGCATTTTCTGAAAATTGACTTTTACTACGAAATAAGAATACTCGTAAAAGTCAACTTTCTATACGAGTCTGTTCGTATGTAATGTTGTAAAGGTTGTTGAAGTGAGATCGTTGATTTTTCCTTGAATAATTCGTAACGAAAAAGCAATGATCTTTAATTAAGAAAGATTTATGTATAAAACAAATGTACAATAATACAGTGATGATTAAACAGACTCAAGAATGAATAATGATTGATATTGTATCAATATTATCTTTATTATTATAATTATAAATATTATTACTAAATGTAACTTGCAACATGGCAAAATAAACATTATTATATTTTCGATCTGGCCTTTTTTATTTTGTTGAAATATTTTCTTTCTTTATTCTATGTTTGGATTCAAAATTCGGTTATTCGTGTTTACTATTTTTGTTTATTCATTTTAATTAAAAAGTATAATAAAGTATTATGTATGATCATAAACTTTGCAGGCTTTATATATATATATATACATATATATAATACAAAATACAAATATTTTTATTGTCGCTCATGATCGTCAACAATGACTTTTCAATAATAAATTGTAAATACCATGTTTTAAAGATCAACGGGAATGAAAGTGTAAACATCCACCAATGTTTTTTACATAATTTACAAAAAGCTTAGGCTTTAGATTTTTACTTAAGTGTAATACATAGTAAATAAACGTCATTGACATAAAAATCGTAATATATGTATCATACGTAAAAAGATATGAAAATTGATTTTATCGATGTATTACGTTTTTAGAAGCAGTAAAGCAACTGTAGTAATTCTTCAGAGCTTAAACCTTTAAATGTAATCGTATGATCCGTTGGAAAAAAAAGTCACGATGAATCAACCTCAATTTTTCGATAATAAGTACAGGGCACTTATTTCTCATTTTTGTACCAATGATTTACCCGGAGAAAAAGCTGAAATTTATATTGTACAAAGCAATGAAACGACAAGTGTATTGTAATAAAAATCATTTGACAAAACAATTGCATTTCTTATAAATGTAGATTTGGGTAAACGTAAAAATCATTATCCTAAAAAAGAACACAGTAAGGTACAAAAATACAAGTGTACTTTAATAACTTATTTTTGTGCTAAAAAGTATTTGGTCAATTATTTGTACTTTGATATTTACAAATTGGACTAGGATGTGATTTGTTAAAATTTTGTATCATCACATCTCCATAAATTAAAACTCATTTTTTCATCATTATGATGCGTTGATTTCATAATTTTGTCACAGTTCCTTCATATAAAAAATGGAATGTTGAAATCTTCTCAATTACATGAAACCCATGTTATGTTCATCAAGTTTTTTATACTTCGACTTATGACTGGATTTTCTGTAATCTTTTGCAATATCAATATACTGAAACAGATATAAAACAATTAGACAAGTATATCAAGAAATATTTATATGAAAAATAATTAAATTATTCCACGTTATTTTAAAATACATACTAATTTTTATTTGTTGATTAAAACAAGATCAAATATTGGGTTATAGTAATTATATTATTTATATCTATAATTCTTATAAATGTTTTAAAAAGAGCTTTGTAAAGTATAATAGTAATGCTTTTTTATGTGACTTTGATGCACGAAATTTTCGCTAAACAGTTAGATGAGTAATGCGAAAATAATTACCTTCCGAGGAACAAAGTATTCTAAAAACTGAAGTACTATATAACACCAAGCTACTACAAGAAGATAAGGTAATACACCACTGTGAAGGTAGTTCAACAATTGTCTTCCCAAATCTCTTTTCTTTTCATTACGTACGATATCATAAACTACCTCCGTCCGAATAGTGACGTTTTTCCAATTGTAAAAGGAAGATATTTTTTTGTGTACCTCAGTAGGACAAATTACTCTACCAGCCTTGTAATCTGATATTGCTTGCTCTAAACCGTCAATTAGAGCAGGAACATTTGGTTCAACTAAATAAATTAAATCTGGTGGCAGAACTTCAGGAATACCACCAACTTTGGTAGAAACCACTTGTAACCTTGAAAAACATTTAAATTATTTTAATATATTGCGTAATATAAAGTATTTTATTACAGTACCTATACAAATTTTTAAATTTTCTTTAAAAAGGATTAAAAGGGTTATAAATATTAAGCTAAGTTCTAGCAACTTTGGAAGAAAATTATGTAAAGTGTATCAAATTTTGGAATAAAAATTCAACACAAAAATTTTATATTGCATTAATTAATTATTCTAAAAATAGAATTTTGAAATATTTTTTATATTAGTTCAAATAATAAAATAAAAATTAAATTGTTTAAATGAGTAGAAAATTTTGTAAATAAATAAAAATTGAATTTTTTTCATTCCAAGATAACTCATTGATTATCTTCATAGTAATAAAAAATACTAGAATCAAGATTAGATAGTATACATACCCACAAGAGGCAGCTTCAACTATTGCCATGCAATAAGCTTCGGTAAGACTAGTATTCAAGAATATGTGACCTTCATTTAGTACATGCTTGACTTGAGAATGCTCTAAACTTCCTAATAAGGTAACTCTATGTTGCAATAAATTTCTTTCTCTTATTTCTTCTATTAGCCACCTCTTGGGTCCATCACCTCCAATAAGAAATTGCACGTTTTTGTGGCGTGCACAAATTTCTGGTATAATACATGCCAGGAAATCAACACCTTTTCTATATACCAATCGTGATACTACAACTATAGTAACTAAAAAAAAAAATGATTGTTTAGTATTATTCTATGTTACTATATATGACCAGTATTAAGAATTGTAGCAACAATTTAGAAAACCTACTAAAATCTCGATTTCTTCTACTAACATCAGGAGTGAATAAGGCAGTATCTACGGCATTAGGAATAACAGAAACATCTTCTTTCTGTACTTTAGCTCTTAGAACAGTGTTTTCTTTCCCTGTGTGTGATACACATATACAGTGATCACAGTCAGCCAGAGATATTTCTAAACACTTGTTTGTTAATACAGCAGAGGCATCAGCAAAGCCAAATAGCGAATGATCTGTGAAAACAGTCTAAAAACATTCGTTAATGAGCTGTATTGTATTTTACTAATTACAGTTAAATTTATAAACACTAAAAAACTTAAATTACACAGACATAGCTATAGCAAAAATAAAGGTACAAATGCATAGACTAAAATTATTAACTCTATGTGATCTCTACCGCCAAAAATAAGGCCAAAGATTACCTTTAATCCCATCAGTCTACCAATCATCATCCCTTCATGCGCCAAGGCTGAGAACGCAGAGTGTCCATGTATTATCTCAACCTCCTCTCTTAGCAGAATATACCTGATCAGGGGAATTGAGCAAACCATGGTAGGCAATACACACTGGTTATAAAATACTTTGATCGGCAAGTAGTAAACTTTCAGGCCATTTGTCATATATCTCACTCCCACTCTGTCCTGATAAGAATGAGTAAGAACCACAACCTTGTGGCCTCGATCCAACAGACATTGAGACAGGTTGAAGATGTGCTCCTCGACTCCTCCCATGTTCGGGTAAAAGAAGTCCGAGACCATGCTACCATCATAAAACACAACAAAGGGTCCGTTAAAAATACATTAAAATTTTTCTCTTCCATATCAAGGTTATCTTATCCCCACAATCACTTACCAAACTTTGTGCCTTTTTCGATCCATCGTCGCACCCGCGGCAGCAATAGTTCATATTTTTTGGAAATACATTCACCCTCTACACTCTCTCTCAATCGGTGCGCTCTGTAAGCGAACGCACGTGCGATTTTGACACGCTACCAGATGATCGGAGTAAACAAATCACAAAATTTTACGTATGTATATACACTATAACATAAGTACGTGTATGTACGTGTATGTACGTGTTGCGTATATGCTATATATATATATATATATATATATATATATATGTAACGTAACGTCTAACTATGGAGGGTAAATTCACATGGCTGAATGAGCAATGGCTGTCGTGTATATTGTCGCGTCTCGCGCCCGCGCTAATGAATGGGTGAATTCAAGAGAAGATGACGGGAAAACGAGTCTTGGAGAGAACTACAGTGAGTACAAATTGTACTTAAATTACGTATTATTATTTTTACGTATGACGGAGGATGACTAATACCTTGGTATATTGCGTGATGCAAGGTGAATTTGGGTCAACAATAGCGGAGAGAGCGTGTGTATAGTTTCGGGGAAAAATTTTGCGCAATTGATGTATTCGTAATACGTATATAACATATAACATAATTACATAATTGTAATTAATTAATTATCAAGAATGATAATACATACATTATAATAATTCAAACTATACATAGTTGAATGATAATTACCACGTTTAAAAATACTCGTTAATAAATGTTGTTGGTATAACAATCAACAGGTTTTCTCTTTTCCTTATCGATGAACTTCCTTCTAAAGACAATTCAAACATCGCGCTAAAACCTCACCTGTCCCCTTGACCGTCAGAAAACTCGTAATCCCATGACCCTCCCCTTCCTCTGGAAGAACACACCTTGAACGTCGGCCTTTTTCAGCAGACGGATTTCGTACTCTCCTCTCCCTCCTCGCCGCGTCAGTAGTGTGGGTGCGATCCATCGAGACACATTGTGTGAGCGATGACAACCGTATCACTTCCATCACTACTACTACTACTGCTCCGGTTTATAGTCGCGAGTTATAGTTGTCGTCGTCATCCTTCGTCTCCACCTGTGCTCTCCTAGACACCAAACAATTAATCATCACTGTCACTTGGTTATATCGAACGTACGGGTGACCTGTCCTGTCCACGAATAAAAGAAGAGCAGACAACGAAAAAAAAAACAAGAAAGAAAAGGGAGCGGGCGCAGGACTGGGAGGAGCGAAGCGCGTCGTCATCGAAGCGCGCGCGCGCAGGAAGACACAGGCGCAGAAGTTGGGTGAAAGTCGCGACTTCGAGGAGAGAGATATATAGAAATTTCGCGCGGTGTACTGTGTCCATCTCTCTCTGTGTGTGTATTATACGTGTGTGTATATATAAAATATATAAAGCACTGACGACGCGGGACCGAGCGCGCGCGCGCACGCTGCAGCTTTTATCCATGAAAGGATCGGGATCCCGGCGCGGGGCGGCGACGACGACGACGACGACGACGGCGGCGGAAGAAGAGGAACGAGGACGGCTGGTTGTGGTGAAGAAGCAGCAGCAGAAACAGCAGCAGGAAGAAGCCTGATTGTACTGCGAACAGAGAGACGCAACTGTTTTTCTTTCCTTTTTTTCCATTTCACGATCATCATCATCGTCATCGTCAGCATCATCATGGACGATTACAAGTTTCTTTTCAAAGTTGTGCTCGTTGGGAACGCCGGTGTCGGCAAGACTTGCCTCGTCAGGCGATTTACTCAGGTGATCATTATTGTCATCCTCCAAACGCGCTGCGTAGTATATATCTATACTGCGCCGTTTCTTCGATCGAGTGTGTAAGCGCGATTAGGTATTCCGCGACGGCAGCAGTGGCGGCTGCTGCTGCTGCTGCTACGGTTGCTCTGCCGCTTTGTTTTCGCGCTTCGTGAACTTGTAACTGTAAATTCGGGACCATAAACGGAAAGATCGGGGATTGTTATGCAAGGTCGGGTTTCTTGTTTTTTTTTTCCTTTTTATATTTTATTGCGATGTCTGGAAGGAGGTCGATTTTAATGGAAAGTGAAGGTGACAGCTTTTTTTTCTTTCTTTTGTTTTAATAATAAAAGAGAACAGTTTGTAAATATGAGATAAGAGTATAAAAGATATTGATAAACTGTAGATTGGATAGATAAAATTATTATCACTTGGAATCATATATGTTTCCTAATGAATAGTGAATGTGTCTGCAGACATAATCAGTTTTGTAATTCAGGATGAGTAATGATTGCATTTTATTTTTTCAGGGTCTATTTCCACCAGGTCAAGGTGCAACAATTGGAGTGGATTTTATGATTAAAACTGTAGAAGTTGAGAATGAAAAAGTCAAGGTAAGAATGTTTCTTTTAAAAAGTGAATACATTTTCAATCCAATATTTTATTTATTGTATATGTTGAAATGAAATGATATTTTTAATTTTAGCTGCAAATTTGGGATACAGCTGGACAGGAGAGATTTCGTACGATAACTCAGAGCTATTACCGTTCAGCACACGCATTAATACTCGTTTATGATATTTCATGCCAGCCTACCTTTGACTGTTTACCAGATTGGCTTAGAGAAATTGAAGAATATGCAAGTAATAAAGTATTAAGGATATTAGTGGGGAACAAGATTGATAGAGAAGATAGAGAGATTCCAACACATGTGGGTGAAGATTTCGCACAACGACATGGCATGTACTTTTTAGAAACATCAGCTAAAGAGGCTGAAAATGTAGAAAGATTATTTATGGAAATTGCAGCTGAACTCATGGAGGTTAGTGTGATAATTTTTATGCTTGTCTGAAAATAGTAAGAATTTTATGAGATTGTAAAATACCATGTTTTTAATTATTTACAGCAAGCACGGTGCAAAGAACTGCCAAGATATGAACAAAATGCAACATCATTAAATGGCAAAACGACTACAATAGGTGATTCTAACAGTTGTGGCTGCAATCGGTTATCCTAAATAGAAATTCCTCCAATTTTTATCAAAACTAGACAAATAAGAAAATGCGACGAATTACTCAAAATATTCGTTAATCAAATGAAATTGTCAATGAATGAATGAATGGAGGGAAAGACTTGTGAACCGTTCAATTTTGTGATGTTTAAATGTGTTGCATTATGAGTTTAGTTGCTGTACATTTAAAATGTTTTCATTGAGGTATGAGTATTCAATTGGTGGAAGTGATATTGTAAGAATTTTAAAAATTTCATCTATTTTTTTAAAAATACTATTTATTTAATGGTTGTAAATTGTAGTTTAAAATCGTCTTTTTTTTAGAATTTTTATAGTTATGTGCAAGCACTTTTTTAAAATGTTGAGTTTAGAATGTTTTTTTTTCTATTAATACTCTATACGTAGTCAATTATATGAGATGTTAATATTCCATTGTGATTGAAAATTTCAAAAATTCGAAATCATCATGGAAGGCGACAGTTTGTTTTCCTTAGTATTACGTTATTTGACTTAAATTCACAACATAGTTAGTGAATTCTATAGTTTTAATTAATTCAAATAGGCATTTTAATGTCTTATCTTTTAAGACTTTAATTGCGTTTTAGGATCGCTCTAGTCTTTACGAGAATATGACGGCGGATTTTTTATGCATTCGCTTACATTTGGTGTCGGCTTTTAAATACGCTCTGTATAAATTCATGTACCTTTTAATAACTTAAATTATTTATCTAAATTTAAAAACAGTAATTTAACTTTGCTTTCTAAAAGTCAAACGTTTAGTATTATTGATATTGTTTTTAGATGATTTTCTGTTAGCATCACAACTTTTTTGTAATTCTAAAGTATTGATCACGTGTATTATTATGTACAAAGAAAGAAGTTGTTTAGTTTTAAGTGTTTTAATTAGGGATAACGAAGCATCGGATAATATTAATTATTCTTAAAAATAGTATTTTCACCGTTTTATAAAAATATAAGGGAAAAAAATAATAACTTTTCATATACTGAAAAAAACTAAACATATCAATTCACTCCGAGATACGTTTTCACAATTTTTTACTTGTAATTCATCGATCATCATTTAATAAGAAACGAAACGTCATACTCATTAATAAGTATAAAACTTCACGAATTTTCCACTTTTTCAACTACTGACATTCTGAATTTTATTTTGCGAAAAAGCGCTTTTTTATATTAATTTGTTTATCACTATGATATTATATACTTAAAAAAAATGCACCAATCGCGTTAAGGAATTTGTTATAATAAGAAAAAAAAAAAATTGATAAAGCTGAATTGAAGTTAGGAAATTGAAGTAAAAATTATTATGATGCAAATAAAAACCTTGTAAAACACCAAAAACATACTTTTCTATGATTCAACTTTACCTATATTTCTTATACCAATCCTGAAATCTGAAACTACATTTACAAAATCATCCATCGTACTTCCGAATTCTCTCACGATTTTAAATTAAAAGGTTTACGCTCATCACTCTCACTTTGTCTATACCTTGCAATCCATTACTCAAACCTGTTATACAACAACTGACATTTAGAAATATCACAATTTGGAGCGCGCGATCCTTTCAATCGGAGAGAAGGAAAACATTCCTAAAATACCACGCGCATAATTTAGAGCACACACACACATCATATATATACACACACGCAGCTGCCAATTACGCAATCCACTTTGGTATAATTACACCTCTATATACTTTCGAGACGTACTTGCTTTAACGAGCACTCGACAAGTCGTTGCTGAGTAGCCTCATCGTCAGCTACTGAATTTACCGGTGCCTCCAGACAATTACTGATGTACAAGCCCGTCTTGTTTTCTATTCGAGGACTCATCGCTGCGTAGACTATCGGTACTGCACCTTCCGATGGTGTCTGAAAATTGATTTATTGCATCGTTATATTATTATTGCTATTACTTTCTATAGCTATTAATTTATTAAATATAATGTAACTATATATACCTTTAAAAGAAAATTGCTCATGAACTTGAGGTGCCTGAGGTACGTATTCTCATGAAAAGAACAACTCTGTGTTGACGATACCTGGATGAACGGCGTGTACCGTGACGGGCAATCCAATTTCCCGTAAGAATTTCGCCAGGTATCTCGTCGAGACGACCTGAGCGAGTTTACTTTGAGCGTACGCTGCTCCAGTATCGTAATGTTCTCTGGAATGTATACACAAGGGATGCTTATATGCTTTTCTTTTTGCTTTTCGTGTATTCAATATATAATGTTGAAATAATGAGGTTTTTTGTAATTATATTACAAACTTAATATATAACTCACTCGTAGTTGTTGAAATTAGTAAAATCAATTTTACCAACAAGATGACCACATGAGGAAACGTTGATGATTCGCGAGTTATGATCTATAGTTCCGGTTTCTTTCAGGTGAGGTATTAAGGATATCGTTAGGTAGAAGTGAGAGAGATAATTCACTTGGTACTGTTGCTCGAAACCATCTACGGTCCGTTTATAAGGTATAAACATAACGCCAGCTAAAATATATAAAAAAAATATTTTAAGATTAATCATTAAATTATACTAAATACATACCCCATCTTAGTATAAGTACCATTGTTGATCAAAACGTCAAGTTTAGTGTAATTGCTTTTGAAGATTTCAACGAAATTTCTGACCGACTTTAAGCTCGAATTGTCTAGCTCTAAGATTCTTGCTGTTCCAGTTTGAACGCCAGATTCTCTAATTTCTTCAATAGCCTTTTGCCCCGCTGACATATTTCGACATGCTAAGTATTTGAGGTATAGTGATCATAAGTGAAAAACCTATTATGTAAGTATACAAAAAGAATAGCAGTAATATTTTAAGTTTCAGAGGTAATGAAAAATTATTAAAGATTTTCAAAATCATTAATGATAATCTTTTTTTTTCTTTTATTTATTTAGGCAATTTTAATCACTTTTTAGTGATTATTTTGCACGTAAAATTTCACTTAAACTAGTTAAGTAAAATACCAATGTTGCATGAACTTCTGAACCCTTTGAGAAAAACAGTACTTTGAATTCATAAGCTGACTGTTTCCAAATCGTTATAAAAATATAAATGATAAAATAAAATATTACTTTGTATGTTCATGAATTTATTTGTAATATATTAAAATTAATTATCATTTTCTCCCTTAACGGTTAACGTAGAGATTATCGCGCTAATAAGCCGTGATTGCGAAAACGTTTGGTTTTTGAGGATACATCATATGATCATAATTATGATCCTTTCACCGGTATTGTTGATAAAAGAAAATACCACGATACAGAAAACATAGAAGTGGATCGTGGAGCGTTTGGCAAAAGGGAAAATTTACAAAGTAAATCCTTAAAATTAATAAAGGTTTTAATCAAAATGAATGCATTGTTACGTTAAAAAGTCGTTTAGAAGCATAGAGAAGAAGGGAACTTTGTTCATTATTCCTCCTTCTAGTCTCCACTTATTTTTCCATGTCCCACTACACGGACATATTTAGATAAATTATTAATTTTCAAGAAGACAGCTTGACACGTTCATCTTCAAAAACGTTTATCTCATCAACATGTAATTTACTCTGATTGGATCCTTAGATATTTTCATAATTTACATGACACTTTGACTTTTCTATTACTAGTTATAAATTAACAAGCCCAAAAATAATTATGTTGTGTGTGTGGATATTACTCATGTGATACATACCAACAATCACTTTCATGTCACATTGCAAAAGCATACGCACAACTTCTGCACCCATACCTCGATTGGCGCCAGTAACAATGGCAACTTTTCCTGGCATTGCAGGTAACTCTAAAAAGTATTGTTCAAAACGTTACCATTGTTTTTTCTAGATTTTGTAAGGGAAACTTAGAATTTTAATTTTCCAAGAAAATTTTCTAAGATTCCATCATTGTTCAGAAAGCGAAAATAATTTGCTTTCTTAATTCTTATAGAGAAAGTTTGTAAATACATATGTAAATATAATACGTAGTGATTTGAAATTGAAGTACGTAATGTATTATAAATTTTTATGCTTAAATCTGATAATGAACTACAATTTTCAAAAGTTGTGATGTAATTTAATAGTGTTATATCTCCTAAATTATGTTTAAGATACGTATAGAATTTATTTTTAATTATCCAGGGAACATAGAGTTTTTTTTTTTAATTAATGCGTTAATTCGAAAAGAAATATCGTGTAATATTTACCCGTTACGTTATATTTTTTTTGTAGTTGATCAAAAAGTATTGAATTGCACGAAACCATATTAAACTTGACTTGAATCCAGACCAATTTAGCTACATATCGTATCTTTTTCCAAGCTGAAGATTTATAGTTCAAAATTAGATCGAACATTTTTACAAAAAAGATGCCAAGATAGATATCAGTTTATGATTGATGATTAAAGGACGAAAGTAGATAGAAATAAAACAAATATATTTAGTAAAATAGTATTTGACTTTATCGATTATTTAGGAGAGCAATTACAAAGTGTGTGATCGCTAACTAGCGACTCGAGCGACTGATGTGACGCGTTCGATGAGCATCGTCACTATTTTTTATCTTAAGTACATATTGAAATAATTTAATAATAATTTACGTTGCATGAAAATCTATCTATCCACTCTTTATAACACAATGCGCCGGCTATTAAATATTATGGTCATGTAAATTGGGGACAGGCCATAAAATGGTCATTCAACTCAAAGAGTGAGGAGAAACAAAGAAGCTGCGTTATTGACATTCAATATATTTGCCGCTCTCGACTAAATACCGATTTCTATGATTAATTTAACAGTTTTTAAATCGTCAAAATGCACTTTATGTCATTAACTCTGTGGTTGCCTCTAAAAGGATCCGAATAACCCTCAGATTATTCGTCCACATTGACTCACATAGCTGGAAGCGCACTTCTATACAATCGGAGTCTAGACAACCTCAGTAACCGAAATTATTGTTCCTTGCTGGGTATAGCTTTATTTGGCCGAAATTTTGTAATTAATTAATCTGTGAATGTAATATAGAGTAATCTTCTCGCGGAATATTTTCTATACATCATATTTTAATATTTAATTATTCACATAATTGTAAATATAAAATAAATAAATGAATTGTTTATGTTTTCGTTGCAAAATAAACATAAAAATTCACTTTTATCATATTTTCAATCTCTCTACTCACAAAATGGACCAATAAATAACACTTTTATTATTAAATAAACCTTTTACATTATACAAGAGTTTTTTCCCAAGTGTAATATTCATTTTCGTCACACAGCACAAAAGTGGGAATGTGGCATTTTCGGTTTCAGTGTCAGGAAAATAGTATACGCTCCACGGTGCATAATATACTTTTTTACGTAAAAACAGAGACAGATTGTTTTTTTATTTTACAATATATAGTAAAGCAATAATTAATTATCTACTTTGATAGAAAGTTTCAATTGAATTTTAATCGTTCAATTTTTGAAATCAAAGAAATGTTAAATTTTCGTTGCGAAAATTATTAATAAAACATCGTTGACGTCAGCTCAGCGTCGGTGGAGAGCATGAGTATTAAAGATTAAAAAAAAAACAATGAAAATTAAAACAAGTATTAAATTTAAAAGAATAAAATACTAAAACGGTAGAGTAAAATAAAAGTAAGTAAGAAAAAGTATTTTTCCCTTGAACTCCAAAAGCATTCGGAGTTATCCCCTTTTGCCTTGAGCCGACATAGTCCGTACTGGGCGAGAGAACAGGAGACGTCCTCTCCTGGACTAGTTGGCACTGGTGTTCAGACCAAGGAGGTCAGTCTTGGGCAAAGCACCAAGAGCAAGTGTGCTTCGAAATTTCGGAGCACAAGAAAATACCTCGGTGGGGAGGAATAGCGAGTTTTTCGCGACCGCTAGATTGGCTACTGTATAAGGGCAGCGGAAAAATTAGCGGTGCAACCTCCACACAAGTCGGCGGTGCGGTCCATTGATCGAGCCGTGACGTCGCGAGCTTTTGCACTCGAGATTTTCGGGGAAGAAGTCGGGAATATAGAGAAAAAGAAAAAATAAAATGAAAAAGTGCGTCAACTCCCCTTGCGACTTATTCCCGCGGCGTAGAATTTAATACCGCTAAAAGATTCAGGTTTATTAAAAAATATCTTATAACTATATTTACAAATTTCGGTTAGGTGTGTATACTTGTATGCGGATTTTCAGAAAAATAAATAAACTTTTAATTGAAAAATGTGCGTGTAAATGAGTGTTTGTGTAGAGTATACTTCATTTTTAACAATATATATAATTAAAATTCCACCATGATGCGTCAAGTTTGGCAGTGAACCTTCGATTGCTTGAGGAGATCGAGTTGTCCATCGTTGAAATTCTGTTCGTCGAAGTCGTAGTCGGTTGCATCTGCCAGTTGGTTTCTAGCCTGGTGCGATGAGCTCAAAATTAAATTGGATGCACCACATGCGCATCGAAAATCTGTCACAATTTTGTGTCCGCAGCGTCGTCGGCTGTTATACGGGCTATAAACCTTTAACGGTTGGTTTTTCGTCTTTCGCTACTTGCCGAGCGGCACTTAGCAACAATACGCTATGGACATCGCTTCAGATTTTCATTGATTGTTTGGGAATTGTATGTGTGTACTGAGCGATGATTTTTCTTAGTGCCTAAAAAAGGAATATTACACTCGTATGCTTTATTACAGCTGCAAGAAGCGATTGGCGTTTTTGACATTCACGACTATATATAATAACACACTCGTGCGTATAGATCGCGCATTGAAATAATTTCACGTTGTTACAAGGTTTGATGGATTTGAAAGCGCGTTCACGTAAAATAAAAAATTTTTCTACGCCGAGATCGTGCGAAAAAGCGTCAATCAGCTTATATATATATGTTTTACGCCTGATAAGTGAGCAATCATTTTTAAATTGACGCGATGGACACGATAGCGATTATGATACTGCTCACTTTTTTAAGCACTCTACACATATACTTCGTTAATTATTATACACGGCTCGGCTATGAGAAAATAATCGCTTATATGGTTATCACGCGCGTCGCTGAGGTTCCATCAGCTGCGCCGATGAACTTCGGTTGCACGTGTGGCACTATTGTCGCGGAAATTAAAAACATTCACCGTGTGAATACATGTGTAAGTCAGGTGAGCGCTTCCAAGCTTATACACCCGTTTTTCGCGAACACGAAAAAATCTCTTTTGTATTCAAGGAATCAAAATCTATTATGGATTATTTTTTGTAGACTTCGCTATTGTAGATAAAAATGTTACATGGAAAAATGCTTTGTTTTATTATTAATCAATATCTTATATAATTAACGTTTTTGTATAAATTGAAATCCTGTCAAGTAACCAGGAAAAATCGATCATTTGGTCGATTATATCACTAGTTTACACAAATAATTTTTGTAAAAAATGTTCAATGTAAAAAAGACGTGTTTTAAATAGTTTTAGTAGAAGTATATGTGCTTGATTTATTCTGAAATAGTATATTGTGTAACAAGGGGAGTAAATGAAATATTTTAAGCGAGGGTGAGATGTAGGTACAGCATGAGTTAAAATCGAAGACTGAAACAAGTGCTGTAACACCTCACCCGAGTCTGAAATAGTTCTTCCAGTGATATACGCCGTGTTTTTTTTCAACGAGTACTAGAGAGGACCTTATTTCATGCATTAAAGTTATGTAGGCGATTGCGCAGTTCGAATTGTGCACCAGACGAGTTAGAAACGGGGAAAAAAATTGCATTCTAATCACGCTTGGAATGTGCGATTTTCTACACAGATTTTAGATGAAACGAGACCCATCTTATGCACATCTGAGAAAAAATACATTCTAATTTAATATAAAAAATTTATACAAATTTAAAAAAAAAATAAAATATTTTAATAAAATTTATTTACATAATAATACATCAAAATTCCTTTAAATCTTGATGGTTTTGTAAATTCTTGATGATCAATAAAAATTGTTACTAAACCGTGCGAAGCTCTGTAGAATTGCTGCATTGTACATGTGTGAAAAATTCTCAAGCTCTCTAACTACATGTGTAATTATAGGTATACAGCTAAGTACATCTAATTTGGCTAATTGTAATAAATAATTACATATAACATTTATCTTCAATAGTTGATAATTAATCGTAGCAAACTGTTCATAGATGTACATACATATTGAAATGTGCTTAACTATACCAAATTATACCCATAAATAAGTTTTATTTTTTTACGCTAATAAATATGGACATAACAGTAGAATAGCAAATATAATTTGTAGAAACTAAGTACTAAGAAGTTGGTAGTGGATTGTGAATATTTTATCTCTATATATTACTTTATATTTACTTTGTGTGGCAAAATATAAAACATTGACGTTCATTGTGCGTAAGAAAAACATACAATTCGACTGAAATAAACGTATAATATTACTGTTAAGATATTCTTTTACTTAACTAACGCACATTATAAAAAAGAAAAGAACAATGGAAAAATGATAAATATATAAATAATAATTCTTTTTTTATAGAAACATTTTCGTCATTCGTTTTTTATTTCAATATAAAATAATTTATAATACATTTTAAAAATGCACTTGTAATAAATACGTAGATAAACAATTTTCTCATTACATAGTTTTTAGAAAATACTCGCTTTAGTTACATTATTTAAACTCTACATAAAATTTTAACTTTAAATACTATCTGTCGGAAATTCGAGTATTTATGTATAAATTCAATAATTTATAAATTATCACTCAAAATACTTTGTATGTTATCATCAACAATATCTTAAGTATAAATTAATTGATAATTATATAGAATATACAACATTACATAAATCAAACAAAAAGGAAAATAAAGAATACTTCTTTTCAGCATTTAATCTCAACAACAATACTACGTTGGAACGTTTTGTAGGTTCACTTGTTTGAGCGAAAGCTCGAAAAGTCGATCTTGCAAGGCTTCGTCGTCAGCCAAGGGATTAATCGGCGCTTCCAGGCAATTGTTGATGTACAGGCCGGATTTATCCTCAATCTTCGGACTGACTGCTGCAAACGTAATGGGCACTGCGCCTTGTTTCGCCGCCTGAAACACAATAATTCGGGTCATTCATTAACTTCTAATACTAATAGAGATAATTAGAAGGAATTATCGTTGAAAGTTAACCTTGAATATGAAATAGCCAATGCCTCTGAAATACTTCAGGTAAGAGACATCGAAGAGATCGGTATTCACGACACCTGGATGGACAGAATGTACTTTAATGGGCAGCTTCTTATCTGTGAAAAGTCGCGTCAGACTCTTGGTAAATAGAACCTGAGCAAGTTTGCTTTGCGCGTAAGCCTCGCCAGTCAGGAAATATTTTCTGAAAAAACAAGAAAAAAAAAATTAAAGCATATTATTATTCTACTCTTTGCGTTTTTTTAGAATTGACACAGTTGTGTCATCGTATATATGCAAGATAAACAAAAATTGTTTCGTTGCTCAATCATTGACCATGATTTTGCACTTTCATGATATATATTGCATTTCACTTACTTATGATTAATATCATCAAAATTGATTGACCCTAGAAGATGCGCACACGAAGAGACATTAACGATTCGTGAGCAACGTTCGGGTGTACCGGCCTTCTTCAGTGAGGGGATCAATAACATTGTCAGCAGAAAGTGCGACAAATAATTCACACCATATTGCTCTTCAAAACCATCCTTCGTTTCTCTGTACGGCGTGAACATTATTCCAGCTAATATAACAACAAAATCAATTGGTTATTATATATAAAATATGTAAAAAAAAAGAAGAAACATTAGAAAAATTTTTAAAATTACCATTGTTGATCAGAATATCCAACTTATTGTAATTCCTCTTGAATTCATCGGCGAATTTCCTGATAGATTCGAAGCTAGAATTGTTTAGCTCCATAACTCTCGCTTTGCCGGTTTTAACGCCAGATTCCCGAATTTTCTGAACAGCTTTGTCGCCCGCTGACGTGTTTCGGCATGCTAAAAATAAAAAATATTGAGAATCTCATCGGATCTTTGCATTTAAATGAGTTGCCATAGTTGGAATCATGCTTACCTATTATCACTTCCATATCGCATTGTAAGAGCATTTGGACAATTTCGACGCCAATACCACGGGAACCGCCGGTTACGATGGCTATCCTTTCTGGCATCTCTGGTAATTCTAAAAATTTTATTATAATTTTATAATGGTATTAATCATTCGCAACGTTCTGAAATATGTAGGAAAAGGTGAAATCAGAACTATTTTTATTTTTAGTTGACTATGTCCATTATTATTTTTTATTCTTGTATATATTTTACTTTCAATTAAGGACATCTATATACATAAGTTATACTTGAAGCTACTTTTTATACATATTTTTTTTCACTAAACTACAACTTATTTTCTTACAAACGATGAACTTCTCTGCACTTTTTCTATTAAGATTCCGCATACAGATAGCAAATGTTTGTTAACCAAAACCACTTCATATATATACACGGACATGATTTCGCAATCCCAAACCCGGTAAATATTTTTTTTTTCTTCCCTGACATTATAACGCGCGATTTGACCTATAGATACACGCCGTTATACAGGCTCGTGAGAAATGCTGATTACGAAGAGTTTCGAAACGCTGCAGGAGCAACAGCGCAGTTATAATACAAACATACATTAGTTGACGCCGCACGCGCGGCATAGTGTCGAAATGCGTCCCAGGAATATTTTTAAAATTATCCGATGGCCGTATTTAATTATGTGCACGAATGGCGTCGTAAAAAGTTCGATTGAATGGATCGTTTCGCATGAAGATGATGCGAGATATATTATATCGTGAATTGTTATAAGTATTAATGTGGGTTAACAATTCAGCGTCAATATAAAGTTGTTAATTTAGAAAGTATAAGAGGTTTAGGTTCATGGGTGTAAGAGCGGGTTTCACTCGGCGATTATGTCTAGTATGTGATGCTATGTGGTCGCCTGTGAATTGTATATATGTATGAACCGAAATAATAAAATCGTATATAGCGATGATCAGGATACACAATTGATTGTATATATTGTGTCTTATGATGATAGTCATATAGTTTCTACTACAGTACTTCAAACTTAAATTATAATAAATGTATCTACAAAATACGTCAATTTGTTAGTAATAAATCAAAATCGTAACAATTGTTCACTACGCGCTACATGTTCGACCCACACTCTACTTACATCAATTCATCGACATTAAAAACCAAAGACCAAGAATAAGTAAAAAAAAAAATACCACCAACCTGTCTTGTTATACTGGGCATGGATATGATCCTGGAACACTTCCTTAATCGCTACGACGTTATATTTGACTTGTAACAACGCCCAATCCATAGCATATTTCAAGCTGGACCTACGTGCCAGGCCAAGACTCATTATTGCAGTCATCGCGGTGCCTAGGATAATCCAGAGCATACCCGTCACACTTTGCAACGGCTTTTTACTATTGTTGCTGTTGCTGTTGTTTTCAACGACGACGATGGAGAGAGAGTCATTCGATGAGCTACCAGAGCTCCACGGCATTCGAAAGTCACCGCGCGACTAAAAGCAGGTGTGGTGTGGTGGTGGTGGTGGTGATGGTTGTAGTGGGGCTGGATAGACGATGCTGATGTTGGGCTACAAGAAGAGTATACGTATGGATACTTATACGATATGTATGTGGTTGGTTGGTTATGATGGTTTGGTATAATTTAGGTGCATAGTGGAAAAGTATTGTGGCAAGGTGTATAGTGGTGGATGGATAAATTTTGTGTTTTTTTTTTATTGTGGTGGGAGGTGTTTGTTTTGGTAGAGAGTATATAATATAAATGTTAGTGAGATGTAATAGTTGTGTTTGCGTATTTAATTTTGTTTATGCGGTTGTTGTTCAACTTAGATTTATTTTATTTTTTGTTGTTGTTGTTGTTATAATAAAACTACTTGCTCCTTGGCACTTTAGTTAAAAATCAGGATAGCACTGAAATTCAGTGACAATAAATTTCTTTATTTTATCTTTCTAGCAGTTGTATGGAGCATATTTCTAGCTTCTGAAATGCGTAAACAATTCACTTTGAATTGATTTTTTGTTCACATGAGATCTCGTACACAAAAACTTGGAAAAGCTTTTTTTAAAAATAAATTTTTGTTAAGAAGTGTAAATAGAATGTATTGTACATACATTTTAGAAGAAATGAGTTTTTGACATGAGAAATTAAGTAAATTTTACATACATTTTTTCACTGCAGGGTCAAGAATTTCAAATAAATTATATAGTATATGTTTAGGTAATTGTTGTAAAAGTAATTGTATTGTATGTTCATGTTGAATATTGCAAACCAAAAGACAAATGTCTTGTCTCAAAGGTGTTAAATACATATTAATATATTTTTTTTAGTTCATTAAATTTAATTTATTCGTTAATTTATTATGTTTTTTTTATATTATTTATCATATTTGAGTTTCATCATCTGTTACGTGTTTCGTTTAAATAAATAAATAAAAGATTAATAGCATATATGCATATACCTATGTAAACAGTATTATTATACTTGCCAATTCAATCCAGAACTTTATTATTTAAATATTTCCGAGAATTCAATGATTGCCAAAATATTTAAAATAATTTACGACTATTTCGTTTTCAGAAAACAGTACAGTAACAAGTAGCTTTCAGTTAAAGAATCTATAATTTAAAGCTGCTCCAAATTTTTCTGTACACGCACTGTATATAGATTTCGTCACAGGTCGATTTCGTATATTGGATACACGGCGAAGAAAAAAAAAACTGCAGGAGTATCGCACTATTAAACTTCTTGGGCAAGCAAAAAGAAGCAAGTGTAAGGTTTATTGCACGGGAACGTGAGTATAACGATACCCACACGCATGCGTGAATTTCACAGGTTTCCCGTGTGCGCTACTTAGCTATATATAATTAAACACGAGATCCGCGGCACTGAGATCACGTAAATTTTTTGCCCTCGATTAAAAAAAACAATAAGTATGTTGTAATACAGAAGTTTATTAATAATTCCTGTGCAAATATTTATATATCGCTATAACGAGCGTTGACCTATTATTAAATAAATTATATCAATAATGTCGGTAAAAATATTATCATCAATGAAGAAATGGGAAAAATAATAAATATTTTTTTCTAGGAATGTTTGTTTTTGTTGGAGTATATCGTTGCCGTATTATACAGTTTTACACGTATCATCGTGTGTCGAGTATCCGCGGGGAAATGCATATACTGACTTAAGAGTAAAAGAAAGTTAACGGTAAATCCGTATCGGGATCTTGCTCGTGACTTTCTCCTCGTTGGAAACGCTTTTACTATATACTATAATACCGAGACGATGATGATATATAAATGCCATAACAGCTATGATATTTTAAAAAACACAACCGATTAATATTTTTAGTTGAAAGATGTCTTTTTTAGAATATTATTTCTAAAAATAATATATACCACTATTTTTGTGAACGTTTCAAATTACAAAAAATATTATTTAAAAAATTATATATACTTAAGGGCTCTTCGCGCGAATTAAAAATAATTAACGAGCGGCAAACAATGTTATTGGTTATACTATAGTTGTTAACAGTTTATAGCAATTAAATCGAAATTAGTACTTATTAGCGAACCGTAAATTTGGACAATTAAAGTCACGTTTACTCTGATTCGAGAAACAGGTTTACCAGTATAGCTAATTTAAATATACCGCGCGATTTTCGAACTGACAAAATTTTCTGCTAACCGTACCGCAATGTATAAGATTCCTAATAACAAGTCTGGTAAGTTTCTTATATATACGAAATATTTCACTATCTATGTCGTCGAGATGATAATTTTTCATTGATAAAGCCAGTACTTAACCTATCCACAGTTCCGCTTCTTTGCACATTCGCATCACAGATTGTCATTCTAAATGGTAACAATCCCTAAGGGAGCGTCTGCATAAGCAGAACCGAGATCTGGTCCTCAAAGCTTCCTTGGGTTCCGACTATCGACCTGTTGCGAGACTACCAAACGAGGGAGTTCATGCCAACCTCGTGAAAACACAAGGCTTAACCTCAAATTAGTATAATAAGTCAGTTGATATATTGTTGTGTTTTTACAAGATTGGCATGAACCCCCGCCTTCGATAGTCTCGCAACACATCGATAGTCGGAACCCATGGGAGCTTTGAGGACCAGAACTTGGTTCTGCTTATGTAGACGCTCCCTAAACAAACCATACCTTCATCACCACGATAGTACAGAAAAACAAAGCACAGTTATATTCACAAAACAAATGAAACAGCACACAACTTACGCGCGCAAGTCCTACACGTACCTGCATCATTCACAAACTCTCTTCTCTCTCTCTCTCTCTCTTGTTTTATTTTCTTCTACACAACTCAAAACCACTTGTTCTTGTTCCCCTACCGCCTGTTGTTGTTGATTGTCAAAGATCGCTGTCAGATGTCGTTGATGGTCGTATCTTTTTTTTGATAAGCGCAGCGTCATATCGTGCACACACCCATTGGCGATTTGGCAGCACCACATAGCTGATAGCCAGCACACTTCGCGCGTGTACACACACATATATATATATATATACATCTCTCACTCTCTCCTCCTCGTCAGTGGTGTTGCTGTCGAGAACGCGTATATCCGTATACACGTAAGTAATCCCCAGGAGGAGGACGTGTATCATAAGCAATAGCCAGTGTAGCAGTAGCACGCGCGCGACGAGTGAGAGAGAGAGAGAGCTCCGTGTGATCGTATATATATTTAAGTGTCGTGTCACACGTAAATGTTTTGTGGGGAAAGACACCTACAGACGTGGACTGTGATATTTAGCTCGATTTTCCTGTAAGAAAGAAGAGAGAGAGAGAGAGAGAGAGAGAAAGACACTCACGTGAGTATTAAAAAAGTATATTGCTTTATTAAGTATGTGAGGGAGAGAGAAAGAGAGTTAATTATTGAAAAAGCTCGTGCGTGAACGATTGGAGCCGATTCGGATCTCGGCCTTGACTTCCTTTAATTTTGTCAATCGACGACGACGACGTACGCTTAATTGAGTACATACACACAAAACATTGTAGTTGTACTAAGTCTATACTTAATATTATAGAAGCGGATATAGAGTTATAGAGAGGAATAGAAAAGAGAGAGGGAGAGTGTAAGTTTGGATATAGAAGAAACGTATATATGCGTGTGATTAATGTGGCATTGCACGTAGGTATATATGGTATAGCACGATTCGTTTGTTCACGGAAAATTCTAGCTTTTAGCTCTATATAGTGCACACTCAAGCGTTATTTTGGGGCAAAAACGTAACAGATATCATACGTGGACTTTCAGGTTATCCGATTTCAGAGTACACGCACGCATATATACACGCGTAATATATTTTTAAGCCCAAACGCGTGTCAGTGAAAAACTTTCCATTTTTAGAAAGTAGTCAGGTGAATAATTTAATGTGACGATTGGTGAAAAAAAAAAAAAGAAGTGTCCCTGCCGAAATTCCGTCGCGGTGCGCTTTTGTATGTTGACGCGGAAAAAGTATGTGAATGCGCGCTTCGTCGAACGCGGTCGTGTATATAAGAAAAAGAAAAAGGAATAGTATCGTGCGTCGATATTGATAGGTATTAGCAAGTGAAATATACGAATTGCAACGGCGTGAAACGAACTGTATGTCGCGTTAAGTATCGGCAATGCTATAGGAAGGATAAAAACCTTAATTGCTACATTGAGTATTAACATTTTATCATTTGCATGATTAAGCAAATTTTTATGATACATGGGTTTTTTTTTCTTGATAATAGTTAAAAGAGAGGGACTATGTCTATGCGTGTTACTATAGTGGGATTAAACAATTTGGATTTTTTTATTTGTTTGTTGAATTAAGATGGTGCAATGACTGTTTGCTAATTAGAATGACTTTTTTTCTTGTAGAATGGCAGACACAGCGAGTTCTAGTACTGAAGGTACTTCACCACCACTGGAGAAAGGATGGCCTGCGTTAAAGCAAAAAGTTATCCAAGACAAAATTCAAGTTGCACAATGGGCACTTAGACTCATCGCAATTCTCTTCACATTTGGGTACCTAATTCCAATATTTGGGTAAGTTGAAATTGTAAAATGATATTAAAATTTGTTGGTTATTTTAAAAATATTAAATTTATATTTTTTACTGTTATAGAAATCCATTCGACTGTTATTACAAAGTATTACTTAGTTGTACAGCAACAAACATTCTTCGGCTTCATCAAAGATTACCCAGGATTTCATTCACAAAAGAATATTTAGCATCATTATTCCTTGAAGATTCATTTCATTACTTGTTTTATTCATTGATTTTCCAACATGCTTCACCAGTTACAAGTAAGTTATAAAAGTTTGAAAAAATATCTCATGCAGTAAACTAAAAGAATTGTTTTGATCCAAGAATGACTTTATTTTCTAGTGGTGATAGGCCCAGTGTTCCTCTTTGCTTTACTACACTCTGCAAGCTATTCTTTGACGCTTCTTGATGTAAGTACCTACATGTAATTAAGATAACTTCATGTCATCTTTGCATAATACTAGTCTAGATGTCTATGAAAATTCCAATGTCATCCTTCAGAATACTGATAAAAACATACTACAAATTTAACTCAACTGTAAATTTATCTATTTTTGCAATTTTTTATTTATTATTACCATTATCATTAAATTAGTAAAACTTTTTTTTTTAATAAAAAAAATGTTGTTAATTAATCATTTTGATGAGTTTTCATAGAACATTTCTATTCAGTTAAACAGTAATTAACTTATATACTTATTTTACAGTGCTTAGGACAAAACAGCTGGTGGGGAGCTCGTTTGTTGATTTCCCTTGTTGAATTTCAATCTCGTAATATTTTGAGACTTTGTGCTCTATGTGAAATTCTTATTATGCCTCTAACTATATTGTTGATATTCACGTAAGAAAAATTGATGATTTATTATATTAAATTATTGATATTTATGTTACTGAATTTGGTCTAATTTGTACAAAATTAAATTTATTTTTAGTGGAAGAGCTGGACTTCTTACTCCTGTTGTTTACTACCAATTCCTTCAGCTGCGATTAGCTTCTAGAAGAAATCCATTCACTCGTAATATCTTCACAGAGATCGCAGAATATTTCAATCAGATTGGTATGAAACCAAGTGTGCCTCAATTCCTTCGAACTGTAATTCTGAGTCTCGTTGATGTAATGCGCAAAATGACGCCAATTCGACAACAATAAAATGTTGAGCAAGAAAAATATCAAGAGAGAACTTTTGAAGCTCTAGGATTAGTCATGGTGACTAATCCGTTTTATGACTTATAAAGTCTAAACAAATTTGAAGGATTCTTTTATTTTTCGAGTATAATTAATAGTTTGAATTGTTACCATTTTGATCTTATTTACTGGGTTTTGCAGATTTTTTGCCATGTGCCCTTATATAATTTCTATAAGTTCATCAATATTACGTAAAAAGTTTAGTATACGTATTAATATACGCTAAATTTTTAGATATTCTTGTTTATTATTTGAAAAATTATTCCTGGTGCAGATATAAATAAAATAATCTTCATTAAGAAAGAACTAAATGTAAAGATTGGCCATGATTTTTTACACAATGCAAAAGTTAAAATGTACTTCAGAGTTAAATGATTTTGGACGAATTTGAACACTTATTAATAATAACATATGTGGTCCAAAACTGCAATCACTATTTAAATAAGATTAATTTCATCTTTAAATCAAATTTTAACCACATTCCTCTCAATTTTTTTTAATAGTGGTGTGTTTTTGAAGACGAATGAATGTATGATGATAATTTTGTAAAGTTAATAGGAGTGAAAATTGTCCAAATATCAGTACTTGCCTATTTTAATATAAATAGAGATTTTACATGTTTGAATGATAAGTAAATTTAATTGCAGTCTGATCAAAGTCTTTGTGTACATTTGTATGGAAAATTATTTTAAATTTGTCATTTATTATCAATAGCATGAGTGGTATTAAAATTTTTGAAAATTTAATTATGATATATTCTACGTAACATGTTTGTTTAACCATTCTGTATGTATGTTAAATGGTTGTAGCACTAATTAATTGTATATTATGTAATTGTTTTGTAATAGTAATTTATCATGATTTTTGTTCATGCGGGCAGGGGAAATATAAAACTCCACTAAAAATACTATAAGCCTAAGATCAATGATTTGTTATATATGTTATTTTGATCTATCGTATTTAGGGATGTATCACAATGTCTTGATCGTGAAATGATGCAATTGTGTATTTGAACAGTACAATTTTATGCTGTGGTCTATGGTTGTTTTTTTAAATAAAATACAAAAATGTTCATCTTTTGTGTACCTTTTTCTAATTTATTGTGTAATATCTATATCCAAAGTGGAAATCAATCTTTCAATGATTCACTTTGTAAAAATATTCTTCAATATAAATAGGTTTTTTCCTTATTAAAATTAGAAATTATCACAGATCAAATAAAAAATCACAACAAAATTCAGAAACTGGAAAAATAATATTATAGAAACCTGCATCAAAAAGTCAGCATTTACAAGTCTTATTAAATTAATATTCAATTGTAAATGTTACCATTTTTAAGTACATGCTAAGTACATTTCTTTTTATTTTTGCAAGAATAAATGAAAATAAAATTATTGAACACCAAAATAATAAATATTTTTATACTAAAGGTCAAAATACTTAAATTTTGTATTACTCTCAAATTTTGGTTTTAGAACAAAATGTCTTATTTTAGTATTATGATGTAATAAAATTTTCACTGATTAAAACTAAATCCATAATTAAATAATAGAATTTCTAAAATAAGAAGATCTAGGGATTAACTCCCAATGTCTCTATGCTTGATTTTCAATACTTACAATTTGCAGTACTTATTTAGTTGTCAGTATTGCAATTTCCGAATTTCGGTTTTATTTATTTTTTTTAAATTTTATTTATAGATTATAAAATTTTCAAATGTAGAACAATAAATAGATCTGAATTTTTCTTTGACGTTGCGAATTTTAGACATTATATTTTGAGATCAAAAAAGTTCGAATATTCCCAAATAAACTCTGTGATAGTTATTAAGATTTCATGTTTTTACCTGAAAATTGAAAATAAAAAGTCAAGAAAAGTGTTGTAAAAGATAAGTAGATAAAAAGTTTTTCATTTCCTCCATACAGAATTTTGAAATATTAAAGTTTTATAAATTATTAGTAAACATTTTTTTGAAACGTAAAATATGTTAATCAGATTTTATGATATATATAAAACACAATTATTTCGTAATATTTTTATGTTTCAAATTACATTACAACATTTTAGTCAAATTCATGAGCTACAGAGTAGGATATTTTTCTATTCAATATATTTAATAAGAAGAAAATAAATAATTATATATCTATAGTTCCACTAATCCACTGCAAACTGCAATTTGCAAATTAATTCGTAAACAGCCTGACTAGCGTAGTACAAAAAATCGCCACACACGTTTGACTAACGAAGCGCTGTGTTCGCGCGGGGGCAGCGCGAGCGCGAACTGCGATGCGCTTGAGCATGATTTCCGGCTCCCTTTTTCTCCTTTCTGCCGTGAGACGTCAACATGGCCGTAACGACGATTTCGAAGAAGCGGAAGGTTTGTGCAAATTTACTGAATTGTCACTGGATTTGTTGCAAAAATATTGCTATTATTGGATAATGCAAAGGATTTTCTGGATATTTTTACCGAACCTGGACGTCTTCCACGTGAAAAGTCACAGGATTGAACGGATACGTTGGCGGTCACTGACGCAAAGTTTTCGTATCCTTAGACGTAGCAGCACGATTTTGGAGTTTATTATGAACTGTTAATGAAATTTTGAGTGTTTTGTTTGGTTCGCGAGTGAATTTTACTATACTGCGTCTTGTTGCAAATTTTTTTGCAATTTCGTGTATATGTTGTTGTGATTGTGTTTTTAAGTAGGGTTATATATAACCTCACTTTTTAATACTGTTCAGCTGATGTTTTGTTTTATTTTAACCAAGTGGAATTAACTTTCCTTGTTAAAATGTTTCTATTCTATTTTTTATTAAATTTCAAGTTTTAAGGTTCCTATTATTGATTTTGTTCAGTTACTTTCATTAAAAACTTGTAATAGTTAAAGTACTTTGTAGTACTAAGAGTTTACATGTTCAAATGTTTGGTATATTAACTATTTATGTCTTTTAAATTCATACCATGCTAAGTTTATCACAGGATAAAGCTTTAAAAATTAAGAAAATCCTTTGCAGTATCTTTATTTACAGAGAGGACACAATTAAAGGCAGTTCATTACTTTCTGTTTTCAAACTATTTTCATACACATTTAAATAGTGTTCTCTTTACTTGTATGAATATTAAATTACATTATTCCAATATTTTATTTCAGTTTGTTGGAGACGGAGTCTTCAGGGCTGAGTTGAACGAGTTCCTGACTCGTGAGCTCGCCGAAGATGGTTACTCCGGTGTGGAGGTCCGTGTTACCCCACAAAAGACTGAGATTATTCTCATGGCTACCCACACCCAGAGCGTTTTGGGTGAAAAGGGAAGGAGAATCAGGGAACTGACCTCTGTTGTACAGAAGCGTTTCAACTTCAAAGACCACAGCATAGAATTGTATGCTGAGAAAGTTGCTACCCGAGGACTTTGCGCTATTGCTCAGGCTGAGTCTCTTAGGTACAAGCTGATTGGTGGACTTGCTGTCAGAAGGTAAGATATTTTTTATATCTAATTTCATTATTTTGAGTAACTGGAAGGAATTAAGAAAATAGAATGCTTTATGGAGTTGTGGAAGGGAAGAAAAACTTTAGAGTTTCTTTATTACATTTTTAAGTCTAAATATAATAAACAATATAATAAGTGTGACATTGCCCATGAAAAGGGGCATCTTTCAAATGTTCAACCTTAATTAAAATACTTTTATATTACTTAAAATCTTGAAATATCAATTTCATTAATCACTGTACAGTGATAATTTCAATCTTTATATTTTATTTGAAAAGTTTTATGAATGCAAGGCAGATCCATTTTAATTTTTTTTAACTTTATTGAAATTCTGAAATAATATAAAGTATAACCTTTGAATAACAAGAATAAATAAAATTTTTGAATGATAAAAAATGCTAATGCTAAACTTAGTTTTGACTCCATGAATTTTTCAATTTTGTTTATCTAAAATTGTATTTGTGACAATTTATTCTGCACATATTCAAATAAAATAGTGGTAATAATATTATTGATACAATTTAATCTTCTGTTATTAAGTAATAAAAGAATTCCTATAACAAATATTATTACTATAAAAAATTTTATAATGAATTTAAAGAATAAAACTAGTTTTTAAGCTTATATGAATTCAAAATGGTCAATTTATTAAATAATTAATTTTTTGTGTTTAGAGCATGCTATGGTGTCTTAAGGTTCATCATGGAGTCTGGTGCTAAGGGTTGTGAGGTTGTTGTCAGTGGTAAGCTCCGTGGTCAGAGAGCCAAGTCCATGAAGTTCGTTGACGGACTCATGATCCACTCTGGAGAACCAACCAATGACTATGTCAACGCTGCTACCCGTCACGTACTCCTCAGACAAGGTAAAGTATCACTACAAATTTATCAATTAATATAAATTATGAGTTATATAAATTATTTATTAATTAATTTGTTTTGTAACAGGTGTCTTGGGAATCAAGGTTAAGATCATGTTGCCGTGGGATCCCAATGGCAAGAATGGCCCGAAGAAGCCTCTGCCTGACAACGTTATTGTTCAGGAACCTAAAGAAGAATCATACTACTCGACTCCAGCTTCAGAAGCTAAAGTAATTAAGGATGTTCCAGCGCCAGCACCAATCCCTGTTTAAACACCTAATGGGATTTTAAATTTTCAATAAAATTTAAAAAAAAATCTTAAAAAAACTGTTCTCATTTACTTACAAACCTAAAGTTACTTCTTTAATTGAAATTCTATGCTTTGATTTATTGGTTCATTACCAATTAAATTCGTTCGTAAATTAATCAGTAATTATAAAAAGAATAAAAAGAGTGTCCATTATAAAAAAGAAAACAAATAATGGCAATTTTATTTATTAAATTAATTTAATTGAATATTTATGAAAAATTACAAACTTTAATACATGATACAATAATTAACCAAAGCTACGTCATGAAGGGGTATTGTGATATTTACGTCCCTGCGTACGTCGCTCTCGACGTTTTTATCTAATCACAATTCACATGTGTGTTGAGCGTGTAGTGCTTTCTGCTATAAGTATACTTACGTTTGCGTTCTCTCGTGTGAGAATGTATACTGTGCTACCGTGCTGCACAGAGTAAGAATGAATTCATAAATGCGCTGGAACAGTGCGATTTTATCAGTGAGAGCGCAGTACTTATATACTACTTACTACACGCACTACGATTCAGTGGCTAGAGAAGCTAGAAATGAGTCAGAGTTGATGGAATAAGATGCGATCCGATCGCGACAATCGACGATGGAGTGGAAAACGATCGCTTTCGCGATTTTGATTGTGAGTTTGTGTTTTTTAGCAATTCCGATCAGAGTTCAACCGGATACAAGTTTCCAGGATGCCAAACTATTCGAGGCGTACGTCGCTGATTATAACAAATCGTACAAATCCAATCCGGCGGAGTACGAGAATAAATTCCAACGATTTCAGGTGATATATATATATATATATATATACACATACATTGTTTTGGCTTTAAGGTTATAGTGGGAAAAACAATTTATGTTAGAAAGTACTATATTGGCAACAATGGCTGTATTTTGAATTGAAGATTGTTGTATCGTTAATAAGTTGTTTATACATGATTTTTGAAAAAAATTGAAATATACGTTTATTATCGACTTTGTTTAATATAAAAAAAAGAAATAAACTTGAATTTTGTGAAAGTAAATCAGTATTTAATTAATTTTTTATTTAAAAATATGTATTATTCAAAATACAGTGTTAAGAATGCATAATTTTGCAGAAATCTCTTCGAAAGATTGAAACTTTAAACAGGCTGCGAAGTACAGAGGATAGTGCTCGCTATGGAGTAACAAAATATTCAGATTTGACAGAAGAAGAGTTTCTTGCTCTAAATCTAAGACCTGATCTTCCAACTCGAAGTCAAAAACACCATGGGTGCCATTATCATCATGATCATTCTCATAAGAGATATGAAAGAGCTGCAGTGGTTTTACCACAGAAATTTGACTGGAGGGAAAAAGGAGTTGTTACAGCAGTAAATAGTCAGGGAAATTGTGGAGCTTGCTGGGCATTTAGTGCTGTTGAAGTAGCTGAATCAATGTTTGCCATATCTAATAAGACATTGCGTGCATTTAGTGTTCAAGAGGTATTTATCATATCATATAAGTGCTATAAATAACTGTTAAAAGTATAAACTTAGATATTAGTATTTTATAAAATAATTTCATTAATATAATAATATAATTGAAATTATTCTTACAGATGATTGATTGTGCAAAAAATAGTAATTTTGGTTGTGAAGGAGGAGATATTTGTAGTTTGCTTGAATGGCTAGTTGCTTCTAAAACAAAAATCTTACCAGAAATGAGTTATCCTTTAACAAGGACAACTGATGCTTGCAAATTACAAAAGTATTTATAAAAAATTTTATTAACTAAAATTATATATCAAATTTTTTATATAATTTATTTATTGTTGTTTTCTAGGACAACTGCTAAGACATTACCAGGTATTCGAATATCAGACTTCACATGTGATAAGTAAGTCATTCAAAGATAAATTACAGAAACTTTATCTTTTTAAGTTTATTTTTACTCAATAAACTATTTCATTAAGAAAATCATCTTATTACATTATATGGTGTCAAAGTTATTACCAATGCCAGTGTATACCAGGCACTAAGTTTGTTATATAATAACTCAACTTGATCATTATTTAATGCTAGGATAGTTGATGGCCTTGAAACTGGAGGACATGTTTCTATTTTAGAATGCACTTGCATTTTTTTATTTGTATATTTTAAAATATGTGTTTTTATGCAGACATTTCACTATTTTAAAGAATTTTTGCAGATATTTTAAAAATTGATTTTATATTCAGAGATGGTACAGTGAACAAAAAGAAATATTTTTGTAACTTTTATAAATAAAAATATAAGGACTATTGAAAAATTTCTTTAACATATTTTTATTTAAGAAAAACAAACTCAAGATATATTCCATCTACAAACTTTATTTCAAAGATTATATTACATGTTTGAAGATTATTTTTTCCCTTCTTTCATAATAAACAATGTATGTATATGACAAATTAATATGTCACAAGAAATTAATTAACATAAATTGTATAAAATATGTCATTTTCATCTGAAAAAAATGTTACCAATTAATGATATTGTATTGTATATTATTAAATTTATATTTATACTGTTATTTATAGCTTTGTAGATGCTGAAGAAGAGCTCATAAAACAACTTGCAACAAAAGGACCAGTGGCAGCAGCTGTGAATGCACTCTCTTGGCAGAATTATCTTGGAGGTGTCATTCAGTTCCATTGTGATGGATCATATTCAAGCTTGAACCATGCTGTACAAATTGTAGGATATGATAAAACAGCTAAAACGCCTTACTACATTGTAAGAAATTCTTGGGGACCATCCTTTGGAGACAAAGGCTACTTGTACATTGCAATTGGCAGTAATCTTTGTGGTATGTACAGTATTTTTATGTATTTTATAACATGCATCTTAATTAGTATATAAACATTGATTATAGTTCAATTGTTTTCCCTATTGTTCTGTACACAGGCATAGCAAATCAAGTTTCTTCAGTTGACATAGTGTATTAAAGAACAACAAATGCAATTTTTAACCAATGAAAACAAGTGACCTAAAGAAACGTAAAAGATAGTTTTGATAGCTTTAGAAGAAGTATTGTTAAGAAAATTTTTTTAAATTTTTACATTACATGTTTAATTGTTTTGACTTTTTTACACGATAATATGATATTGTTAATTGTTAAAAGATTAATCAAACTTGAGCATTTTTACTTATTTGTATATTCTTGTTAACAGTTCTCACGTTGATTAAATCTTATTAATTTTAAATTTATAGAAAAAAGCAACGAACAAATTAATTAAATACTCGTCCGAGTAGAACAAAATACGTGTTTCCAATGTTAAACATAAATAAGTATTTTAACGTTTTTACGTAATTAAAGATTTATTATAATGATTTATCACTGCAATCAAAGCAATAACTTTTTCATATATATTATATATATTTATACAAACGTAGGCAGAATGTGGTCTACAAATAAAAATAAAAATTTTAACAATAAGAGTAACTCTCATTTCATATTATTTTTCCGAACCATTGCCACTCCAACTCTTGTTCCCGTTCTCTCTATTTTCGCCGTTTTTCCTGCGGTTTGAGCATTTATTTTTACATGTGTCTGTATTATTTGTCTTTTCTAAACAACAGTTTTTCATAGAACTCGAAAGAGAATCTTCCGATGATTCCTCCTCGTGACCCCAGTAGCCCCACGCCATGGACAATTTGGTCTTCATGCGTTTCGTGAGCGGTGGAATCATGTGACGTGGAATCAAAAACGTGGATAGATTGAACAAGTCGACAAACACTTTATAGCGGTCGCTAAAACGAAGAGAAGATTATAAAAGATAAATATTTTCCTTTTATCTTTTTAGTTTGAGTAATTATATAAATATTCCTTTTATTTTCAAACACGTTATAAAATTATACCTCAAAGTAGTCTTCAAATATTGATATCCCGAAGAACCTCCAGTGCCAAATTGCTGTGAACCAATCATCCTCTGAACCATCAATACGTGATTGTCTGGATAGACAAAACAAACGAAAACATATGTGTGAAAAATTTAAATATCGATTATTAAATATAGCTTTGCCACTTATAAAGTACCAGTAAAAGATTAAAATAAAACTTTTTTCTAAAAATTTAAAAAAAAAATAATGTTTGTCTTCAAACTACAGAATGAAAAATTTAATATATTTTTCAATATGCTCCTACCTATATTTGTATTTATTTTCATTAATATTTCGATTTTTAATTTTAACAAAATTTACCAAACAATAATTCTCTTGCAACCCCAAGCCAACTTACGTTAAATTAAAATCTACTTACACCTCCACTTGGTAATTAGCGAATCGATATCCATGAGGGCAGTGAGAATCTGATGGGGTTGACTGAACCGCGGCTCGTCTCGGTACAAAGTGATCATCACGGCACCCTGGAGTGCAGCATGCGTAAAACGTCGCTCGCCCCTAGAGACAAGGGCGGTGTGCTGGCTATCGTTGAAAATTGAGTCAAAGACAGCCTCGCGCGACGTCACTGATGAGATCAAGTGTTTACGGAACTCTTCTTTCGTTTGGGTCTGAAATTTTCGAGATTTACAGGTTTTTTTGAAAGTTCGTTTTGTTGTTGAAGATTAGAAAAATTAATCTCAGATTATTTTTTAGTTCGGTTTTTTTTCCAAATGTAAATAGAAGTAAATGGAAAATTGGAAGAAAGTTTATGTATTATAAACGGTTTCTTAATGGTCAATTACAAAAATTAATATTAATAATGAACTAGGAATTTGATTCTTTCTTATTTGAAAAAGTAAGTTGAAAACTGAAAAATCCAGTATTTTGGATAGGAAAGTACTCAAAACTTGGTATTAATTTTGCTCTTTAGTACTCAATTATTTCTTTACATCATAACTTAAAAAGTCGATTGCCTATACTTATATCATCAAAAGTCTACAACTAATTGAAGTTTTTAATATTCATAAGTTAATCTAAGTATAAACTCAAAAGTTACATTTAAAATTTCAGTTTTCATCATTTTTCTCAAACCTTACAAATAATTCCAAACCCAGAACATAAATATATCCCTGTACCTCAGCTTGATCGCGTTGCTCCTGAAGCATATTCTCCACAGCTCTCCTGTACTTCCCCCAGAAATCAAAATCATCCGTCTCAAGTCCAGGCGTCCTGGCTAGCCACTTCTGCACTAGATGACTAAGACTCGGTTCCTGTTCACTGCGTCGAATCGCTTCAACAGCCTCAGGATCCTTACCAAAGACACGCGTGTAGCTCTGGTTGTACCGTACTCGATGTTCTTGCTTCACGCCGAGTTTGTTCTCCAACAAACGGAACTGGAGGGATTGGAAACCAGAAGCTGGGCAGAGATAATCGCGGAACGCCATGAAGTCCAGCGGTGTCATGGTTTCGAGGATTGAGACTTGATCCACTAGGAGCTGGAGAATAGAAAAAGCGTGAGGATGATATTGGTAGATATGATATTCTTGGGGTGGTTTAATAAGTTTCTAGGTCGATTTTTTTTTTTTTATGTTTAAATATTTTATAAAAAAAAAAGTTAAAAATGTATGTGTGCATATAAAACAAGATTTTACAGCTCCATAAAGATCACATGGATTATTTATAAGTTGGTTGAAAATTATACATTCTTTATTTCTAATTATACTCTGTAATTAATTTTTTACTAATTTAATTAGTAGCTTTAAAAGGACTACTAATGAAATAGTGAATATTCACTAATAAATTAGTAGTTTTTTCCACTAATTGAAATGGTCGAGCAATTTTCACTAATTCAACTATAGAAAGTAGTTTATAGATAAAGAAAGAATTGAATATTTGTAGATAATGTTATGCACTATACATTTTAATAAAATCATATGATTACACTACAATCTAGTCTCATCAAATACTCAGAGTTTACCTACTAACAAGGAGAACATCTCGCAGATTTCGATTACAAACTTTGCTCAAATTTTGAGATGTTTTTAGATATCAAAACTTTGTGTTTTTTTTCATATTTTGGCATCTAAAACCATATCTCAAAGTTTGAGGAAAATCCGTGATCCAGATCTGAGATACTCTCCTTGTAAGTAGTTTACATTGTTTCCACTTATTTATACTATATTTACATAATGGCACATTGAAGACATAATTAAACGCGTATAATATTTTTGAAAATTATACTTCCAGAGTCTATTTCTGCATTTCAGTAGATCGATTTCAGGTAAAATAAGACCAATGTGCTTACTCGGATTCAGCGCGCGTCTCCTTATGCATGAATCTGATCGAATTACAATTAAGATAATTAAAGATTTTATCGAATAAAATTGTTCCCTCTAAGATTTTTTTGTGCTAGATAATAATCAGGACAAAAATTACTGTAACGGACTATCGATTCTTGACGTGTCAACCAATGAGTTCGTATTTCTATGGTTGCTTTCATCACGTACTGCGTGGATATACCTACAGCAAACCGAATAATATATATACTGTTTGCATTTCAAATTAAATTCTTTCTCACTGATGCGGATTAGTCAATGGTTCATATTACGTAAATTATCTTTAATAATTTTATTACACTGCGCGTTTATTTTTATTTTTGAAAATAAAATTTTTATACTTATATATTTAATCGTAATTTATTTTATACTTTTTGGCGATATACCATTATAGTATGGTAATACATATTCTGAAGTGATTATATATTCATTAAAACTTCTATACAGATTTGATGCAATAAATAATTAAACTATCACTGAAATAATACATAAATTTTTTTATATCGTAAATTCTAAAATATTTTCTCAACCTTTTTAAAATGTAATATAAACTAAATCGCTTCACTATATTGTAATATTTAAAATTAAGTCTAATATAAAGTCTCAATTTTCAGAGAAGCCTTAGGATACTCATAAGGTGTTCTTAGAAATTTGTAATGGATTTCTCAACAATTACTTTCAAAATTGTAATATCCTTTCAAAACCTCTTTAATTCTAAAATATAACTGAGATTTATGTAGGATTTTAAGTACTCCCACTATACAATTCAAGCCCAACCAATTCTCATTAAATTAAAAGTACCAGATTCAATATTAATTCACACTTCATCAGTTTGGCTGTCATCTCAAATGCCTTTCACTTACAAAAAAAAAAGAAAAAGAATTTGGCTAATTATCACCACCTCAATCCTAAACACCCTTGACCCTTATATATCCCTCCCCATACCAGTCTCCCAAGAAAACTACTACTACACCTACACCAAAACAGTTGAACCACGCAACGACCATCATCTGTACACATATATATACACACACACGTACACCTATCCTCAATTACGTAAAATAATCGACACTTGCTCGCGTTCTGGATCTAGCGGTGTCGCGTAACGTGGTATATCGGCTTACGCCCCCGTAGCCGTTCCTACAATCTCACCTATATGCGTGCAGCCAGTGTCTATATACTTATGCGTAACCCCTCCGTTACGTGCGTGCGTGCGTGATGCGAGCCTTGACTGACTTTAAAGAAATACTATATATGTATGTATATGTATATATATACATGCGTAGGTGCTAAGCTACTACTGGTCTCGGAGTATATTGATGTCGCGGTTAAAGTGTGGTCCGATTTTAGGGGTGAATCGGTGCGTTAACGTAAGTGGCAGTTAAAAGGATCGAGTGTCGAGAGGATAATCATGAGGTTTAAAATAATTCTTAGATCGTTCCGGTTAATTTGAGCTTGAAATTATTTAAAATGTATTATTTCAAACTAAAATTATGCTTTTGTTAGTCAATATTGATATTATGTAGGATTCATATTTTTTTTTTTGGGGAGAAGACTAATTATCAGTTTATTCTGCAATTTATTATCGGTCCTATAATGATAACAGTTTTGATTCTAATTGTGTAATTACGATAAGATTTAAAAAAAATAAATTAATTCATGCATGACTGCGTAAATAATAAGCGAGATATAAAGAACCGGAAAAAGACGGTCTTATTATAATCGCTTTTCTTGCGTCAATCTAAACGGCAAAAAATAACGTAACCGTGAAAAATTGCAAAACGACGATAAGAGAAATTTCCAATATACACATATAGAAAACATCATCATCGTCATTTGATTCACCCTGCGTCACGTGTAATCTCGGTCTCATCCAAAATATACGTACAAACATGGAGGACGGAGTACAGATTAGGTGCAAAGTAATAAAACAAAGTGTATGTACACATATTATTCGATAAAGTAGGTATAGGCGGTCGTCGATGCATTCTCTCTCTTTCCCACTAGCTTCGAGTTGCGGGGAAATTCAATTAGCCGCCCCTACCTGCAATGTAATTGGCTTGTCGCCAAGGGTTGTTCACCTGCTTCGCCAAATCGTGTCTGTTCGATCTTTTGCCTCATGCGTGTTATATGTCGCTGGTTATTCTTCATTCATTGAAATAATTGTAACAGGTGTTTTACAAGAATGAATGTTTTAGAGGTATACCAAAGGTAACGAACTGGGTTTTGGTGTATATTAGCTAGAGTAGAGCTTGATAAAATGCATGGAAGAAAGGTGAACACCACAAAACATTTATATTTAGAAATTCACAAAAAATTTCCCATAACTTGTTTGAAAAAATGACGATAAAAAAAGTTGGAGCACACCTCTGAGAACTGACTTTCCTTATTCTATAACTAATATAGTCCACGAAAATGATTTTGAACATAGAAAATCGGGATAGTGTTTTTCAGAAAGATGAAATTCATGTTTGAAACTCTGAATGTAAAATAAGCGGTTTTTCATTATTTTCACCAATCTGATATGGATAATAACGGAATTTGCCTACAACTTTTTTATGATTAAAAACTAGAGAAAATGAGCTTTCATTCGCTTTTTTTAAAATTGAAAAATGTTGATTCCTTGCAAAGTTATAGAAGTTCAAAGTTGAGCGTCGAAAATGCGACGAAATATGTACGCAGTCGAACAGTCAATTTCAAGGATTAAACACTGCATTTTTTGCTCGACTTTGAACTTTCATAACTTTGCAAGGAATCAACATTTTTTAATTTTAAGAAAATTATATGAAAGGTCCTTTTCTCTAGTTTTATTTTCTATTTTTAAAATGATAGCCACGACTTTTTAAAATAATTTAATTTATAAGCATTTATTTTGAAAAAAAAGCCTTAAAAACGCTTCTTCTTAAAACGGTAACAATTTTATTTTGAAAAGAGTTGAGTACTATTTAAAAATAGAAAATAAAACTAAAGAAAAGGACCTTCCATATAGTTTTTTTAAAATAAAAAAATGTTGATTCCTTGCAAAGTTATGAAAGTTCAAAGTTGAGCAAAAATGTAGTGTTGAATTCCTGATATTGACTGTTCGACTGCATATTATTTCGTCGCATTTTCGATGCTCAACTTTGAACTTAGATAACTTTGCAAGGAATCAACATTTTTCAATTTTAAAAAAGCAAATGAAAGCTCATTTTCTCTAGTTTTTAGTCATAAAAAAGTTGTTGGCAAATTCCGTTATTATCCATATCATGTTGGTGAAAATAATGAAAAACCGCTTATTTTACATTCAGAGCTTCAAACATGAATTGCAGCTTTTTGAAAAACGCTATCCCGTTTTTCTATGTTCAAAATGATTTTCGTGGACTATATTATTTAGTTATAGAATAAGGAAAGTCAGTTCTCAGAGGTGTGCTCCAACTTTTTTTCTCGTCATTTTTTCGGACAAGTTATGGGACATTTTTGTGAATTTCTACATACACAGCCATCACAAAGAATAAAAACCTACATATAATAATAATTTCGTATGTGTCAAGTGTCACAATAATCTTGCAGCTAGCAAACCGATTCGATAATCTGACGGTCATATTGGCCAAAATTTCCGATCTGTAAATTAACATTACACCCTATACACAATATTACTCACTTTAAGAATGAGCACAATCCGGTTCAGCCGTTTGAGGATCTCCAAAGTCCTCGACTCGTCCATTGCTTCGGAGCCATACGCATTCTTGTCACTGTGATGATGATGGGCATGATGTTTCTCGTGGTACTTTTCGTCGTTGCTGAATAGTGCGCGGACTGAGTCGAGCTCGAAAATGATTTGTTTGAACCAGAGCTCGTAAGCTGTGTGTAAAAACGTAAAATATGTGTAAATACATATATTAGAATTTTTGTATATGATTTTGTGGATATAGTAATGTGTTTGCTCGAATTTCGGAGAAGTTTATATATACTTGAATGTTGAAAATATTTAAAATACTGTTAAAATTGTATTAACATGATTGAATTTATATATTATATTTTGTTCTTTTAATTGTGTACTAAGGATTTTATTTGTAAATTAATAAAAAATATAATAAAATCAGTTTGATGGGTTGAATGTTACACAAGAATAAAAGTAACGAATGTAGTTTATAAGAGAAAGTTATGAAAAGTTAAGTTATTAAGGAAAAAAGAGTAACAACTATAAGATAGAAGATTTAAGGAAAATATTAAGTGGAAATTTCTAAAATTAATATTCAACTGTCATACATTGGCTATTGAAGAAAAAATAAATCAATGAATAAACTATTCTATTAAACTTATTTCCTAACCGAATCCATTTTGCATCGATTCTTACTCTGAGGATAAAAGTGCATAAGTAAATACCTTGATGTGTGACGATAAATAGATGCTCATCATGGACCTCCTTATCGTACTCGGCGCTAAGCAGCCTCTGTGCTGACAATATTTTATCGAGCAGCAGATACTCGCTGTACAATAATCCCGGTCCTTCCGTCAGACAGCTGCCAACTTGGCTGCTGTCATCTCTACGTTAAAATTTGAAAAAAACAAATATAGATAGGCACGTTTTTAATCTCTAAATAAATATATAATATATATCGAAAATAAGATTTAGTCTAAAACGTGTTATCATTTGTTTTTATTGAAAGAAAATGACGAGTAATGTATATAAACATTAGTGAATATTTACTATTTCATTAGTAAATAATCACTAATGTTTCGGTGGAGCAATTTTAATTAATCTTTAGTGGATTTTTCACAAATTCATTATTATCATTTATTATTTCATTAGTAAATAATCACTAACGTTTCGGTGGATCAATTTTAATTAATCTTTAGTGCATTTTGCACTAATTCATTATTATCATTTATTATTTCATTAGTAAATAATCACTAATGTTTCGGTGGAGAAATGTTAACTAATCTTTAGTAGATTTTTCACTAATTCAACTTTAGAGGATGAGACGACAGTTTTTACGACTTTTACGAAATCGCCGCTCGGCTATAATCACTTAAATATATACGTATATAAAAGCTCGAAGATGGAGAAACAAAAAAAAGGTTTCGATCTTCCGGGTCAACAAAACACGTGATATGACGAAAGTGATGCTGGTTGCGCAAGTTTCGATGATGACGCTACGGTACATGCAGCAGCTCCTGATCTCTGATAAAGGAAGAACTTGTTGTTGACAGTGTATAGTAATAGTTTAAAAAATTGTATTGTTGCGTGGCGCAGGATGATGGTTGTGTACAAAATTGTAATGACGCACGTGACATGATGATAATAATGAAGGTGCAATGTACCATCACGGTAAGGGTCATCAAGATTCGGCTGAAATGATGCGATTTGCAGTGTTTACTCTCAAAAGTTGAATCAGTGGAAATTCCACTAATTTTCATAGTAAACGAGTTTTCCACTATTCAATTAGTGAAATTTTACAAAAAATTAGTGGAAATTTTACAAAAAATTAGTGGAAATTTCATTAATTATTTTAGTGAACAAATTAATCCACTATTAAATTAGTAAAATATTGAAATTTTCACTAATTATTATAGTGAACTAATTTAGTCCACTATTGAATTAGTAAAATATTGAAAATTTCACTAATTATTATAGTGAACTAATTTAGAATTGACTATAAACTGAAATGCGTCGAAAAAATTATACAAAAGCGAGCCAGTCGGTATCAGCGGTTGAAGCTCATATATATACACGGGTGTAATGTCGAACAAGGTAATAGCTGTTATAGCTTCATATTCCCTTAAATATTTATGTTTTTGCTTATTATTGAAAATATTTTTAGGGCGGTGATAACATTCAGGAATTTGTAAATTCAAAAAGAGCAAGTGCTTCATCAGCTCTCCAGCTATACATCATTTGTATGAAGGTCGAAATTCTCAATTATTTTATTATAGCAGCTTTAGACCTCATGATTAAAATTTATTTTATCTTTAATATTGAATACTCAGTATTTTTACAAAATACTTAAACATTTATATTGATAGAAACATATCTTTACCGCGTAACAGAAAAAAAATCGGTATCATCTGTATCTTCATTATATGTGAATTTAAGTATGCTGTTATTAGATGAACAAGTTTCATCTTAAAGTAATAGTGAATAAGAATATACATAAACCATTTATTATGTTCAACCCTTTTGGATTAGTATATATTTTACTAATTAAATAAGTGTATTTGGCTTTTCACGCTATTAAAAAACTACTAATTTTTTAGTAGTATTGTATCAATTGTAATAGTGCATATTATCACTATTTCAATTAGTGAATATCCTCTAATTCACGGTGGAGCAATTTTAACTATTTGAATTAGTGGATAATCACTAATTATTAGTGGATTTTTACTAATTCAACTTTAGAGAGTATACATTGAACATTTTGAAAAATTTTTGGTTGTTAGTAATAATAATAACGCTTATATCGGAACCGCGTTTACTTAAGCGAGGGATTGCAAGTGTATAGCGATAATATGATGTTTTATCAAAAGTTTATCGAATATACTCGACTATTTTGAGAGATGGAGATGTAATATACTTCCTATTTTGATAAATCAGAAATGGTTTCTTCAATTCGAAATTTAAATTTATAACTGTTTTATAAAATGTTATTTATGAAGAGAAAGAAATTTTAACGTGTTTTATTTTTACTGCGAAGCTGATATTTTACAGATACACTACCAAGTGTTTTTTTTTTGCTTGATATTCAAATAATATCAAGACTGCTGATTTTTTTAACTGTTTACTGATTAATTCAGTCTAATATAGACAAAACATGACTTTGAATTCAAACTTTCTGTTTTTTCTCTATCTCTGTGCATCAAATGTACATTAGAAGAAGAATCGCGAGAGTAAAATTAAACACGATTCTCAATTCATTCAGATTAAATTTGAAATGTTAAAGAAAATTTCGAAACCACTTTCAGTAATACTCCAAAATGTAAAAACATAATGAAAAAAATAAATTTAAACTCACGTTCCATTTCCTATCGGACACGCCATATTCCATAAAAATTTGTGCTAATCCAATCAATGCTACTTGTCTCTCTCTCTTAATCCACTAAACGATACTCAATACCGCATGTCACTCGCGCCACACACCACCAGTCGAATAAACACGGCTACCAAAATAATGAAAAAAGCCGCACGAGTAATCTCAAGTATATCAGTCTTCACGTGTCATGCGTGAAGAAAAATCACGACGTACACGTAAACCGCGTGACGACCGACGTCTGACTGAGGTTTAAAATCGAACGCGCCACCCTTTTAACGTTCTCACGTCATGTGCGCGCGGGGTAAGACGATAACCATTAGAACGTCTGTATAGGAAATATACTCTTAATCGTGGTAGTGGTATTATTGTGATAAATATACTTACATAGTGGCGGGGGATGATAATCGAGATATGAAGATGTTACGTGGGAGATGTTTTGATATGTACAATAATGAAATGAAATGATGCGTGTGGTGTTTTTGAAAATATTGCGGGATTCGTAATTTGATTTGTGCGTGCTTGTGGGGACAAGATGGGTTTCTACTTTGTCAGCTATTGAGTAGTCAGAGAGCGCACGTGTACTGCGTGCAGACTTATTGGGTTACTCGCGCGCGTTTAAATTTAGATACTGTGCGTGGAATAATTGATATATATCGCATTTACAATGTGTGTGTGTTCTCGGTGGCTAGATATAGAATATTAATTTGCTTTAATTATGTAATGGTAATTTAATGGTATTGATTTTATTGAGAACTTGACATTGTACAGTTGTTTATTATGTACCCGTTGATCTGCTAATTGCGTTGATGTATATTGTGATGATTTAATGGTTTCATCAGCAAATAATTTAACAAGATTTTTTGTCGAAGTTTTGATTTCATAAAATAATGAAAATGATGAAAAATATTAGCGTTTTCAAAAGTTATGCATATTATATATATGTATAATTTTTTTATTGATCGCATATATGATGTAAGTCATGGCTATTGAATAAAGTGTAATTAAATTAAAGTATAGCTTTTGTTATAATTCATCAAGCAAGTGCTTCCCTCTTGACCCTCGAACTATTATAAGATTTGAAACAATTCAAGTGAATTAAGTATACCTATAATGCTAATCAATATATTCATAAGTTTAGAATGAGTTTGAGTTTATTTTATATCATTTTAAAAGCTGATGAAATATTTGGTGTACTATGATACTTAAAAATATTAATGCTGATAAAGATGATCATCTTTATAGTACATTATTTCGTCATCTATTAATTACGTTGAAAAAAAAAGTATAATCGCGATTAATTATTTTTTTTAATACATTCTAAACATCCTATATTACGGATATTACAGTCCCTGTCAAAAGATATAGTTTTTAGCGTTAGAACTACCAAAATGCAATTAGATTATTATAAACTCCGAAAATCAGAAAACGGAGCAACATTAACAAAATTCCATTGACACTTATTATTGTACAACAAAACATAGGTAGTACACATATATGTTGAAGATTTCAATAAAGTATTATGAGACTTTAAAGTTTATAATATTCGAATTGCATTTCCACTGAGACATACTGAACGAAAAAATCATTATTAATCAATTGATATTTATTTATCGTAGTTCTATCGCTGAGTTCTGATTTACGGGGCGAATTGTTTAAAATTCTTAAATATTTTTTATTAAAAATTGTTCTAATTTTATCTCTAAAATACAAATTTATACTTATTAAAAACTTCAACACAAATTAGTATTTTTTAACAATAAACATACATATACATTTTGAATTAACATATTTTGCTATTATTTCTTGTGTACAAATATTTTCAAAATAAGAAGATGTATGTTTCGCTATTTATTTATTTTTTTGTACTTTCATAGATTAAAAGTTTTTTTATACTTGCACTTTAATTTGGTTTTCTGTTTTACGGTTTACATTTAAACAAAAATTCTAGAAAATCTACACTTTCACCAAGCACTTCGCAACGATACATAAAATATTCTATTAAATTTTCGAATGGTTCCATGGTCTACTCCGCGTTGGTGGAATTGTACTCATATAGTCTGTTTTGCAGAACACGGTAAATTCTATATTATCAAAATAAATATATCGAATTACGTCTTATAAGCAGATATAAGGGGATAGTTGCCCTGGACAATGTAATAATCTACCATATCCAATACGTAGGTTTGAGTCCAAATCAACGGCACTCTAACAAATTTTTTGAATGAAATTTCGGTTATTTTTGTTCGAAAAATTTTTTAGCGTCCGTTATTATTTGGACTCACAACTGCGTAGGATATGGTAAAAATTTTAGTGTGATCTATGGCCCTATGGGTATCTCCTTATAAAACATGATTCGATCGATATATTTATTTTGATAATATAGAATCTATCACGTTCTGTCGGTTAAACAGTACAGAAGTACGAAATTTCGTTCAAAGAATATTAAACAATGATTTCGAAGTTTATTTTGTCTTGAAAATTTGTGAATGATATACATATTACTGGACGACGCAGGGCAACTAAATTTGTTCAAGACGTATCTTGCTATTCTTTTTTTATATACTAATCATTTTTACATGTTCTACCGCTAAAACAGGGATAGCGGTAAAATAGAACTATTACATATCCTGAAAGTATCTACACTATGGGGCGCAGCCAACACGCGGGTTCCAGAACGTTTCATTTTTCTAATTATATATATCTAATTTCCAATTATTTTTAAATTTTCTATTTAAATTATTAGATTAAATTAGTTATTATTTTTTCTAAGTATATTTAATACGAACATAGTAGTAATGGTATCTGCAGCTCACTGCAAATTTTGGCTGCGCCCCATAGTGTAGATACTCCCTGAGTGGGTGCCATAGTCCTACCATTACCGACCGAGTAATTTGCACGGTTACAAGCTAATTAAAAATAAAATACTTCGAATCACAAAAAATCAAGAGAACACTCTTCTGTGTTTTTTAACGTTTTACCTTCCAGTAAAAGTTTAAAGTCAAAATATCAAGTTGTCTTTGCAAAAACTTTGAACGAAACAAAATTAAATTTCATTCAAAGTTTTTGCAAAGACAACTTGGCATTTTGACTTAAAACTTTTACTGGAAGGTAGAGCGATAAAAACACACAAGAGTGTTGTCTTGATATTTTGTGATTCGATGTATTTTATTTTTAATCAGCTTGAAACTGTGCGAATTACTCAGTCGGTAAAGATAAGAATATGGCATTATAGAGTGTATTTTTGCTTAGGACAATGATATCTCGATTTAACATTTATTTGTATATATTTTTTTAATTAATTACTACATAATTTTTTTGATCAACATAAAAGTAATTAACAGTATAATGGCATCCTCTTAACAATATAGGAAGTTTCATCATACATTTAGCGCATGCTCCACTCTATTCCCCAATTTCAATGATGATTATTTCAATACAAATTAAATTTAACAATACAGCTTATAGATAATTATCATAGACATCATCAATTAAATAAATGCCATTACTCCAAATCGTACATTACCGAAAAAGTTAGCGGCATCCAAACAGAAGGGATGATAGTTCACCTTCCCTACACAGATGGCACTGTGGTCTGGCGAATATGTCGACAGCCATATCAGTTCAGTGGTCGCAGTTGCCAATCTGATATATAATCACCAACACTTATTCCACGGTCACGAGGAGCTGATGCTCTGTTCTGGCTTTTCCAATTAAACTCAACTCCGTGCTGCCGTTGTTCTACAAAGTGGAGCATAGTTTTGCATGGTGCCGGCGCTTCTTACGTGTGCACTATCCACAACGTAAATAGTAGGATAGCAGTAATATATATCCGTTCTGTCGTCGTCGTCATTCGCGGGCGCTCGCGCTTGTGTATGTGTGTGTGTGGTGGTGCTGGTGCTGCTGCCTGCTACTCCTGCTCTGCTGCGTGGGCAAAATAACACTTATCGAGGATAGTCGTCGACGCGACCATGGGGTAAGTGCCGTTGAGATGTGCATTATTATATATCCAAGTGCACGCGTATATATGCTAATTTCGCAAAGAAGAGGAAGTGATTATTATGAGGATGGAGTGTAACGGATGCTTCGTGTTTGATCGTTGTCAGGGGTGATTCGCATCCAGTTCTTGAGCGTTTGGTGAAATGTGCGTTTCGCGCGCATGAGTGTGTACGTGTGTAGGTGTATATAAGTGTGGGTATATATGTGGCATAGGGTGTAGTTTTTGTTTGTTGAGAGAGTTTTTGAAGAAGAGTTGTGATAAAGTTTGTGACGATTGTAGCTGGTGATTTAATTGATGGCTTTGCTACATATTTGCAGGGGCTCAGAGGTGGAGTGCGAAGACTCGAAGAAGGATCCGGGTGAGATCTCAGATTCTGAGGAGGATACAGAGGTGAGAACGGAGCCAAAGAAGAAGAAGAAAAGGAAACACAAGCATCATAAGCACAAGAAGGACAAGACAACAGACAAGGAGTCTAGTGGCAAGTGAGTAATTGGTTTATTTTCTTATAATTTGATTGATGCTCAAGGACAAGATGCTAATGGCTTTGTGGTTATATCGTTGTAGGAAGAAGCATAAGAAGCATAAACGTAGCAAGAAGGCCAAAGATGCAGCGGAAAATGGAAATGGTGCAGTTATTGACAAGATTGTTACGCAAATTGTCAATGAGAAGGAGCTCAATGGTAAAATCAACAATGTGGTCCATGAAGTTGGAGAGACTGAGGACAGTGAAGAAGAGAAGCTGGTTGACTTGGACTCCGATGAGGTGGATTGTACCATAATTGAGGATGACATAGATCTAGAGGAGCTGATGAAACAAAAGGTTAGTTATTGCTTATTTCAAATAATTCTAAAAAGATTTACTTAATTATATAGATAAGATAGATAAAGATTTGTGTTCAAAATGTAAACAAAGTAGATTAATATGCCTTTGTTATATCAAATCTAATAATGAACTTTGATAAAATCTAAATATAATATCATATATATTTAACTAGAACAAGGTATTCTTAGATATTTATTAACATTTAGTAAATCTTTATTTTGTAAATTATATTTAGTTATCATTAAATAACTTTTACTTATTTAATTGTTTACAAGTGATAAATTTGGAAAATTCTACAATGTACATTTGTTTGAATGTTTCGAATTAATATGTTTGTACTTTTATTGAAGGAGCGTCTGCAAGCATGCTTAGTGCAATATTTATCTGATGAATCCAGTAAGGATGAGAAAGATGCAGACCGAACAAAAAAAAATGATATACCTGATGTAATACTTGTTGAGGATAGTGGCGATGAAGCAGTACCTCGAAAGAGGCATCATAGAAGTTTATCCACAAGTAGAAAACTCTTGAAAACAGAGAGGCGTGTTGTTGTTGATATGAGTAGGGGAGAGAGAAGAAGTAGAGATGAATCAGAAAGACGAAGAGATTCAGAAAGAAAACGTGACGATAAATTAAGAAACAGAGATGACATAAAGAAAGATGATAGACAGTGTAAAAAACTTTCTGATAAAATGAAAGATGATATCAGAAAAGATGATCCCGCAAAGAAAAAATTTGAAGAAGAAAGACGAAAGGAACAACTGAAAAAAGATGAAATGCGAAGAAGAGACCATGAGAAGAGGTATATATTAATTTTCTTACTTTTTTAATTGTTTATTCAAAAAATTATTTTGAAGTTAAACATATAAAATTAATCATTTTTTTGTATAACAGTAGAGAAGACGAAAAGAAACGCGAGGCGGAGAAAAGTAGCTCCAGTTCTCGGCTTAGTCATGATTTAAAGGGCCGAGATTCGCACTCGTTGAGACTCGAAAGCAATCGAGATGGTCACATTAATCGTGATCGACCATCGAGTCGGGATCGACATAGAAGTCGCGATCGACACGACAGGCGCAGTCGCGAACGAAGAGACAGCAGGGATCGTCACCGAGAGAGAAGCCGAGATCGTCTTGACTTACGCAGGAATCTCGACAGGAGAGATAGGTCACGCAGCCTCAGGAGATCGCGAAGCTTAGGACGTGGCAGGTATGTTGACTTTTGGTAATTGAAACATGTTCATAATATTGTTCATTGAGTAATTTTTTATATTTGCAAAAGGGATCGGAATGATCGTCACAGGCGATCTAGATCGTACTCGCGCAGTCGCCGGGATCGCGATAGGTACGGCCGAGATCACGACCGCGATCGCGAGAAGAACGGCAAACGTGAGCGTGGTGACAAGTACAAAGATTCGCTATCGGAAGGTTTGAAGCAAGAACGGTCAGATAGCTCGAGTGAGGAGGATATCAAAGACATTGACATCGAAGAGGATGAAGACGAAGAGGCAATTATTGAGAAACGTAGAAAGCAGAGAGAAGAATTGCTTAAGGTGTGAAATTAAACATTATATAATTTGAAAACTTTTATTATTCTATTTGAGCTAAACTTAAACAAAATTTATTCGATTTACAGAGATTAGGAGCACCAAATGAGGATTCGAATTTCTCGTCAGATATGAATGTAACGAGATCGCCACCGTCGGAAAGACAGATAAATTCCTTTAATAATTTGCCGAACAATAACAATAATAACAACGATAATGAATCTATCGAAAGCCACACGCCACCACTGCCTGATAGGACAAGAAGGTCAAAGGGTGATGACAAAGCCGATAAGGCCGACGAGTCTAAGACAAACGACAAGAAAGACGAGAAACAGAATTCGAAAAAATCAAACGAGTGGGACATGTTTGCTGAAGTTGACAATATTGGCGATTTTAATGTAAGTTGCATATTTTTTAATTTTTTATACTATCATAATCTGACTATATAAAATTTGATTGACAAGACTTAATATCATATTTTATAACTTTTTGGAATTTTTGTCGCAGAGTCCAACTCTAGATGGTGGTAAACGTCAAGGAGGACCTGATAATCCTAGCTTAACTGATAACTGGGACGATGCTGAAGGCTATTACAGGTAAAGTTATTTTCTTGGAAATGTCATTTAATTAATTATATTAAAGATGCAAAATTTCATATACTATTATTAATATTTTTTCAGAGTTCGGGTAGGGGAAACATTAGATAATCGATATGTTGTTTATGGTTATACTGGGCAAGGTGTTTTCAGTAATGTTGTTAGAGCAAGAGATACTGCTAGAGGTAGTCTTGATGTTGCTGTTAAGATTATTAGGAATAATGAAATAATGTAAGTTTTTTCTTTTTATCTTTTTCCCCCTCTTAAGTAACAAAGACAATAATCAAAAATAATTATTTTTATAGGCATAGGACGGGTCTTAAAGAATTAGAAATTTTGAGGAAACTCAATGATGCAGATGCAGAAGATCGGTTTCATTGCTTACGATTATTTCGCCATTTCTTTCACAAAAATCATTTATGTATGGTCTTTGAATCTTTAGCAATGAATCTGAGAGAAGTAAGTAACTTGCAATATACATTTAAATTTGTATATTTAAAATATGAACTAAAAAATTTATTTTTCTTTGTAGGTACTGAAAAAATATGGAAAGGATGTTGGTTTGCATGTAAAAGCAGTTAGGTCTTATACACAACAGCTTTTCTTAGCACTAAAATTGCTTAAACGAGCAAATATATTGCATGCTGATATCAAACCAGATAATATTCTAGTCAGCGAGAGTAAATTAGTATTAAAACTGTGTGATTTTGGCTCAGCATCATTTGCACATGAAAATGAGATTACGCCTTACCTTGTGTCAAGATTTTATCGTTCACCAGAGATAAGTAAGTATTAGTTGAAAAAATTTCATATATTAAGAGTTAAATATTTCTTTATAATTCAGCAATATAAGGAGTTTATTTTATTCGTCTATTGCACATATTCAAAAAAATGTATGTATATTGGTGTTTAATTATATACTATGTTTTCATACTAGAAATTATTTAACAATTTTATCGCTAGATGCATAATTTTAATATGGAAGATAACAAAACATAGGTTGGGATATTAAAATTAATCAACTACAAAATAAGTATGGTAATTAATAATACTTATTTTTTTAGTTCTTGGTATACCTTATGATTTTGGCATTGACATGTGGTCTGTTGGCTGTACTATTTATGAACTTTATACTGGTAAAATTATGTTTTCGGGTAAAACGAATAACCAAATGCTGAAATTCTTCATGGATTTGAAAGGAAAAATGCCAAATAAACTGATTCGGAAAGGTCAATTCAAAGATCAACATTTCGATACCAATTGCAATTTCCTCTACCACGAAGTTGATAGAGTTACTGAGCGGGTATGTATTTTATTCAATGACATTCTTAAATACCATTCTCAAACTTTCATAAAGCTTTTCGTTAGATTCTTGGAAAATTTGCATGCTGAAAGTTGACATTAGTAACATTTTTATAAATAAAATATAATCGCTTCTAAATTGAATTGAACAAAACAACTTTGGTCAAGAATTTCGTAGAACTTTAAAGTAATTAATTTCATTTTAAAAACAAATTTGAACATCAAAATAGAAGATATACAATGCAGATAAAACTAAACATTAATTTTTGAACATTTTCGATGTACAGGAGAAAGTAGTCCAAATGTCGACGCTCCCGATAACGCGCGACCTGGGTGTGGAACTTGGCGGAACCTCGCTGCCGCCTGAGCAGGCGCGCAAAGTTTCCCAGCTGAAGGACCTACTGGAGCGCACCCTCATGCTTGACGCCGGCAAGAGGATAACAGTCAATCACGCACTGGCCCATCCCTTTATACAAGAAAAGATTTAGGTAACCCATTGCGTCGCCGAAAACTGATGATGATGATGGTGATGACACCCTAGGATGAAAAAGACAGAAGGGTAACAGGGACTGACAGATATAATACATCCATCGAGTTTGTACATTTTTATGCCAGCGCGGCCGCTTGCTCATACACATACATACACACACATACATATACATACGTTAAATAATAATAGTACAATCTGTTTTTTCGTTTCACTTTCGAATCAGGGATGATTAAGAGTACTGCCAGTTTTCCTAGTTATGTGGGGGATAGACAAATCGATACGCGCGTAAAGTAAGAAAAGTAATGGTGATTTCCCTTTGTCTTCTTTTCATTTTTTTTTTTGTTTTGTTGGTTAGTTTATGAAATTGACTTTGAAGTACTTTGCAACACTTGTGTTTACGTATTTTATAACACTTACGAATCTATGTGCTTGTCCTATAAAAAAAGTCATGTCAAAATTAGAAAATATTTGTTAGTGTAATAAGATATTAAAGTAATTTGAGTTTTGCAAAGTAACCTTGTACCATTAATAATTTTTTTTTATTTAATGATTTAATTAACTTTTGCATATAAATTACTGAGTTTTATACATTGCATGATTATTCTGAAAGTATCACTACCCTTGCAAACTATGAACTGTTTCAGTGAACAATAATAGTTACTAGAGGTACATAATAAACATAATTTTTTCTTCTTTTCTAAAACTGTTGAAAGGTGTCTCAAGGGATGATATAATCATAAACTTTATATGATGTTTCTAACAAAATTGTATAATATATTTACGAATCAAACGACGTATATAGAACAGTAGAGATTGTGAGTTTTCACAAGAATTGATTTGAATGAACGTCAATATGATAATATCGACGCGCTCGAGTAAATTTGTAAAATATTTTATTCAATATATGCCATCAAAGCTCGCATTACGCGAATGCCGTAAAGTTGAAGGGCAAACTTTTCGTTTTTACAATATAAAGCTAAGCGAATCGAGGTATTGATGTGTGAAAGAATGTGAATGAAATTGTATAGCGTTTAGGAGTGCAAAATAATTACTGAGATAAGAAGGCACATGCTTAATATTATAAAATGGAAGAAAAGGAAAAAACAATGATAACACTATGCAGAGAAGAACTCCTGTGTTAATATATGTTATTTATAATAAATAAAAGACATTGTTTCATTTGAACATCGGCCTCAAAAGTACTTTTATGACTCTCTGTACTTCACGACTTTTGACGCCGGTGAATTGGATAATTTTTTTCTTTTCTTTTTTTTTTTAGTTGACACGCTGAACGAACGCGTCCTTTTGCAACTAATACATACATATTTTAAAATAGATATTTCAGGTGGAAAATTTTTTATATTTCCACATTTTTATGTTAAATCCAGAATACTTAGTAACGGAAATTATTGTCAGTAGAAAAAAGTGTCTTACTTAATTTATTTTTATGTAATAAAGTTAAAATTATTGACTTGCACAATCTATTGTTTTTTTGAGAATTCATGAGACAATTTTTGTGTTAAACTGTAAACTTAATTTTTTATTTTATTTTGAAAAAATCTGTTTCTACACTGTGGTCTGTAGTAACAAATTTTATTTCATATTGCAAAATATTTTGTACATGTAAAAATCATAGACCTTAGACCTTAAAAATCATTCGTTTTCGCAGCAAGAGCGAGAATGTAAATATTTACATATCTATACAAATATTAATAAAAAAAAATAAAAAAAAAAACATAATGATGGTTCATCAAGAAATATTTCATGAGTTACTGGATTGTACGAGGCTGCTTATGTTTCAGATCGGTTGTCACGACTCGAACCATCGGTTAAGAGCAACTGGACCTTTTCATGGGCCTTTAGCTGTTCCCGTTGCAAGGTATTCATGGGGACTGCCTTTTGGGAAATATTAATCGTAATTTTGTTGTTCGTAAAGTTCTCGGGTTTTTCCATTTTATTTTCAATAAGAAACTAACCAAGTTACTCATTAATATTTTTATTATTTCATTACTGGTATATTGTTCTTTAAATGACAAACAACATCAAATCTTTATCGTAAGATTGTTGACTAAAAATATTGTTTTGAAGACTGGATTATCTTAAATTTTTGACCTTATTGATATGCATTATTCTTCATTAGTTTAGTTACATAACGAACATTAAATACTTATCAATTTTTCAAAAATTAATGATAAACCAGATCTCCTGCATGAGAATCGTATCGAATCCCATGAATTTCCCTTTTTCATTCACATTCAGAAAGCGTACTTTTAGTTGTTACTTTTAATATTTTAATATTCATCAACAAAACAATATACAGTTTTTAAATATAAAACCAGATTTTAAAACGAAACATAATATATATATTTTATATAAACAAGAAAACCCAAAATTGGATTAACGAATGATTTTCTAATTGGCAAATTTGGTAATGTTTCACTTGTAGCCCTCCCTGAGCGGAGGGGAGACAATGGAAGAAAGAGAAAGAGAGAAAAAGAAAGAGAAAGAGAAAAAGAGAAAGAGATGGTGTATAAAGGAATAGAGAATTATCAGCGTGGCTTCTCGCACTCTCACAAACACGCACACAGGCAGCCAATCTGCGCCGCGCAATTGATATTTTCTCTTTGCTTAATTCCGCACACGCGCCGCCAAGTGATTTAGTAAGTATGTGCCGTGGAACAGGTAAGGTGTTAATAATTAAATACATAGGTAGACTTTTTGCTTTTACGCACAGGCTCTGATTTTTCTGGATCTGTATTTAATGAACATATATCTGCGAGATTTCAGATTTTTTCACTGTATAACGAAGATTTTTTAACGAACGAAAAAATAAAGACATGTCGCAATAATAATTGTTATGACGACGTTAGAGAATGAAATGTTCCGAGTACGATTTGTGGATAATGTGTACATAAGGCGGTTAGCAACGTTTGTCTTCAACAAAGGGTAATAAATTTGCATTTATTAAAAATATTGTTGAATTGTTTTTTATCCTTTTCACATTCCTTTTCCAATCCTCTTTCAAATATATTTATTATAAAGATTTTTAATTAACGCTTTGAGCGGGCTGAAACCAAAATTGTGTAATTTTCATTTGTATGTTATTATCTATAAAAATTCATGTCACATAAATGGTCCACGCAGCACTAAGAGTCTTAAATTTATTAAAATACATTTAATTTAATTCATAAAACAACGTTATTTTTCTATAGTAATTTATTCTCTTTATGATTTTTTTATACACAGAAAAATAAATTCATTTTTACTTAAATAGTATCGACATTTGTTCCTTTTTAATTAATTGTTTAAATCTCGTTTCGGAGCGTTAAACTGCTTAACAACAACGCATTGATGAAATCGTTCATCAATTTTTTTCTTATTTCATCACAACAAAATTAAATTCTCTTTCACGGACGAAACATGTATACACTCTTTTCATGGAATGGTTCACAGTTTTTCCTTTTTTCTTTATTTTTTTAACATTTAATTAGCACCTAAAAAATCGAGCCTAATCCCTATCGGGATAATACTGATGTAGATTCTTCGACACCTTTTGCGCCAGTTCAGCAGACGCAGCAGCTAATACTCGACGACTCAGGCAATCGAAGTCGTTACCTAAAAAATGATAGACAGTATTTAGAGAATGTTTTTTTATATGACATCATTAGTTTTTTTTTGTACATTTAAAAATGTTTACTTTTGACATTGTAAAAACGAAATCAGAAGATTAATGATATTTCTTAAGAAAAAAAAAATGTAGAATTGTTCTTTTTTTTCTATTTTTTCAAAATAATTTTACAATCGAATGGAAAAAAAAAGTTTGGATCAATATTGAAGACACTAACCTGCTGGGTCAATGACCGCACCGCCAGCTTCTTTAATTATCAGATCACCGGCGGCAATGTCCCATACGTGGATGCCGAATTCGTACATGACATCCGCTGCGCCCATCGCTACCATACACATGTTCAGTGCGCACGAGCCGAGGGTTCGCAGTCTGTGCATTGAAAATAATTTAATCAACGTTATTGTGTAAGTAGTATGAGAAGTTGAGATTTAAAACTCCAATGTGTATCGAAAGATTTTGTATGATAAATTCAGTTAAAAGGATTGAAACGTACACTAACATAATATTACAAGTAATAATTTAATTTAGGAAAAAGAAAATAACGAAGTATTACGGGAAGCATATTTAAGTCATGGAATTGAAAAAGAAAAAGCAAAAACACACTTTTTATAGAAAAACTTACCCGTGAACTTGAGGTGTAATCCTTTTGAGATTTTCAAAAACGTTGTTAACTCTTTCGGGTTCTCTGCTTGTGCCCATTTCCATCATAACCAGAGCTTTACCCATTTCTGCAAATAATATTTAATAAATATAGTATTGTACTGCTCTTACATCAACATTGATAAAATATAATACAAAATTGAAAAATTAATACATAAAACTTTAAAAAAACCGTGACGAGCTCATTTCCAAAAATTCTTCTAAACGAAGTATTTATACATTAAAAATGTATTTCTAATGACAAAACCATTTACACTTATAATAATTCATCGTATAATTGAAGTAATACCCGTCTGTCCGGACACGCGAATCGGTGCACCATTTAGGAACGCCCCATGACCCCGTCGCGCTGTAAATAATTGTTCGAGGGATGGATTGTAGACATAAGCAATTTCTGGCACTTTGTTCACGTAGAGGGCAACAGAGATACAAGAATGTGGCATCCCATGGACGAAGTTCATCGTCCCGTCGACTGGGTCGATTATCCACGTCGGTGCATCTGTAAGCTCGACTTTGTGGCTGCCTTCTGCCACCGACTCTTCGCCGACGAATCTATGGGGACGATTGAAGATAAATAATTTTTCTTGGGAGAGTTGTTGAGAGTGGGTACACATGTGTATGATGATTGTACGTAATATCGGATTTACCGAAAGCGGGAAGGGTTATTATAATAAGTTTCTATAAATAGGATTTTTCGTTGTATTGTATAGGGAAATGTTTATAATTATTTGTTAAAAGGTAAATAAAAAGTAATGAATCACTAAGAAAATTTGGAATTTAAAGTTGGCATTGAAAGAATAGAGGTGATGAAATATTTAAGAATATATAATTGAATAGTTTTGACGATATCCATTTATAAATTTCTGTAAAGATTCTAAAAAAAACTTGAGAGCACTGATGATTAATGGGAGAAATGATTAGTGAAAAATAATGTAAGTGTAATTTGTTTTTGTTAATTCTTCCTATAATTAATTTAAAACTATTCTAAACTAATGGCTCTTTTTTAATTATTATTTTTAAAATTTTTTTAATCATATTAAATGGGTTCAAAGTTCTTGGTATAAAAAATTAAAAATATAAATTATTATTGTACAGACGATTGTGTATGGTAAATACGTAACATAAGATAATAATACGAACATGTTATAAGACATCGAAATCTTGGATAAAATTAAAATCTGACAACAAGTTAATAAGGGTACCGCTGATTTAGACGCTTGCAATCTTGATATACTAGTTATCTTTGATATTAAAAGGTTCCATGACCTTTTCAAATAGTTCACTACGGAGTAGAAGCCAAAATTCGAATTAGATTTTTTTAAATATTTCTTATCTCATTATTTATAATAAAAACAACCGATAATTATTGAAATATTAGTGAGAAATATCATGTAGTATATAATAGTTATTTAATTATTACGTAGTCAGATAACAATAAAACAAAAAAAACTCATGTAAAATTTCAATTAAATACATAAAATTCAACCATATAACAATAAAATTCTCCTAAAATATATTTTTTTTTGCAAAACTAATCAGATACCATTCGATTAAATTAAAAAATAATTTCCCAACCACAGCATCCGACGCTATACAACCATCAACGACGAAGAGAAATGTCACGCGAGATGATAGAGTGTTACACACGCACACGCCTATATGTATGTATAAGCGGAATATTCCATAAGCCAATGCTGTAGCCTGTCGTTTAACGAATTAAACTTATTTAGGTATAACAACTTTCAGTTGAACTATATCGGCTCTCTTGTCGTTTCTACGAAATGATATATCGCGTATAATAGTCGTATATACGATACGCCGGTCAATGAAGCTCCTTGTTAATTAATCCACGCGTATATTATACTCATTTTGGGGTGAATCAATGAATGTATGATGGTAATTGTGAATGATGAGAATGAGATATCGAACGAGGAAGGAATAATATAATGGCTTACTTGTGGTCCGGGTATTTTGACGCGACACCGCTCATGAAAATCTTCTCGACGAGTTGATCTGTCTCGGTGACGAGGTCGACGTCGCATGATTTCAGTTCAACTGTCTTTTTCTTCGTGATGTTCTCGCGAATTATCTGGAATGGCATTTTGATATGAAATGTTTTTTTTTTATTTGGCTGGATATTTTTGTATAAGAGAGTAATAACGAAAGACATGAATATATTTGCGAGGATTATATACAACCTGTTCCGAAATTGTGAACAAAAAGTTCCTTTACCGTTTTTCGATATAGCAAGTAGTTTTTTGAGCATCAATGTCTCAAAATT
>JAYJLV010000001.1:6199594-6211513 GCA_036873485.1 Torymus texanus | reverse complement strand
CATTTTATTAATAATTGAAATTTCTCTTTTACAGATCATTTTGCTGAGAGGGGTTTAAAGGTGTCACCTCCCCTTAAAGAAATAAAATTTAATTTATTTTCTTTATTATGAATAAAAATCATAATATATTATTAATATTGGAGAATCTTTTATACATACCTCGTGATAAGTGTAAATCTAAAAATATCTGCCTCCATTGCGAAAAATTATGAATCACAATAATACTTGCTAATTTCTTTTATTCGTAGTTGAAACTTAAAATTATGACGTCAGTGGATCCGGATATTTTTCTGACCATGCACCGTATCGTACTTATGCTTTGACGCAATGTCAAGGTATACTTTATCGCGTTAAACAAAACTGCTTAAATCTGTTTTTGTGGAAAATTTTTACTGCAAACTTTCCATTCCAGTTGTGATTGACATATTTTATAACTATTGTGATTTTAATTTATAAAGTTATAACTAACTCAAACTTTATGGCTTAATTTTTGTTAATTAATAACATTAAAATTATTGACAATAATTAAAATGCAAATAAAATTAAAAAATTCTTCATTATTAATATTTTCCTAAATTATATATTGATTTTTCAATGATTACAAAAAAAAAGAATAACATTTTTAATTTTAATTATTTTATTAAAATTATATATACTTTTTAATTTCTAATCTATATTTTCCAACAGACTATAATGACATTTCAATTTCGCGAATGTTAGACAATAGAAACAGCGATAAGATATCGTTTCTATTTAGCCAAACGCGCTCAACATTGATAAGCCAATTTTTCATCGTCAAGGGGAAAGGTATTGCTAAATAACAAACACACACATGTTTTAACATAACGATAAATGTATGTCTCAACGTATATATACATTTATATAATAGATATAATTTTTTGCATTTTTTTTTCATCTTTAAATATAATATAATATATATATATCACACCTAGAGTTAGTTGTTCCACGTAGAATGATATGTATGCAACGTAGCCTCGAGGCTGTTGAGGCTCCGTGGGTTTTTCTTCTTCTTAATCACGCGGTCATCGACTCTCATGCCGTCTTCGCGATTATACATCTACACTTAATCGATAGGTTTTTCATCTGTTATCTGTTTTGTTTTTTTTTTTTAATTCATTTTGTCTTTTTTTTCGCAAAGTCGTCGCGTTGCCGCATTGTAAACGTAGGGCAAGAGTTTCGCGCATATATTCGCGAACAGTAAATTATGCATTTTACAGGTCAGTGCGTTCGTACTTCAAAGTGCGCCTGCGCTTCTTTATAGATTGTTTTTTTTTTAATAGAGTTTTTTATTAGTTACATATAGCAACACCGAAACAAACTTTTCTCGCACGATAGATTTTGCGTATAAGTTTCAAAATACTTAATGCAGTTTTACGTTGGTTTTCGAGTTTAAAATGGTTTATATGCTTTTTTTTCTTTCAATTGTAAAAATAAGTACTTTCAATCGACTTTCAGAAAAAACTGCGTTAAGAAATTTTGATGTACCATCCAACATGAATTTTTTTTTAAAGAACGTTTTCATAACTTTCGGTGGGTCTTAGTGTATAGTAATTCCCTGTTTTTTAGTATTTTTTCTAAAGTTCATCGAAAAACAGTACACTTGATTCTTATATTTTTACACAAACTTTCATTGTAGGCTTCTTACTTCGTTTTATTTTTCACAGAGAATAAGTACTCCTTAATTACGTATTTGAAATATACATATATCTCATAATATATTAACATCGACACCCACGAAATTAAATATACATAATAATTTACATAAACATCTCAAAACTTTTAACAACATAATACAACGATCATTAAGTTATACAAAGAATCACAACGGCAATCCACTTAATATGTAATCTTTATACTACTTATCATTCTTTCTTTGTTGCACCCGGAATAAAATCTTTAAAAATATACCAGACATTATTATTTGCTTTAAAAAAATACGATCACTTTTGTTTCTTCCATACCATACTTTCTTTCACTTTCCTCGGTTGTAAAATTTGGTAAATGCATGTGTGTGTAGGTATATATATTTATATTTCAACAGGTAATTTCAGATCATTAGACTCGTCCCGAGCGTATATATATATAAGTACAAGTACTGCAGTACACGGCGATCGATGTGCATATCCAGATGCACTCGGAAAAAAACGCTGCTAAAACCTAAGCCAGTAGGTTTTTTTCTTTCTCTGTGTCTCTTTGCTTTTTACAGTTTCATCTCTTTTTTTTATCATTATTCCTTGAATCACGCCGTGTGTAGTTTTTTTTTCTTTTGTTTTTTTTATTTAAAGTAGAAGTGAGCAAAATCTGCAAGTAGAGAATTTTGCGGTATTTTTTTTTACAATGTAAATGCAAGAGATTAGTTTTGTTTTGTTTCGTTTTTTTTACATGTATACATAAATGATGAAGATTTGGCTATCAGTTGAGTATTATGTATAAATATAATATATGGATAATGGAAAACTGAGAGACGTTTGAAGACTGAATACTTCGTTAATAGTCGTATAGAATAGAATTTGCTCGGTTTCGTATTAAAAGGCTTATCGTTAATATACTTTACATACTTTCAATATAATCGTCACAATCAAGGTGCGACACATCACTCAACTGATACAACTGATATTTTATATATATAGATATATAAAGAATGACAAATAAGTTGGAAGAAATTTATGCTCGCTCACTTCCGGCTCGAATTCGCGATCGTTGTTTGTGTATTATGTACGTTTTTCCTCAATTAAAATATACACGTATTCTCATTGAATGTTACATTACTTTCGGGTTCGACGCGTCTCCCGAACCGATTACATTATACATAATTAACTATTACTTCTTCTTCTTCTTTTTTCATCATTTTTCTTCTTCTTTTCTTCTATAGTAATATTACGCTTAAGTATATTTCAACTATGGTGCGACCATTGTGTGCGCTGAGGTATATAATATATTTGTATATAATGAAGCCGTGCTGCGGTTCCATATATATGTATATAACAGTGCTGTGGACTTTCTTTCCCCCCCCCCGTCTTTATGTATTCTATATGTATAATAGTGATGCGCAACGATTCCTCTCTGTTTTACCGACTCTTCTGTATATACGGCAATATTTACGTAAAAGTCTGTGCGGAAATTCTTTGTTTTCTCGTTACTTATAAGATACGGTTTTTTAAAGGCTTCGTGCTGATTCGAAAAATTTACTGTTTTCATATAGCGAATTCATTCGAAATAGTTAACTATATATGTCCATTACAAATTCATAAGATTTCAAAAATATATATAGAGATAGTTGCTGATAAAACGGAGCATAGGACGTTTGTGTTTTTTTTTAAATACAACTCGTATCTGAAATTTCTCATATTGATCAGATGAGTTTCCTTGACACACTTTCGAATTATATATGTATATATACTTTCATTGGGAACAGTCGATAAAACCGTGTACAATGTTGACCGCATTTCCGCAAAGTGCGCGCGCGTTTATATCTCAAAACGGGTTCGTACGTAGCACTTTTCGGAAGACCTCTAAAAAAAGGAACTGACGACTCCCTTCATAATATATATTATGTATTTCTTTGTTTTTTTTTAGCACTCATCTGTTTATCTCGCAGAGATAAAAAGCCATATAATATATAACACGATTAAAAATTAACGGAAAAAAATAAAATAATTTTCTCATATACATAATTGTAGTTACAATATTACATAAAAGCAATAAGAAAGAAACACAAAAACAGTGTATAATAATATTAATAATATACGGTGACAAGATCGAGCAGCGATTATACATCCGTTCGCAGAGAGCTGAGATCGCACGAATTATATTATTATTCGACAGGTGCGATAGAATGAAAATAAGAACATTGTATACATATTACCGACGGAGCTCGTTATACCGTGCTTCACACACATATTACATATATATACAAATAATTTATCTTTTTACGCGTGTATACACACATATTTCACGTAAATTAATAACGGAAAATTGTCCAAGGAGGCTCTCTCATGCTCTGTCGGTAAACATAACTATATACGAATGTTTGCGGTCCCAAAGGTACTCTATATATGTATGAAGTATATATAGCAGTACGCTAAAGAGGGTTTCTTTGTATTACTTTCATGGAATGCATAATAATAATAATAATAATATATGTATATACGTATAACAAGAACCCGCTGTACCTCGACCGGATATCTCTCGCTGATCGATGCTATAATCAAATCTTTTTGTTATCTAACTATCTCGCTTATTTCTCCGTATATACTTTCTAAAATTATATATATACGCGCGCGTATTATATGTCTACTATTATAACAATCGCGCGGCTACATACTTTCCTTTTGTACGTGCGGCAGTTGATTTTCCATCATTTCATCACTTGTCGGCGTATCAATTGAACAATAATAATAATAATTAATCCATACCACGCGGTTCCACTGCTACATATATAATAAATAATATATGTCATGTGTATGTGTGTCGCACACACGCGCGCGCTTAAGCAAGTGCATCATGTGTATATGTATGTCTGCGTTAACATTTTTTCTCATCTACTTATATTACTTTACTTTCATCATAAATGTGTGCATCGTTATTTTTCTTTTTTTTCCTCCTTTGTTTTTTCTCACTTTCGTTCCCGATCGCATTGTGTGTATATATATGTATATATATTTTTCGAACACTTGGGAAAGATAATAAAACTTTTCAATGGCCGCTTACAATCCGTTTCAGATCATTTACAATTAAAAAAAGCAAGCTCCATCTTCCTTTGGCTATTATGCACGCAAGCTTTAAAACATACATTCTCGCATTCTCATAAATAAATCACGCGCCTATATTATTCTATTACACTTCTCTCCCTCTCTTACTCTCTCTTTCTCTCTCGAAGCGATCCGATATACCTCTTTCAACAATTCGAGCTAAGATAAATCAAATCCATCTTTCCTTTCTCTTTCTCTCTCGTATATACTTTCGCATCTTCGAGAGGACCATGGTTTGGTTTTGTTTTTTTTTTGTGTTTTTTTCGCAGGCGATCGGGTACTTCAATTGTTTTTCTGCTTGTACATCTTATGTGCGTCTCTATTGCGGCCTGAGAGAGAAGAGAAGTTCGACGATACCCTCGTCGGCCAGCGTCGAAGTGTCACCGACGTTTCGGTCGCCTACGGCGATTTTACGAAGCACTCGTCGCATTATCTTGCCAGAACGAGTTTTTGGTAGACCAGGCGCGTGTTGGATTACATCTGGTTGAGCGAATGGTCCAATTCTCTCGCGAACTGTGGAATTAATATAATTGAATTAACATTTTTTGTTTCATGTTTTTTGTTGATATGTGAAAAATGTTGAATTTGTTCGCTGTGATTCGTGATTTTATTGATATTACAGTAGTGCTTTGGAATGTTTCCAACTTAACAAAGCGAGTTATTTGACAATTCGATTTTAAGTATTCTCGAAAATTTTAATTAGAGAAAAGAATGCTTTCTTTGTGTATACATATTGATGCGAGTGAAACGATTCAAATTATATACCTGCGCTTTAATTTATTTCAAATTAACTGACACTTATGTTCATGCTTTACATAATATACGCACGTTAAATTTGGAATTGAATTTTCTCAATTTAGTACATAATGATAAGTTCATTCGAGTTCAAATTCAATACAACCGACGTTGGTATAATTAAAATACCCGGAAATATATTTTTTTTAAAGATGCAGCTATTATACCTCATTACTTTTAAATCCTTACTAAACAATGAAATATACCCATATAATAAAGAGAATATAGAACTTACCCCTTTTCTTAAGCTCATCCTGGAGCTTTTTGTCGAAGGACGCGCCTTCGTTAGGTGTGACGAAGCAATAGAGACACTGGCCTTTAACCGTATGAGGTTTGCTTACCACTGCAGCCTCTGCAACGGACGAATGCTCGGCTAGTACACTTTCGACCTCCGCTGTGGACATGAGATGGCCCGAAACGTTTAACATGTCATCGATGCGGCCGGTTACCCAGAGGTAGCCGTCCTTGTCTCGTCGTGCACCTGTTTATTAAAAAAATAGAAAAGGTATATTAGTTTAATTTTTTTTTTAAACGTGTATGGTACTGGATTATTACTACTTTACTACTTTAAGTGTAAATTTTATATGTGTGAATTCCACTATTTTTTAATTCCTACACGACAGAAAACTTCCAGACACACACACACACACACACACACACACAATGTGTACATTTTGAAACGCAAAATGTAAACACAATATATATATATATATAAGGATGGTTTTCTAACAGTGTATATGAGTGATTCTCAGCAAAAGGACTCAGTTTGGCATGTAATCTCCATGGTAGTAGTAAATAATTCTCTTTCGTTTGAATAATAATGGACATCTCATATTTCTAATTTGACTGTATGATATTCTAGTAATTTGGGTTTCATTCTCATAAAAAAATTTATATTATGAAAAATTAACGATTTTATGTTATAAAATCGAATGAAATGTTCATGGAGATTACAGGACAAAATCTGAGCATTTTTGCTGAGATTTGCTGCATCACCCATATGCTATCATTGATTATATAGTCATAGAATGATAAAAGTGTGTGTGTGTATATATATATATATATATATATATATATAGTAACTTCCAAGAAACACTTTTTCCTCTTTAGTCTGCAATTTGAGTAAAAACGAAATTTTTTACACTTGTTACTTTATATTTACAATTACCAAGAACATAATTTATGAATTAATAATACTTAAACAAAATGCAAGAACTGTATTACTTTGAGTACAATTGTCACTCGTTCTCTTTATCAATCCCACACTTGATAGCATCAGTAACTTGTTTATTATACAATAAAAAAAATCCATTTATCACATAGTGCATTACGTATATATTTAAAAATATTACTACAATCGATATTGAGATAAGTGCTAATCCTATAGATCGCCGTTATTATTAGACCGTCTGCATTAATCTTTGCTGTATATCCTACGAAGCAAATAACAATGATTAATCAGTCGACACATCCGGCAACGGCGATCTTATCGCGAGCGAATAAATATCCTTGATCTACTAAATCTTACGTCTACTTTTGATTTTTTCATTGAAATATCGACTGTTTGCGATAAAAATTCAGTTAATCATGAATACATAATAGTTTTGTTCTATTGTACACATGAAACATATAAATCTTGCGCTTGATGTAGCACAAGAAAATCATTTTTTATTCATTCACTGATGTATTGTGAAGTTGCGTTGAGTGCATGAGAACTTTGCGCTATCCTAACCATAAAAAAAAAAAAAGAAAAATTACGAAAAGTCCATCTGGATTCAACAATCAATCAAATAAAAAAAAGAAGCGCAGAACCACTGAATTCATCGCCAATATATATACCTATACATTTTCGCTCACTTCAGACCGTACAATTGAATTGTTATACTGCAAGCTCCCTCCCTACCTCCACTCCTCCCTCACTCTTTCGGGTCAAAATTTCCATAACCTATATGCAAAAAATTCGCAATACCTTGTTCCAAGTGGAAAAAAAAAAAAAAACTATAAATCGTGATGTCAATCCGTAACATCAAAGCTCGTCAGATTCTGGACGCACGTGGTGAGCCGACGGTAGAAGTCGACCTGATCACTGACATCGGTTTACTACGTAGTAGCTGTCCGGGTATTATCTATCCAGCTGTTAACGGGGCCAAAGAGATTCGGGACGGCGACGCTGCCGAGTACAATGGCCGCTCCGTACATCGAGGTGAACGATTCGGATAGTTATGCGCGCGTGACACGAACTTTTGACCTGCCACGAGTGTATGTGTGTATGTGTATGTGTTGTACTATACGCTGAGCGAACTGGTTTTTTTTTGTTGAATGGTTTGAGTTGGTTTACTTATAATTTGTATAGAACGGTGATTTTTTTTTGTGTGTGCTGGGTGGTTGTAGAAAAGGTATGGGTTTTATAAATTTATTACGAAGTAATAATTGATAAAGAAAATAGAAAATAAATTTGGACAACGGAGACATATTGGAAGGTAGCTCGTACGAGGGAAATGAAGTATAAAAGAGTAATGAAATGCTATGCCTTAAAGGCTGGAATTTCGAGTAAATAAAGTAGCCATTACTGTGGAGTCGGGAGTAAAATAAATAATGATGCATAAAAGATTGTTTATAAACTAAACTGTATTTGGTAAAAAAACTGTAGCAATGAAAATCAATCTTTTTGTGAAATAGAAATTGAGCATTTCTTGATTGATTTAATTTTCGAAACTTAGAAATGTCATAGAACTGATTGGTACGCTGATGTAAGCAAAAAAGTATATATGCATCAGGTGTATATTTAATCGGGAATTAAATTTACGCTTCTTTTTGTACACTTATTAGCAAAGAATTTTAAAATAGAATTTAATCACGTTACTTCTTTTGCAGCATAAATTTGTTTTATAAAAAGTTCTGTTTTTCAGATTTTGCTTAATTCATATAAAAAGATTGATAAAAATTGTAAACAACTTGCACATAAACTTTGAATCAGTAACACGTGAACATTATCAAAATTACAAAAAAAAACTCCGGTTAGTTCGCGTAAAAATCAATTCGAAATCGCACAAGAGTATTTTAAACAATGCGACGTATGAATATTATGGCATTACACAGCAAACGGTTAAATCTAACTGCCTCGAATTACATTGTATAATTCTTTTTAAATCTCTCCTAATAGTTATCGACACGATCAACAACGTCATCACCCCGAAGATCCTAAAATCTAAGCTGAACGTAAACCAGCAGCGCGAAATCGATCTACTGATGTGCACGCTTGACGGTACCCCAGACAAATCGAAACTCGGTGCCAATGCCATGCTTGCTGTGTCCATCGCTTGTTGCAAGGCTGCCGCAGCTAAGCGCGGATTGCCGCTGTACAGGTTGATACATTAATTACATAAATGTTTTGCCGATGATTTTCTCTTGATTCGTCGGTCTCCGTTATGTTCAATTTTTATTTTATTTTATTTTTATTTTAGAAAATTAACGGGTAAAACGCTTAGTACATAAATTTATAATATTTAAAGAAATGATTAATACAGTCATTTAATAAAATTTTAACAGTAGCAATTTGTATAGAATTTCTTTTTTTTATTTATTTATCGTTCGCTGTTATTGCTTTTATCTTGCGATTATTGTCGATTTTTTTTTACCGTTGTACTATTGTTATTGCTTTTAAGTTGGTTTACTGAAATGATTCATGTGCAGAATGTCAATATATAACTGGCACAGTGTTTATTAAAAAAGTTTTAAAAACTGTTATTTGTTAAAAATAAACATTTTTTTTTTGGTCGGTATACGATATTGTTTGATACTGTTTATTCAGAAATTTAAACCAATTAAAACCATTATATCTTGCTATAGTATTCATGTATTTTGAATACGAAAATTGTCAATGCAGATAAAAGATAAACTAATTTTTAAAAGGATTTCTTTTGGTAATTATAAAATTGAAGTTCTCTTATTATGTTTGCTTTTTTTTACAACAATCTTCTTTGTAATAAAATTCTCTCGGTTAAATTGCACCAACATTTGAAAATTGAATTATATTCTACTCCACAAAAGCGTTCTTTTATCTTAATACATATTATATTCCTCATAACAAAACCCTGACATTAAATTTCTCCATAAAAGATAATCCACCAAACCCCCCACATTGAAACCACATCATAGACATTCTCCTCAGAATTCCACCAAATAACATCACCACAACTACGTTTCTCTCTCAAACGCGCAATGAAAGGACAATACATACATATATATACACCTCCTTCAATTACACTCCACGCTAATTGACCAAACATACGTGAGATTCGGGGGATCAAGTTAAATTGAAAGCCTCCTCTCGTCGTCTCCGTTGTCTACGTCCTTGACTGCTATATACATCTATATCTATATATACACATACTATACTCAGGTACATAGCAAGTTTATGCGAGACTAGCAGCGACGCTCCAGTCTGTTTGCCCGTGCCAGTTATCAGCGTAGCCAGCGGCGGTCGTGCCACAGGAAACAGCCTTGTCTATCAGGAATTCCTCGTTATGCCTACCGGTATGGAAGTAATTCGTTTTTCTGATACTTTTATGTTTGGCGAGTGATATGTTGTGTAATTAAAAAACGAATAGAGAGAGTGAAAATTGTATTTTTTGGGTCAAGGGGGTTTGTTTTCTTGAGGTCTTATCAAGGAAAACGTGGTATATATATAGGGTTGAATGAGAAAAGAGGAACAGTATGCAAGATCTTTTATTTTTTTGAAGAGGGTCGGAAGGGACGAGAGACAGAGAGAAAAGGCAATGTTTTATTTGGATCCGTAGGGAGTTGCTGCTTTTTTGTCGTGAAATTTTTAACTGTTCTTGGTATAAGAACCATTGTGTAAATATACAGTATAAGAATAAGAAATAACGAATAACATAGTAGCCAAAAAAAAAGCGGAAAAGAAAGACAAAAAAAATTTCGTTCGAAAAAGGATATTACTGACTTGAACACGAGAAAAAGAGAGTAGATGAATGACAAACACGGTCAGACACATATATATTTTATTCTCCTTCCCAATCTTTATACTTTTTGTCTCAAAACCACTGTTTCGGTAAATACTACAATGCTTTTCTTTTTATAACTCTCCAACCCTCTCTCACAGTAAGACTGTAAGATTCTCTTAGAAACCTTTAAACCGTGATAAATCACAAATAATCCAACTGCAAACGTTTCCATTTAATTTTTTCCAATAAAAAAAAGGCGCAAAGTCGTTTAGCGAAGCAATGCGTATGGGTAGCGAAGTCTATCGCAAGCTTGAAGAGCAGATCGCTGAGGAACAGGAGCTTAAGTTACCTCTCGGTGTCCTTGACGAAGGTGGTTTTGGTCCAGAGGCCGAGGACGATAAAGCGGCATTAACAATGATCGATGAAGCGATCAAGAGCGCTGGATACGAGGGTAGCATCAAGATCGCGGTTAATGTTGCCGCCTCGGCGTTTTGTAAAGATGGTAAGTGCGGGGTTGAAAGGAACGAATAAATATGTGATATATAGTGTATTTATTTCAAATGATTAATGTGATGAAAAATAGATAGATCGAGACTACGTCTATTAATTAACCTTGTTTGCTTTGGAGACAAGGTCAAAGGCATAATTACCATCATTGTTTTTTTTTCAATTCTACAATTCATTATTCATTTACTAAGAGTCGTAGAATAGATTTACATTTGTATACACTACATATCTAACTATAAGCTTTAGAATATATACAGAGCTTTTCCATAATCTCTCACCATTATATATACCGAGACCACGACCTCAACCCTACTTGTCTGATAGGCAAATACGACCTTGAATTCAAGACTGAAGATTCGGATCCGGAAAGCTACCTTGAATCGGACGCATTGCTCGAGCAGTATACAGAGTTAAAAGGCGAATTGCCTGTTGTCACTGCTTTGATAGATCCTTTCGATCATGAGGATTGGGATGGTTGGTCTAACCTTATAAAAGGTCAACCTGATCTTCAAGTGATGGCAGATCAGTTGACGGCGATGAATAAGGAGAGGATTGAGGAAGCGGTTGAGAAGCAAGCGATTAATTGTATGGTGGTGAGGTTGCCAATCGCTGGGACAATCACAGACGCGATTGATTGTATTAAAATGGTGAAGGAGGCAGGATGGGAGTGTCTTGTTAGTGCAGGTGAGAAATTTTGATTCGACATATTATTGGTGAGAACAAGTTGTAGTATAAAAGAAACTTGAAAACGTGGTGGGAATTGGAATGGTTAATTGACGCACTGAGAAAAAAATTTATTTGAAATTGGTTTATTTGGATCAAAAAAATATATTATTGATTCAAATAAACTATATTTGATGGAAATAAATGTTTAGTTGTTA
>JAYJLV010000001.1:6188399-6199494 GCA_036873485.1 Torymus texanus | reverse complement strand
AATGGCCAAATAGGAAACAAACATTTATTTGGATCAAACAAGCTTTCCTTGATATGACCAAATTTTTTTTTCAGTGCGAATATCTGTGTATTAATTTGTTTAATTCTTTGTGTTCGTTGATGATCGTGTTTGATAATTTATCTAATTGATAATGGAGCGCTGTAAGATTTTTTTTCAGAACTGATAACCGATAGAATTTTTCAAAGAATTATCTACACGATATAATCGTTTCCGTTTATTGCTATACCACAGATGCATACAACTAAAGGAATTTATATTTTAATAAAAGCCTTGACATACTTTTTTTTTAATATCGGAACTTCTATCAAGTGCAAGGGCGTAATAAAAAGTCAGACGGTACCAAAAGAGCAGCTTATAGATGAGCGATCAGTTTAGTCGAGGTATTGAATTTCAATGGGATTCTTTGATGTTTCGCCTTGTAATAAAAGGATAGAACTTTACTTGAAAAGAATTTTTCCACAAATATCTCTACTCTACAGAATTTACATTTTGTAAGTAATGCATAAAAATAATGTAATGAAATAGCCTTTTAAACTAATATACGTATGGGATAAAAATTTCATAAACTTTTAGAATTTAGGTTAATCGACTTATATTTCAATGGTACTATTTATTATGATTCAGAAGTTGATATATTATGACATCCAGTGTGGTTATATAAAGTAATCGAATGCCTGTCGTGATACCAACCAATTTCCTCATGTACATAATAATAACTACCAGCATGAAAAAAAAAAATCAATCAAATCTGTTCGATGCTATAAATTACTTTTACCTCTTTATAGAGAAAACATTATGTTTGACGAGGAAAATTCTAAGAAAGCATACAGCAAAAGTGTATTTTAGAAATCATAATATTTTCTTACTTCTCGTACCGAAACTATATACATATGTGTATGTTTATGAATATATTTCCTAACCAGATAACATCAACATCTATTCTCATATACAAAAAGTTTTCCAGTAGTTTTTACATATACAAGCTAACTCTCCGCGTAAAATCTAAATCCATTTACGCAAAACATGATAAACTCATTGACGTCATATAAATTTTTCTGATCCCTATATATTTCCTTTAATTTTTGAAAAATCACATATATAAGAATTAAAATATTCCAAGATTTTTCTCATAGCATAAATTACTAAGATTACATAAATTTTGACAAAAATAACAACACCAACAATAAGTAAAAACCACCATGTATTTCGAATCTCAGGCGATGGAGAAACAGAGGATACGTTCGTAGCGGATTTTGCGGTTGGCATCGGCGCCAGTCAGTTCAAAGCTGGCGCGCCATGTCGTGGCGAGCGGGTGGCAAAATACAATCAGATAATGCGGATCGAGGGTGAGCTAAAGCCAGCGGAGGCCAAATATGCCGGCGAGAAGTTTCAAGATTGAAGTTTTCTTGGTAACGTGTGAGTTTAAGCGAAGGGTAAAATTATAATGTGTAGCGGTTTTCGTTACGTCTGTTAATGTGATTATACGATGATACTTGATTTTGAGGCGCTTCCGTGTCTCTTGATTAACCATCGGCTAAAACTCAATTACGTGGTTCTTATTAATGTAAATAAAAACTTGTCGACGGTCTTGACTAATCAATTTTTAATGGATTCGTAGCAAGTCAAGGTCGATGGTGAGATTTTCATTTTTTACGGTTGATATATACGATTAATGTTTGTTTTAAATGAGTAGCAGCATCGACACAATGTATATGTTTGATATACTGCTTAAGCTAACATGTTATAATGTATCATTGTAATCGCGATCAAATATGCGTTTGGGTACATTAAATTTGAAAAATAAATGTCTGAGAAATCTATATGCTCACAATTCAGACTCGAAATTGTTAATTGCATAAGTATTGATGAGGAGACTATATTACGCGGTGGTATGTAAAAAGTACACTTTTAAATAAGATAATGAAAAAATACGCATTTTGTATTGGCGGCTATATCGTATGTGAAGAACCTTGGTATAGTAGCAATTTCAATATGACTCGAGATTGTAAAAATTTTTGCATTCAAGATTGTTTTTTAATCTTTATATTACTGTACCTGTATCAAAATATAGCATTTTCAATGAAATTTATTTCAATGAATATGCTTGTTTTCACGTGTGCAGACAATAAAAAATCTTGTTGACGACGTATTAAAATCGTAAATACATGATAAATTATCATTTGAATTTCAAATTGTTAGAAAACTACGTGTACCTCATTTATTCTTGAATTTTGTCCAAATTCTTCATTATTATAATACTTTTTGTATTATAATCTTTTATTATTCGCATATCAAACTCACCGAAAGTATCCATTTCAACCCCATTCACATAACTTCAGAACAACAAGCATTACATCAATCATCATCGATTGGTCCACCCACACAAAACCCCTAGCGTCATACCGCATTCACTCTCTCCATCACCCACGCATATCGAACCCGTGTCTTCCCTACTCTACCTATATTTAGAACCTTAATCTTTCAAATCCATCCAAAAATATCGCTTGGGAACTTCACCCCTGCTTTCCTTACAAAATAAACCACTTATTTTTTTTTTTATTCTTCCTAACTATTATTCAGTACTCACCGTCACCCGTACAATAGAATCCATGGAAGCGATCGAAGTAGGTGCTTTGGAAGCGCTCGTGATTGCCGTATAGAGTACGCATCATACCTGGCCAGGGCCGACGGAATACTAAGTAACCCTCGCCTTCGCCTTCGATCACATGGCCATCCTCATCTAACAGTTCTGGTTGGACGCCGAAGAACGGGAATGTCTGGTGGATGGATAGATTGGGTGTAAGTGAATTACCGAGATGAAAGAAAAGGGAATATCATACGGTGAAAGCTTGATGTGTCATGAGGGGTATTTTATGAGATTGTTGGGTTTGTATATAATGTGAGTGCGCGCTATTTTTGCGCGAAAGTGGAGATATATAAGGGGTCGAATGATTTGTAGGTGAATTTAGCGTATGAGGATGTGTAATTTGGAAAGTGTTGTAGTAAGGTAATTTGGGAAAGTTTCTTTCATTGCCGAAAGTAGATCTATTTCATTTTCATTTATATAAAAGCATAGAGTTTAATATGGAATATTTTGTCAGAATAAAGCAATAATATGTTTCACAAATATTTGAAATATTTTATAAGGTTAAAATTTAGATATTAAGAAAATGAATATTCAACATTTTATCATCGAAAATAACATATTCTTTCGATGTTTACCTTTCTCTCTTCCATCCTTCATGATTGTTATCGAACAAATATTTACCTTATAGCTATATATACTTTTCCCTCACTTATAATCTTATTAAATCATTCTAATCGAATTTTTTTCCCTTTACCAGGCGACTCTTCCCTTCCCGAGAAAAAAAATATGCAATAACTTACGGCAGATCCTGGTTTCATCGGCGTAGCCCCTGGCAGTGGTGTGATAACGTGACCGCCCGTTTCTGTCTGCCAAAAGGTGTCGGCGATGCTGCACTTGCCATGGCCTACAAGGTTATAGAACCATAGCCAAGCTTCCGAGTTGATTGGCTCGCCTACTGAACCGAGGACCTAAAGTATAAAGAGGAGAACAAAAAAAAAAATATAAAAATAGTGGAAAATTTAATGTACGGAACGGTAAATAAAAAGAGATTGTTAAAGGTAGAAAGAATCGTTTTTGTTGTACGATAGGTTAGGGCAAAATATGTTATAAAAATCATAAAAATGATAATTTAAAAAAAAACATCGTAATTTTTATTATAAACAATTGTAATAATTTTGAAAAATGCGGTCAACGATCTTAAACTTCGCAAAAAAGAATTTCTACTTTTTTGTTTTAAAGAACAGTACAGTATTATACAAACATTTACATTTGTTCCTCCACGAATGAATGAGAAAACAAAGGAGGAGAAAGCTTACCTTGAGTGTGCTCAAGTTGTGCTTCTTGACAAGATCGTCGCCGAATTTCATAAGGGACCGAATAGCCGTAGGCGCCGTGTAGAACTGGCTGACCTTGTACTTGTCGACGACGGACCAGTATCTATCGTTCGTCGGGTAAAATGGCGTACCTTCGAACTGAGGAAAAAAAGTAATTTTGTTCGTATGAAAATTCATTGACACAAAAGCTCAATATAATATATGCATCTACTCTTTTTAATACTATAGGAAAAAAAATAGAATTAAAAATAGTTGACAATGATAATAAGAGAATTCATATATAGCATATCATTAGTGAATAATTAACAAGACAAAGAATTCATATACTAATCGTTCTTATCACGAGTGACCATGAATCACTCGAGTATACCAAAAAGTTAATAATGCGAGTCTTATTTTAGACATGTTCATTTTTCATATTGAGCACGAAAAACATTACAAGTATATTTATGAAAGAAAAAAATATAAAGTACCAGAACGGAGGTAGCGGCATTGGCAAGAGGTCCGTAAACGACATACGTGTGCCCGGTGATCCAACCGATATCAGCGGTGCACCAGTAAACGTCGCCCGGATGATAATCGAAGACATACTTGAACGTCGTCGCGGCGTATATCAAGTAACCTGCTGTCGTGTGTAGGACGCCCTTTGGTTTGCCCGTCGAGCCACTGTAAATGGGATACATGAAATTTTATGATTCATGGGTTATGTATACGTGTGTGTATATGTTCTTCGTAATTTATGAGAAAAGTGTGAGGGGATATTAATGTTTATGAAAGATGTTCTTGTCATTGCAGATGTTATTACTCATTGATGAAGTTGTCATTGAATTAATATTTTTAATTCTGGTAGGAAAAGTTTTTTTTAGTTAAAATATATATGTGGCAGGTTTCATTGAAAGAATAAAATATATTTAAAAATTCTTCGTTGTTAATTTGTTACTGGCTATTTAGATAATACAAGTTCATTATTTAAAGTCATAAGTAGAAATTAATTATTTATAATTGCACCTCGTGCTCATGAATATCATATCATAAATAAATAGTAATTTTGTACTAAACTGTTTTAAAATACAGAAAATTTCTATTGCAAAAATAATGTGTTATAATTCTCTCACATCATATCTGAATTCAACTCACATTATATTTCTCTTCTAACAATTCAATTCTCCCTTCCCCCATTCCCTACTGACCTCGTATACAGGATGAACAGTGGATCCTCAGCAGCCATCCAGGCAGGATAACAACTGGGCTCAGCATCCTCCATCTCGTCATGCCACCAACAATCCCGGTCGTCGTCCCATGGCACCTGGGGTAGTTCACCATTCGAGTTGCCATTTGAGTTTCCATTCGCATGGCCTACACTCACAAAATCACATCTCAACTTTCATTCCAAGGATATACATAGAGACTATGGGGAATATTTACGAAAGTAGGACATGACAAAATAGGATCAGTTGGAATTTTCATCTCGGAGATGCGGACAAACAAGAAGAGAGGAGGAATTTATGGTAGCAAGTATAAAGTTGTTGGGTATGTAACATAGCGAGCGAGTAATTGAAATTCGCTATGGCTATTGTGGCGTTTGAATAACTTGAGGGAGTTGAAGGGTAGAGAAGTGTGAAGGGGGGAAGGAAGCGAAATGAAATTTTTTTCAGAAGTAGAGTAGTTGAAATGTGGTTACGATGGAGTGAGGGTTGTTAAGAGGGAAAAATGTTTAATTTAGGAAATATCGGGTTAAATGGAGAAATTCAAGTGCAAAGAAATTCAAGTGATTAACGGTTGACTATAGATAGTGTCGTTCGCTATATCTATTTTATATAGACTTTATAACAATCATTGTCGCTGTACGAGTCAGTTACGACTACTATTATTAAAAAATTAATGTTTTCATCTTTATAATTCTGTGGCTTCCCGGAATAACTGAATAAGTCCACTTTTTTTGAAAATCGAGATAACGGATTTTGTATCTTTAAATAGGCCTTTTTCATTTATCACTTTCAGTAGTAGCAAAAATATTGCCGTAAAGCTACAATTCACGCGAAACGTAAACGGACAAGTCCATTTTTCAAATTGAATGTGAATATGATGGCTAATATATATTTATTTGTTTATTTAAGAAATTCCTATACACTTTAAAATTATAAACATTTTAAAATTTTACAATATTAGTACAATACAAATACAATACGAATAATATAAATTTAATAGAAATGTTAGCAAAATAGAAATTTCTCGAATAAGTTAGAAGAATTCATTGAACAATTGCTAATTTTGTAATTTATTGACCCATTTCATAATTAAATTAAAGATACGCTTTAAAATAAACGCGAACCGCACTATCAGATAAGTCCACAGTTCCCGGAATAACCAGATAAATTCATACTTTTTAGAGTTCTTACTCGTTTTTAACACATCAGAAAATGTATAATCTGTTGAAACCATCGTGTAAATATGTGTTTTGAATGTATCAATTGACTAGTCAAGTATCGCGACTCATCTCGTTTCTTCCGATCTTACATATATAAGTTTGAACATTAAAACCCGTTTTTCTCGGAAACTCGAAAAGTGGTCTTATTCGGTTTTCCACAGAATTATAGTATATAGTGGTATTATAGAAAGCAATTCAAAATTTTATTTTTTTTTAAATTTTTCTTGGAGTCTAGAAATTTACTGTAGCTAGAATAACGTTACTCGTAAAAAAAGTTCATAGTTATTTCAGCTGTGAAAGTATTAAAGTTTTACGATTTTTTTGCTGTATTCCATAAGAAATGAATTTTATTTCGATGAAACTTTAAGCATTTAATCCTTTTGTTCTCACTCTATCCATGTGGCACTCTAAAATATTGAAGACCACGTGTATTCTAGTGAATTTCGAGATCATATACGTAATATAAAGCTCGCTATTTTTTAATTTGTAACCTTTTTAAAATGTATTTGATTGAAACAACCGAGTTGTTTATATATACGAATGATAAGCTATTAAATTATATTAATATTGTTTAGTCACACTATCGTTTCAGACCTTATAATTCAACATTCAAGTAACGAAACAAAAACTCACCGGCATCCGGCTTAGGACTACTGAGACGTCTAAGATGCGCCACGACAACACAGCATTCGACCTCATGGCCCTGCGATTTCACCTTCTCGAGGGCATCGTCACAAATGGTCTTCAACAACAAGAGTTTCTCACCCCGCCAGACACCGTCAGCTGTGATCAACACCTTGGCTCGCGAATCGTGCATGCGCTCGGCGAGTGAATCGGCCGAGTAACCGGCGAACTGTAAGTTAAGAAGTGTTTTGTTATTTTTTTTAAATGTGACGAAAGAAAAAACGTTATTTTTACTCTCTAAAGTTGAATTAGTGAAAATTGCTCCACCGTTTCAATTAGTGAAAAAAACTACTAATTTATTAGTGTATATTCACTATTTAATTTAGTAGTTTTTACTAATTTAATTAGTAGTTTTCAAAAAACCACTAATGAAATAGTGAATATTCACTAATAAATTAGTAGTTTTTTCCACTAATTTAAATGGTGGAGCAATTTTCACTAATTCAACTTTAGAGAGTATTATAAGAAGTATATATAAGAAGAAACTCGTCGTTAATTTCCCGATATTGGTTGATTATTTATATGACGATGTTACGGGAATTCGAAGTAACAGTGTTATTTTTATCGTTCAGCGATAAAGAAATAATATTAAATTCTTTATTTGACGTTCTACGTCAACTGTCTGTACTATTTTAAGCGCCTGTTGCGCAAAGACTTATAGGCGTACTTATAAAATATTTACGAAATGCAACAATCCATATTTTATTTTTAACCGCCGGTGCATTGTATTAATCTTCGTTAAACAAGTGAATGAAGACCGTATGTATAAGTAATATATATGATATTTGATAGATAAGTGACGAATATAATTTCTAATTTCATTAAAAAAGAATGTTTTAATTGTAAAATTGTTGAAAATATCGTAGATTAGCAACTTGAAACATTATTTCTACACTGTGTCACTACTTGTAAAGACTAAAGTTATTGTGTAAAGACTTATTATATAAGATATATAGAGCATAGAACTGATGTTCATTCATATAAAAAAAAAAATTACGTTTGAGAAACTTTTGAAAAAAAGTTTTGATTTACTAAAGTTTAGGAACATTTGTACAATGACATAATACCAAACTTCCTAATTCGTGGTAGAATGTTGCAATTGAATGAGTGAGGAGGTAAGTGCGGTATAGTCATGGATTTATACGTTGACTATAAACTTTTTGAAAGTTTCTATTAATTAATTTGTAGAAACATTTCATACTAACAAGCTCTGGCATGTTTTAAACTTTACTTTTCTAAAAATCAATTGATGAAGAAACCATCACAAAGTTTTAACAAAATTTTTCAAATTCTTCCGTGATAGATTCAAAGATTTGGCATTGTTTCATTTTATTGACAAATTTCAATAATGTCTTATATAAACCAACAAAAAACCAACTTTAAAATATAATATTAATTTTTCTATATTCCGACAAAAAAATTCTTCATAAAGTACGCTATCGCTTTAAGTGTCCACAGTCTAGGTGATAACTTAACGACACAGTATATAAATGTTTTAAATACATAGTTTATAATTATTTTTTTTTATCACAAACTCGATAATATTCATTACCTTGAACATTTTCGATCATTTATCGTATCGAAAACCACATGTATATATAATACAAAGAACGCCGAAAAATGTCATTTTTCTTTCCCACGACAACAATGCCACGTTGCCAAACGAATAAGGCGACCTCGTAAATGCAAAACTTACCACGACACTGTGCACTGCGCCTATCCTCGTACAGGCAAGCATAGCAATGGGTAACTCGAGTATCATGGGCATGTAGATGGCCACACGGTCGCCCTTCTGCACGCCTTTCGACTTGAGCACGTTGGCAAAGCGACATACCTCCTCGAGTAATTTGCGGTAAGTCAGACGTGAATAATCTTCCGGGTCGTTTCCCTCCCTGGAATTCAAAAAATTTTCAGTTAGGTTGATTAATAATAAAGGATAAAGGTTTTTTTTCATGTTGGTATTTATGTATATAGTTTCATATATCGGCATTTGTTTTGTACCGGAGAGAAAAATAGAAGATGCTATGGTTTTGAGTGTTAAATTTTAACTCGTAATTTATGCGAACAGTAGTTTATTTGAATTTAACTTTATATCAATCTTGTTTTCTTGGTAAATATAGTCTGAATACGCATATTATTTACTTTTAAAGATATGCAATATTTAGCATTAAGCCTATTCAACTTCTTTTTGCAAAACTGCATATCTTTTCTTTAAATTTTTTTCCTAGTATACTTGTTTTTTTTGTACCCAAACGGCAATTTTATCAAGACAACTATTCTTAGTAAACACGTCATTTCATGAGTAATTGAATATCAATAATTTTTATTAAACATGACAGTTATTCATCTATAAAACCTGTTACAAATAACAAGTATAAATAACAGTACAAAACTACGAAATTTTATTATAAAGATCATGCTATTTCCAATTCGTGTTTACGATGCTAATATATACCTTAAAATAATATTTGATAATTCTATCCGATGTATATTTTTCTCAGCTTTTCAATGGTGTAGTAAGTTTTTTAAAAATTTTCCATTTTTCCCTTTGGATAGGATCATCAAAGATTTTTTTAAGATACATCTTAGTATATCGTAAAGACGAGTTAGAAAAGTTAAAGCGAAACGCCACATTTATATATATTAAAAGTTTGTACTTCACAGCAACAACAGAACTTTTTTCTCCAATACATAATTAACCATTTTACGGAAACTTTCATGCCACCAGACGTTGACCTTATCATGTACAGAGAAAGAGAGAGAGAATGAGAGTGAGAGAGAGAGAGAGAAGACACGAGAGCACGTAACGAGCGATAGTATATAACCGATAGTTAAATTTACATTGGTTTTGCACTTGATTACCGTGCACCCGCGCGACAGGTAAACAAAATAAATCTGCAATTTAGAATAGCTCCACTGACTTTTAAGTATATACATACTCGTTATACAAACACACGCGTATACACGCCCACAAGGTTAACTTTTCAGATAAAAAAAAAATTTAAACTGTATATACATATATGAGCAAAATATGAGCACGCACAAGTGCCTAAAAAGTAAACTTTACATTTCCAGTCAATCGACAACGTTTCGTTATATGTATGTACCTCTCTTTCTAACTTTGAAATTCTAGTTGCTCGCGTAATCGTGCGTGTCAAAAGTCAAGAATTTTCATAATGTTTGTTCGCCACTGTGACGAAAGGGAGTTGACGACGACGACAACGACGACGACGACGACGACAACGACGACGACGACGTTGTCGTTATTCATTTGAAAATCCCGTGCAAAAGTATAAGTATATGTACATTGTGGAAGTTTTTATTTTTTTTTACGAACAAAGTATAAGTAATGGTTTTGTCGGGTACACGTAAGAGGCGCCTTTTGATGGTTATTACTTATTCTTCGTCGCTTTCTGGCGTTGTTGAATTTATGGAAAGAGAAGAGAGCAGGCGGATGACGTGGTAAAAAAGTTTCGTTAGAAATGAGAGGCTGGTCGCGACAGAGAAAAATGCGGGGGAGTATATATATTGTTGTAGTGAAGGCGAATGAAGTCATTTGTTATGCGCTGGAATGGTAAAAATGTAATTTAATTTTTTTTCGTAGTCCTGTTGTGAGCTTTGCAAATATTTTTTTCTTATTATTTTACTTTAGGAGATTGTGTACGGTTGTATAGACGTCAGATAGTAGAAAAATACTTGTAAAATCCAGCGAGTGAATATACAGTGTCAAGGAAAACAAACGACACATACGTAGCTCGAGTTGCAGCGCGACCGAAATACATCATACACGCGCGCGTATACATTAATATTGTTCTTTATACTGTTGTGTGAGAATCGATATATACATACTCATATGTTATTCATCGTAACAAGAGAAAGATATTAATTTTAAACCGTTTTCATTTTATTCTTTTATTATTATAATCATTGAAAATATTAATGCAACGGTGTGCCTCACTACATCTATACACTGAGAAAAAAATTTATTTGAATTTGGTTTATTTGGATCAAAAAAATATATTATTGATTCAAATAAACTAT
>JAYJLV010000001.1:6168585-6184289 GCA_036873485.1 Torymus texanus | reverse complement strand
TTTTTGCGCGTTTTTATTGGTATTTCCATTAGTTATACATGTTTAAAAATTATGTCGGTATATCACATCCCCTTAAAAAATTACTGCAATTGTCAATTGACCTTTCTCGTTTTCAATCATCATAATTAATTAAAGAAATCAGCAAATTAAGTTTGAGGAAGCCACGGGCCAATGAATTGGCTGCAGTTTTTTATTGATTAAGAAATACAGTGTATTAAAATATATATAATATTATTATTATATAATATTATTTTATAATATTATTTGTTTTGAATATAGACAAATGAAAAAATATTTATTTAATGTATTTTCTTACATTTTATTTAATATTACAGTTATTGCAGGTATATCATATTTTTTATTATTTTATAAAATGATTTTTTACGATAAATTTTAGTATCTACATACAAAAATAAAGTCGAAAGAAAATTGTATCATTGGGAAACAAAAATAGCGATGAACGGACATTCAAATATTCGCGCACTTTCTCGGCATCCCAGTACCTTGCGTCATCTTTCGGCGAAACGAGCAAAAAGACTTCTAGCGCCAAAATTATATTTGAATCACTGCGGTGAATACGCTATATATAGTGCTTATTACAAAGCGGTAATTTTATTGAAGAATATTAACTATTATTGTGCAACAAAATATTTGTATTAATTATATTGATTTAACGTTATTACGTTTTTATATAGTGTAAATCGATAAGTAAATAATGTGTCGTGAGTACGAAACGTCTTACTATGTTTGTCTGTCTCTACTTAATTTTAATAAGTAGATTGATTTTTCATTTATATTAATATGCAAGAGAATAATGAAAATAATGTTTTAAGAAATTTTTAAACGCTATACTTGTGTCTGGTAAATAAAGTAATTTTTCGAGCTAAGAATCAGCGTTTGGGGTAGCCGATGATCATGTTTAATTGGTATACCTCAAGGTTCTTGATATCTTCGGGTCGGCGTATCTAATTCGTACTTTTCACGGTAGTTGATGATGTTAGTTTAGGTGGTGCGCTCTGTAATTTTTTGTGACTAGGTGCTGGAATGCATTCAATTCGTGGTTCATACAGATGTTCGTGGTAGTCAATTTTGGAGTCTAGATAGTGCGCTCCATATTTTTTTTAATCTGCTATAGTTCACACCTATATTCAATGTCTCATCTATACGAAAAAGTACAGTACAATAATTATATAATAATTTAAATGTACTGCCAAGGAGAGCTTCTCGACTTCAAGTCATGGATTTGGCTAAAATTTTAGGATGTTATTTTTTGGAGTAAAAAATTAATCCCTGTTTTTAAATTTTATCAATTATAGGCTCTATGGATAAAGATAGAGAAGTTTTTCAGAATATCTCATGGAAATAGGTATTCACGACAATCTAAATAAGCCGATAGCTAAAAGTGTCGGAATTATAGTTAAGCAAAGAAAGTTGATATAATAAGCTTTAATTTCAGCTTTGATTCATTTAAAAATATTGATTTCTTATAGAAAGTTATATAATCAACGAATCGGGAAGAAGATTTTACATTGATTTTTAGAACATTATAATGCTAATTTTTCTCTTTTTGGTATGATTGTACGTCCAATTTTACAGTTTTTATGTTATGTGATGTATACTCAGTCGGTAGAGCATGAGAGAGTGTGAAGGAATAAGGTCGACTTCGGGAAAATAAATTAGAAAAAAAATTACATCATAAAATATTATATATATCTCGACGGTAGAGCGTGTAAAAAAAAATAAATAAAATAAAATAATCCGCGTAAATAAAAAAAAAGGAAAAAAAAATAAAATAAATAGAAAAAAAAGGTTTGCGTGAGTTTCCCGTGTGTAGAGCTTTCCTCGCCCTTTCCCCTTCGACTCCGAAAATGTTTTTGGAGTTGACCCTTTGTGCCCTGGAGCGAGGGAAAGAGGAGACTCCGTTTGCCGAGTAGTGGCGAAGCTGCTGTGGCAGGAGTCAGGCGAGGTCCTCTTTAAGAGAGAGAGCCTGGTACGGCGTCTAAGCCAGGAGGTTCGCTTGTCGCGGAGCACGGACGGGGAGTGTGCTCCGAAAAATCGGAGCACAGGAGAATACCTCGGTGATGGATGGGGTGAACTTTTCGAGCCTGCTGATTGGTTACCGCACGGCGACGATAAACAGTCAGCAGATAGTCAAAAAAGTGATCACGAGCTGGTTGAGGGTGCGGCCCGTCGACTAAGCTGTACCGTCGCGAATTTCCCCGAAGTTCGCAAGCTGCGTCGACACTCGAGTTTTGAATATTTGAAAAACTCTGAATATTTTAAAAAACGTAAAAAGTGCGAGACGTCGCGGACGTCATATGTTACAGAGAATATTTTCGAAGTTGATATTTTAAATAATGGAACTTGTTCATCTAACATACATTTACTACTAAAGGAATTCTATATATTGTTTTTAATTTAAGGTCTTTTTTAAGGGATTTCCATAGCACTGATGTTAAATTCACATAGCAGTATTTCCGTAACAATTCTCACTAAGCAACTGAAATTTTGCATCTAGCTTTTTAATTATTAGATTTAATCACTGTTAAATTTTGAGCAACTTAGCACTATTTTTGTCTTATAGCCAGTACATCCTTAAGCCAGTGAATTACGAAAAAGGGAGAAACACGGTATATGCTCGGAGGGGTTGGAGGTACGCCGCGTTATGCATCTTGTAGGGGGAAATTGAGAGACGTGTTTACAGGACCTTGTATGATCGATTTTTCTAGACCTGGAAAAAATATAGTCATCTATTCAGATACTAACCTCGTTCACTGCATTAGTTGCCAAACTCTCGATTTTCTGTCAAATAGAGGACAAAAATCATTGAAGTTGATAGACAGTTGAATAAACCCGTATAACAAAAAGTCTGCAGGATTTCTTGCAGAAATGTCTGCAGAAATCACCTACAGATTTTTTCTACGGTAAATCGGTCTCATCAGATTAAAAAATATATATAGTTTTTGATTTAAAAAGACAATGAATAAATGTTGAATAAATGTTGAATAAATGTTGAATAAATGTTGAATAAATGTTGAATAACATATAGTTTTTTCTTCTTTGAACATTTCAGCTAGTTATAAGGCAGTAAAAAATGTCTCTTTCGGCTTTACGAATAGGAAAAGTACTTAATCTTACAACTTTTATTTGGTTTCCGTTACAATTGAAATATATAACATATGTAAATTTAATTCAAGATATAAAGTATAAAATATTTTTAAAAATTTTAAATAATAATAACAAAATACATGTAATATATGAAAAGGTTTAGGCTAAAAATAAGAGTACAATTGGTGCAGAACACATTTATTAGATATCATACATTCATTGCATTGTTTATCCTAAATATGTGTACAATATAGTCGAGTGACTTGTTTTTTTTTTGTTTGTTATTCTGGGTACATAATATTGATGCATTCTCGTTAGATTTTCACATTTCATTCCTCCGCTAATTACAACGTATAAGGTTATTATTCGCATAGCAGAATAAAATCTATATTATTTTTTTTGTTTCGCGCCGCACACTTTTTTTTAAATCTCCCCCCTGTGCCGTGGTTAATCGTGTTCTCGGTTTTTTAGGCTTCTCATTTTCGCTTACAAAATATATCTGTATTATTATATGTATGTACCTTTAAGAGTCGTGTATTTACTTTATCCTGCGATTATTAAGGCAATGCAAAACAGGTAAAATTAGGTCGTTTAGTATTCCTTTTCTTTTTTTTTTTTTTTAATTATTTTATTTTGCTTTTCCTTCGCCTCCTCTTTCGCTTTCACGTTGTGATCATCGCTTTTGATAATAGATTGAACGGGAAAAATCTTTAGTTTGAATCTTTTACGTAGTTGATTTTATTTTTAAAATATTTCTCTTTCGTTTCTCACCTTTGCTTTACAGTTATATACTATTTATTATCTTTTGTAATTAGATTTGCCTTCGTAGTCTATACAGAAATCTACTATTCATTTATTTTTTTCTCGATATGACATAAACATTTTTCTGTTCAATATATCTATGATTTTACATTTATTCAACAATACATTTGATCTTCGCAAAGTGAATTTACTTTCAAATTCAACGTCGTTAATAATAATCTTGTAATAATTATCTTTGAAATAAATGAATGAATAGCAAACTTCATTATTCGGTTCGTTTACCCATTTTATTAAAAGTTCCTGACGACGTTAGACAGATATCGAATGGAATTTCCATTCGACGTCTTTTCGCCAACTTTCCAAGAGTTGGAATTAAGAAACTTTGAGTGGGCTAACGACCGTCAATGTTTCGTTTTGTCTCCTCTCTCTCTTTCTCTCTCTTGCAATTACTTGCTTTCATTCTCACTTATTACTCAGTTTGGTTCAGAGATTTTTTTTTTGTTAAGGCTGTACGAACGCATTCCGAAAAGGGGAAAAACTCTTTTGCATTTTTCTTCTTTTATCGTCTCTTGTTCAAATTGTACACAATTCTCGTCTGCAATCGTCACAATCCGACTGATTTCTTTTTTCACTCGATTCCGTTTAATATACATGTATAATATATTTATACGTAATACAAAAAGTGTCGAGAGTCGAAGTTTATATCTCTACTAATTGTTTCTTATTTCTTCACTTTTCTAATTAAGACTTTCGTCGCGGCGTTCCTGAAACGCGCTCTCAGCTATGTATACAATGTAATCTTTTTACTTATATATTTTTTTTTAATCTCTTATTATGTTTTTTTTCTATACAATTATAAAGGATTTACAATTATACATGTTACATATAGTACAATATTAAATTGAAAGTATAAATGAAAAAATTATCGAGGAACGGACTTTCGAGTAGGTTTGGTCTTATTTGTTTAAACGGCAATATGCATGTAAATCTTACGGACTAATTTTTTATAATAAACACCTTGTAAGTTTAGAACCATGCTGAAAAATTAACACTTTTTAGTCAATCTCTATGAAAATCGTTGTTAACAAAAATCAATGTAATTTATATATTATTGAATTTATCTAAAAAAACATATATGAAAGACTTATTTCATAAAATATTTTGTTTTTGATATCATAAACTTTTACCAGATTGATAATGGTAAATTAATTGCCATTTCACCATTAATATGTGATGTGTAATAAAATTGAACTCATAAAGATTGACTAGAAAATGGCAAATTTTTTAAAATTGACTGAAAATCAGGTATTATTTTCAAATACCTTGTAAATCCTTATAATTAGAATACTTAGAATAATATAGGCTTTTATTCAAACAATCTTTTTACAAAGCTCTGAACGGAATCATACATTCACTTACATCATTCACTAAATAGACTCTTTAAACTATTTATATAAGCTGATTGTTTATATGATTGTCCTAATTTCATTCACAATTAATGATTTTTTAGATGAATACTAGTATTTTAATCCTTCAACAGAAGGATTAATAAACTTAGGTAATTTATTAATGTATAGAAGAATCAATAGTTCATAAGGTTAATTTATTCCTAAAAATTACAAATGCTTATTACGGAAATTATTTTTCTATAGCTTTTTTAAAACCATAAAAAAATGTTCTATACTGAATAGTAAATTTACAACCACTTTTGCGTACGTATATAAGTTTCGAATGTTTAGTCAAATAACGACCAGACCTACTTTTTTGTTTTCATTTAAAATCTGCACAAAAACTATACACGTGTACAATGTAGGAAAGACTTTGCATCAGTTAACGTTTATCGCTCTATTCTACAGTCGGACATTCATATATTTTTAAGTCTTTGAAATTTCTTCAGCCCCAAAAGTGTTTCAGCAGCCCTAATTTTTATCAATTACCGATAAAAAAATTCTATTACTTTCTTAATCTACTTTGGAGAGAAAAAACGATTCTGAATGTCAAGAGATGTTTGAGAATTGTTTTCGTTACTTTTCAATGCTTATAACGTGAAATTTTTTTTAAAGATGCCACGAATGTACTCTGTACTCAACGTTAAAAGTCAAGTTGTTAATGCGATATTTTAAAGCTTTTAAAGAATTCTCGAAATTGGCACTCATGTAAAAAAATTAATCATCCATACTTAAGTGAACGTATTGTTCGTGAACAATTTTGAATCCCTCCTCTTGTACGTCGATGAGATTTCAATTTTTTTTTTATAGTCATTTCTTTTTTTATTTTCTTGGACGATATCCGCGTTTACGCGTGTATATTATCTTGCAAACAAAAAACTTCGATATAGGACACATTTCTCCAAATCTTTTTCCCATCTTCTTCCTCGATCTTTTTCCCTCACCGATTGTCAATTGCTTAGACAGTGAATCTTAAATAGTACTTTATTTTCATGGTTTTTTTTATTTATTTTTATTTCATTCGAGACGAAACAGCAATGCTCCTGCCGCGCGTGGAATTCTTTTGCGATCTTCTTCTACGGCAACAGACGCTCGTAGTGAAACACATTGTTTGTACATACTTTCGTTTAAGTTTGTATCGAAAAATTTATATATAATTCGCACTTTTTAAACTACACAAATTAAATCAAATATATCCAACCAAAAAAAAAAAAACAAAATAACCTACAAAATAGCTTAGAAACTAAATTTTAAACATTCACGTGACTATATTGACATAATTAAATTCTATAATAGAGCCTACTAAAGTATCAAGCTATAAAGTGCGAACCCTTCGTCGTTGTCGAGGCGAAAATTCGAAGCTACCATTTCAGCTGCATCTCAGTATAGCAGTAAAACGTTTAACGATCGCGCAATAAAGAATACAGAAAAGCTGCGGGGATGATCGTCTTTCGGTTACACTTTTCCACGCGCGCCAGTCGTTCTTAACATTAAGGACACTTAACTTTTTAGCCGCCTTTTTTTCTGTGTATGTGTGTGTGTATATATATATGTTTATGTGTGAATGTTTATGTGTTTTTACGTTTGCGTCTGTATACGCAGTTACGGTTTAATCGATAGTCACATTAATCAATCTACTATACGTTCCATAATGCTTGCGTTTTTACTTTTTGGTTTTTTTAATCATTTTTTGGTTATTCGCATGCTCAATAAGTCGCAGATATAATTATCGCAATAATGGATATATAGCAATGATAAGTAACGATTATTAAAGTTTTTTTTTTTCTCTGGGGTCGGGGTTATTTTTATCTTCCACTTGGGGGATTATTACACACACCGTCGCTCTCTCGCGTCTTTTTTTTTTAACGTTAATGATTGTATACGTTAATCACATTGATTTATTAATGATTGTGTTCGTACATCTTCGATATCTTTTTTATTTTTATTCATTTTTTTTATATTTATCTCTCTGTACACGCATTCTTCGACGCGTTGTAGTATCGATTGTCACCTATATTTTACATATTGTTTATTTATTTATGTATTTTTGTTTCTTCGTCTCACCATTCTTTATATTTTTTCACTTGGAGAGTCGCGTGAAACAAGATTTCGCGGACCGTGTGATCATTTTGTTTGTCTCTCATTTTTTTTTTCTTTATTATTTTCGTAATACTGACAGTATTAAGTATTTATTGCTTTTCACGACACTCAACGTTTTAATACTGGCGAAGGGAGACGCCGAACGATTTGGCATCGGTACATTATTCGTGACGAGCCATAGTACGTGAGTATATTTTGTCCTCTCCTCTTCTTTTTCTTCGTCGGCGTCGTCGACGTTTTCGTCATTTCTTCATGTTAAAATCTCGTTCCACGTCATCGTTTCTCATGCACACAACACACATAATTACAACGAAGTGCGGAAACTTGTCCTTTTATTATATTTTCAGTTTTTCCTTTTTTTTTTTCTTTTGTTCACGAGAGTTCCAAACACTACGAATCGGTATTACACTGTACATATAATATATTTCTCTCTTCCTTACGTCTCACTCGAGATTCATGTAGTTCACCTGTAAACTATAAGTTTATCTCATCCACCGAGTTTTTTTTTTCGTTACTTTAGTTGAGAAAAATAGCTCTTCTTTGTTGTCATCTTATTTTTTTCACTTGTTTTATTTAACACATCTGGGATTGCATATATATATTGTTTATATATAGTTTTTCGTTCAAAGCTGCACAGCAAAAAAATAAAAATCATTAACAGGTAACAATTTTCGCTAACAATCGACATTATACACACTTTTTCTAAAATATTTCATTTGATCATTTTATCTTGCTGCTTGAGTAAGATTTACTTAAAACTTCATGTAATATTTATTAATAACATTTTACTGTAAATAAAATTTAGCCCGTTTCCAAAATAGCTCTGTCATTGCTACAGTAATAACACTTACAAAGATTCTATGCCAGCATAGAAATAAAACGAAAATATGAAATAATATATGCATCACATCAACTATGGGCTCTATTCATAAATTTTGAAGAGTCGAAGAAAACTCAAAACAGCTGATTAATTTAATCAATCTCTCAATGGTTTCTACAAAGCATGTTGTATATGGAGAAAATATTCGGTAAAATATCCATTTGTCTCGTCATAGTACATTGGTATAATTGCGCGCAGACTCGATATAGCTATACACCGTGTAAATATCTAGTAGATAAATAAATATCTCTATATAGTTGCAGGTACAAAAGCCGTTTTTTTTTTCTTCTTCAAAATTTGCGTAATCATGTGATCGTCGATTTATTTAACCCCTCGTCGTTTCGAGATACTCGAATATTCCCTCAAATATACTCTTTCAAACTTTTTCTCGTTATATACTCTTTTAACGTTTAGTTTAACTTCATACACTTGATTATACGTCATCCGCCTTCTTTCGCAAAGACTTTGCTGTTTCCGAGTAATACGCGGAGACCCTTTTTATTTTTCATCAGCTCTATTTATACTTTTTTTTTAACTTTCGTCTTTGCTAGTTTGTCCCGTTTCTCGTCTCACTTTTATTTAGGACACGCGATACCGTAAGACGGGACGAAGGAAACGAGATTATCGTCGAAGTTCATATTATTCTTTTTTTTTTATCACAGAAAGAGAAAGTATACAGAAGTTTAGAAGACTTATACTTTTTTGTTTTCACTACGAGTGTGCGATCGGATACTCGTTAAGAGAGGCAAACGACTTATATAAAATTTAAGTTGTTTTTTTTTTCTTCATCAATATTGTGCATATGTCTTTTTTTGTCATCTTTCGCAGCAGGCGAACTTTTGATACTTTTTGGGATATGTTTTACTTACAGAAACATTTTATTACGTATTTGGAATATGTTACGGTTAAGTTGTTTTTTTTTTTACTGAATGATCTGCGACTAAATCCTTAAGATTATAGCTTTGCAATTGTCACATTTAAGTTACTTGGTGTTTAGTTCCTTTTTTTATGCTAAACTTGTTATTTGGTTCTTTTTAACGTCCATGATGCGCAGGAAAATTATAAAAGGTCTATTGGTTGCAGATGCTATTTATAATCTGTATAGGTGAAAATTTTTAAGTTACAAAATTACCCAATGTGACAATTGCAGAGATTAGGTAGGATCCACCTTGATACTTTGTGATATGGAAAATTTTTGTATAATTACAAATTTTATTATCTGTAATTTGAAATCTTTAGAGTTAGAGTCGAAACTTTCATTTAACTGTTAGAAGAAGATTTATAATACAAACTTTAACGATATTCAAAATAATTAATCAGTTTCGAAGTAGAAAAATTGTCAATATTATAATTAGATTCTTTTGCAAAAAAATTTATTAGACAAGTGCTTTAGAGGGTCTTACAAACACTGCTTTTATACTATACAAGCCAATTTCTTTCTTTAAACATTGTAGATACTTTGCAATACTCATTTAATTTTATTTTATATTAAATTTATCTTTCAATTTCAAACGGTTTTTATTATTATTTTCAAAGAACCATTGGCATATTTGTTCACTAAAAAAGAAAAAAATCATATCGTTTGCAATAAACTTCTTAACAGTATGATTCCACCGAGATGATAAAACTTCAACTTTCAATTGCATAATATAGATTCTTTTTAAAACCACACGTTCTTCATTCCCAATGAAAATCTCCTACACAATCTAAAACCAAAATAAATCACGTTCATATAAATATTCAACCCATATGTTTCTGCAACTACGTTTGCCTCTTTCACTGCACTAACTTGATCCACAATAGCATCGTAAAAGACCCTCGCAAGCTACCAAGAACGACATGATATAGCGTAACGAGACAACGCAGAGATCGGATTAATCCAAGGGAAGAAAAGGACAGTAGGATAGAGGATAGATATTATTATTATTATATAGTTATAGAGATCGTAAAGATTGACTTTCGCATCTGAATGATGATTCATATAATATACTCGCATCCTTCGCGCACTCGCATCGACTCTCCCTATCGCGCGCACCTATAATATTACAAAAGCTACCCTTACAAATTAATGATTGTTGATGCAGTAATTAGAATTCAGCAATTGACGGGAGAGAAGTATGTATATATATATGTGTTAATGTGTGTTGTATGTGTCTGTATTTTTGTATGACGTGTTGAATATAATATAGATCGCACAGTCAGTGTATCTGCTTTATTTTCTTTCCCCTTTCTAAATCCGCAATGTTTCATTCATTATTTTTGTTTCCTCTCTTTCTCTCTCTCTCTCTCTCATTCATTTTCTTGCACGCGCACTTAAACCACCTCGTTGCTAATAAAATTACAAGTACCAATTAATCTAGATTTATTATCACCTAGACTGACAGAGTGCGCATAATTCAACGATTGCCACCGTACGCGCATATGTGTATGTGTGTCGGCCTTTTCACCGTGCACTTCTCCTCCCCTGCCTCCTTCTAATATATTTTTCCGTTCTTTTTTCCTGCGCCTTTTTTTTCTCTTTTTGATTCGTTTGATAAAACTCGTACCGTGGAGTATATACGTACATATACATAAATATAATATATATGTACTCGCACCGTAAGTTTCTCTCGTAACGGTGTATATCAATATATACTCGCTTATGGGCGTGCTGCGATATGGATCGATTGTCTCCGCGGTGCTTATTACAAACGACGTTGCGCGTGTTTATATACGCGAATTAGGCTTTCGTGTGTAACTTATTTTTTCTTCTTTCTTTCTTTCTTTCTTTCTCCCTTCGAGCACATTTTTTTTTTCGTTCAATTAAATACAAGTATGTACAAATCATTTATATAGAGAAGCAATGCCCGCCCCTCCCCTTTCCCCCTTGTATTTATATACAGTAAGAGTGTGCCTTGTCTTTTTATACGTATTTCTTTCTCTTTTGTTACGTATGTAATAGAAAAACTTTTACTGCGTATAAACACATAGCAAGTGTTTTTTAAAATACCCGTAAAAAAGTATCTGGTTGTTCTTTTTTTTTTCTTCTTTGGTATCCACGTTCTAAAAAGCACACTCAAGATCTTTAATAATACTTGAATACTTAGCAGATATATAAACTAATTGGTGGAAATTACCAAAATTCCTTACTTAAATAGTAAATTATACTAAAAGTCGTCGAAGTCGTTAAAGTTCAAATGATAATAATAATAGACTGTACTTTGAGGTGTTCAGACATATTGTCAATGGAATGTAAAATGTCCTTGTCATGTAGACCTTTCCAACATTATGTTTTTTCCATAAAGTGATACGAGTCACAACTTTTTATCTCTAAAGGAAGACAAAAGCTATCACAATTAAATAGTATAACAGCAACAAAACCCAGCGTAAGAAACTACCTAATATTAAATGACTGAAATCAGAAAAAGTGAATCTATTTGTTCTCATTTTAACCTCTTCTCACAATGTTCCGTTACTAAAAGCAAAAATTTTCGTAAGTATAGTACAACCAAATTTATGTCCCTGAATCAAATTCTCTTACTCGTGTGTTTCCTCGTCTCATATTTTGTATAACTATTGAAATCGGAATCATTGATCTGAATAATTTTTCATAATATAACTCTCTACTTTCGTAACAATGCATAAATTTAAATTTTTCACCGAACTAATCATTTTCAATCATGTTCTACAACCTTATTTAACATCTCCAATTCCATATAACTCTACAAAAAAAAATAACATTGGCAAGGTAGATCCTTTCATCACATTCCTCCTCCTCTCTTCATCCCCCACCTCAAAAGTACAGTTTACCATTATATACCACCATCGCACACATTCTCATCCTTCCACACCGCATCGTCCTTATCATCATCATCATCATGAACATCAATTCCAACACGCGATTCATCGACACTTGTTGGTGGGTTTGCGCATCAGCGCCGTTGTACATTAGCTTCGTCATCGTCGTCGTAGTTGTCGTCGTCCACGACGAGAATCCTGGGAATTTGGTGGTTGTTGGATGGTATTGTTGTTGCACGATAGCACAATCAAGTGTCGTACTACCTATGTATATATATTTATTTATACATATATATATTATTATACATAGTAGTAAGCTCAGTTCAATTTCACGAGTAATCGAGGGACGCACGCGTCCTTCGTCGGTCTCAGAGAATAACCGAGGATGTCTCGTGGTGGTCGAGCTGTATCTCCACCGGCTTATGACCGTCCAGAGAACAGTTGGTACTGCAACAGAAAGCGAGAGGGAGCCGGGTGACAGAGAGGCGCGGCCAGTTTAATTCCCGCGACGATAAAATACCCTGACACGGCTTTTTTTACGTATCTTTATTTTTTTTTTTTTTTTTTTTTTTTTTTTTGCTTTTTCTCGGCGGCTGAGATTGATGCGCGAGCGCGAGCTGCTTTCTGAATGCTTTTAGAGCGAAATTGCTGTCTGTCGTTTGAAGGAAACTCGGTGAATTAACGTGAATACTTGGTAGTTTGGTGAATAAGTTTTGATTCGATAAAAAAAAGAAATGTTTTTAAATTACAAAGGTGTGACTTCTTGGTTGCATGTTTCTATGTGGAATTTTTCATTAGTTTAATGAATGAACATGAGAAAAAATGATTGACTATCACTGTTAAAAATGATATTAAATTACATGTAGTACTGCAAATTAAATTTCATCGCGGTACATTAAATTAAATTAATTCTTCCTTAAATTTAACTTAAATATATTAAAAGTAATGCAAAGCTGCATTGAAATACATTAAAATTAATTTACATTCATTTTAATGTATTTAGTTAAATTAAAGGAAAAATTAATTTAATTTTAATGTACCGATATGAAATTTAGTTAAATTTAATGTAATTTTTAACACTGTACAGTTACCAAGTAATTATTAGTTAAAAATATCCCACTTGTTCGACTATTTTATTCGATTATCTTACTTATGCTGAACAGATGGTATATTTTTAGACAATTTATTGACAACTGTAATTAATCATTTTTCCGGTACTTTTAAATATTCAATTGTATTTGTGGATTTACAAATTGAAACTTTTTGACTAAACTGTTATTAAATGTGTATTAAAAATAATAAAAATATTGTATTGGCATTTGTTCGTGTCTACTTCGAGTGCTGTAATTAAAATTATTAAAATGTACATACTAAAACTTTGTCAGTAAATATTCACGTTAATTAAGAAAGTTTGTCACTGATTGTTTTTCATAATGGAGTTTTCAATCTAAATAAAGTGTCGAACACTTTATTTAGCTGACAGTTTTATTACAACAGCAATTAATAATTCACGTTTTCACTCAAAAGTTCCAGAAAGTTTAATTTTTTGTAGGCGTATGTGCGCTTCGCAATATTTTAACTTCATTGATAAAATTAAAAGTCTCTTTTGCAGAATCATCGCTTATAACTAATATTAAAGCTATATTTATAATGACATCAATTGTTGATGTTTATTTTTCTACAATAGTAAAAAGTTAAGTTGATATACATATACTGAAAATATGTATTTATCATGCAATCTTTTTAGGCACCACAACTAATGAGATGTAATTATATATTTGCATTGAATTGAATAAAAGATGAACGTACTTGCTATGTGAGAAACAGGTAGATATTTAAATAGCATGTGGTCATGAACATGAGATAACTGCTTACGCAAGTGATAAACAATCAACAAAAGCGAATTTCATCGATAAATATATAATATATATACACGAATGATATGGTGATGTGCAGGAAAATTTAGTGACTCACACTAAAAGGAAAAGAAGAAAGAACAAAAGCCCTACATATAATCTCGACATTGAATATAATGAAAGGCCAACGACAATATCACAATCACATAAATTAAGCTATTTAAGATAATAATTAAAATTTCATTTAACGAAATTTCTCATGGAAAAAAGCAAAGCGTCAAGAGAGAACTATTTCCTAGCAATTTTATTTTGAGCCTAGCACGGTTCAGTCATTACATCCTGATGAAAATACATACACACACACGTACATATAGCCTCGACTAGTTTTTCCTTAATTATTTGAATAAAAGGCAGCCATAAAAAATCGTACTTTTATAACTCTTTTACGAGTCTTGAAAAGTAGTTACATTGCAACACCGGACGTACAAAGGTAAGCTTTTATTTACTTTGAAGCAGAGAGAGAGAAAGCGAGCCCCGTGGGCTTTTAAATTCATTTAAGTAGAAATCGATATTATACGTTTTTCTTTTATCATCACCAGCGACACGAGAACTTTCGTTATTTACCCTTTATATCTTTTCAAAAGAAAGTATTGCAATAACCCATAATCATTATCGTCATCGCTATCAAGGAATAGAGAGAACTTATAACGTATATTTTTTAAATTGAATATACTTCACAGCAATCGAATAAAAATCGAACTCATAGCATATGTTGTGTATTTATAACCGTCGAAGCACATTTGCGCGAATACGAGAAGGCAAGGAAAAAAACGAGGCGTGGGAGGAAGGACAAAGGGCGTCTCCTTTTGATATTTAAAATTGCGAAGCGCACAGACGAGCGCGTCATTTTTGTGCTTGCGTATCCTTTGACGTCGCGCGCGTGGAGAGCAAGGATATCTATAGACAGACATAGAGCAAGAGTACGCGCGGGTATGTTAATCAAGAGGCAAAGATAACAGCCGTCGTATATATATGTGTACAGCGCGTGTATATATATATATATATATAAGTATATGTACACGCACGCACCCATGCGAACAAATAAATCCGTGTACATATATAATTCGGATATGTTATGAATATATATATGACTGATTCTCTTTCAAATCGAATGGAAAAAAAATAGATTTTCTAAAAACTTTGTAAAAATGTTCTATTTTGTGTACCGGATGCTGGTGAATTTTTTTAGATTTTTTTAAATTAATGTTTTCGAATGGTGTTATAGAAAAGTTAACAATTTTAGTATTTTTTGCTGATTTTGTATTTTTTTTCGAGAAGTACAATCCTTACTATTTTCACCACAAAATTTATGAAGATACCATTTTTATTATTTTTATTCTATAGAAGTATCCGTATGAGTCCCAGAATATAGTGCAATCGTTTTTGGATTAATAAAAATTGATTTAGTTTTTGATGTCTCAAAAAAAGACTTACACATGTCTGAAAAAAAATATAGTTAAATTCTACGGAAAATTACAAGAAAAAAAGTGTATGTAAAATATTTCGGTTTTGTGAATCCTTTTTGAGCTAAAATTAATCAAAATCGGCAAAAAAGAAATGCTACAATTGTTAATTTTGACATAACTTAGTAAAAAACATTAATTTTATCAAATCTGAAAAAATTTGCCAGCATTCGGTACATAAAATATAATGTTCTCGCAAAGTTTCAAGAAAATCTATTTTTCGATCGCTCAATTTGACAGGGAATCAGGC
>JAYJLV010000001.1:6138142-6168485 GCA_036873485.1 Torymus texanus | reverse complement strand
AGATCAGCCCATCAAAATACATAAGGATATGATAGTCAGTGCTCTGGGTTTGACCACTTTCTTTTTTTTGTATGGCTGTGTTATTATAGTTATTATACAAATCGTTGGAAATTTTTCTTTTTCCGCAGTCTCTATGATGTGATATACTTAGAACGAAGCTTCCTTCGCGTGTAATAGTATTGGCTTTACGGTTCTTCGTACGCGCGTCTTTCTTTTCACTCTGTCCGTTTTTTTTTATATTCAGTATATACGTGGAGGAGAAAAAGTTGAAAGAGAAACAATTCACTCGGATTTTAACGAGTAGCTTTACGATCAAACTTTATTTTGCTTTCGATCTCTACGGTAGATAGGATATATATATATACCGCGGCTTTTTTTTCTTCTTTTAAAAACAAACTTGTGATAATAATAATAGTTTCTTTTTATTCGTCGTTTAATGAGTTTCATTTATTTTGGTGTTGGTATTTTATCGTTTACGGAGGAAAGCATTTACTTGGTTCGTTTATTTGGAAAATTTTCTAGGTTTATTGGTTGTAGGTTTTAGGTCGATGTTAATATTTTGTTGTATGTCATTCGATTTAACTGAATAGTAGTAATACCGAAAAATAAAATTAAATACCTGAGATTGAAAATTTTATGTAGCAACAAATGAGAAAAAACTCTGTAAAAGTTGTCCCGAAAAAAACTGTATGATTTGCTGTTTATTAGTTTATTTTTGTGCAAAATTGTTTATTTTATTAGTTTTTTTTTGTGCAAGTCTGTTCGTTAATGTTAATACTAATAAACTTGTAAGGAAATTATACTATAATAGTGTGACATTCACACTAGTTAATCGAATTCTACTGTCAAAAATGCCTTAGTCCTTATAAATTAAGCGACAAATTAAAAATTCCAATGAAAAAAAAAATATCAAGCTGCAATTTAAAATATTTCAAACTATAAAATTATCAGCATTAAACTATTATGCAAATGAAATTTTAACACAATGTTTACAAACCACAAAATGAACGAAATTAATGAACTTAATGACAGAACAAAATCGAGCACAAGAGGCATTAGAACAATCTTTGCAAATCACGAGCGAAAACTCTGTATTAACTTTTAATTGTTTCGTGTTTTTCTTTAAAAACAAAATGCACTGCTACGGAAGGTATGGTATAGCGAAAATCTTTTGTTGGTCTTGCTTCATTTAATTAAAATAAATTCTAATCGAGAAAATTCTTCTATCAAAAAAGATTTTAAAATAAAAAGCTTCAGCGAATGAAAAGCGCTTACAAATCTGGATATTTTTACAGTTCAAACATTTACTTTTGAATAAAAATTTTGAAATCTCTAAAAATGACTGAAAAAGTTTATTTTAAGCTATGAATTTTTCCATATAAAGTGAAAAACATGTAACTGTAACTTTTTTCACAAAGAAAAATCTATATTATTTACAAAAGCTATGAATTCATTTTTTCAAATAACGATTATTATAATCTTACCGCGTATAATACATTCTACTATTTTTTTTAAATGCAACTAAAAATCAATAAATTCCTTTTACATTAATAGACGTCAGATCAAAATATTTACAAATAGGTACCAACATATATATATATTTCCAGTCGCGAGATGTCACACGGAAATTTTTATCGCGCACTTCCTTTGCAGTGCCATAAACTTCATGTTAATGCGGCATCATCCAATAATCGAGGTGGAAGAAACAGGCGTGCGGCTCGGATACTCGACACGTGACGTGTTGGCCAAAGCGTTAAAAAAAAAAGTGATATGATTTTATGTCTGATCTATAATCCAAGGTGGCGTAAGGTGTGAATATCACATTGCAAGTGCGCGACACTTGCGTGACTTGTAATTCGTAATTTCTCATACCGACTGCGCAGGTCATGCAATGCATTCACAATTATTATATATACATGACCAACATTCTAACGGCTGTGCCGTTAACTTATAGATTCTCATTTAGATTAATAACCGCATGGTGGTTGCGGATATATTAATATTAATATTTCTGTATTAAATTTGTATTGTTATAACATCCTGGTAGAACAAAGCTGATATGAACATAATCGATTACTTGACATGTGAATTGTCTCAAAATAAATGTAAAAATAAGACCTTCATAGATTGGATAGGTTTTGACGGATTGCAGATTAAATTTACTCACGCTTTGTAAGAAGCTGTCTTTTTGATTACTTTAAGCTCATGTATTTCAAACTTGTCTTCTACCAAGAAAATGATATATTTTATAATGATATTAATCAACTTGTACTACAATTTTACATGGGCAAGGGGGGTTTCGTGCAGCAACTGTACAACGAGCTTTATCATACTCTACATCAACGGCTAAATGCTCATATAACTGTATACAAAATGGCCAACACGAGATGCGTCAAAGAATTCGCGCTTATCGCTCGCCATGCAAGTTCTTTCCACCTTCGATAGCAGGATAACGCGCGTAATATATATATAAGTATAATGACTCTAACTTCGAGTGTATACGTATATTACTATAGTGTGTGATATATTCAATCAATAGCAATTCTTGCTAGTTTAATGTAATTTTAATAATCGACTGCAATAATTATTATTTTAAATTTTCTCTTTCGGCAAAGGAACATTGAGATCCTTACACTGTAACCATGGGTCAGTGGGAAGGTTGTCCCGATGGCTGCAGGAGTGATGGAGAGAGTGTTGGTGGTGGTGGTCCATTCAGGTTGAGGCAGATGGGGGGTAGTTGTCTTACCATGCCGGAGCCGAATTGCTGAAGCAGCCCGGCGCCCTGCTGGGACGAGGTCGAGGAGACCGAGGGCCTGCGCGAGTTCCTTATGCTGGTCATGCTCGAGGACAGGAGGTACGGGACACTGCTGCTCGTTATCGGCATGCCGCCACCCTGTAGACAGAATTCAGGTGGTTTTGTTTAAAAACAAAAAAAATTAGGTTTCACACCTAATGTGAATGACTCTTTTCAACACTTTCCAGATGAATACCTAGTAAAACTAGGTTTCTTATGTGTTGCATTGTTATTGAGCTTTTGAAAAGTATGGCAATCATCTTGTCTTTACGACGAGTTCAAGAATATGGATGACAAAAATAATCGACAAAAGTTAAAAATTAAAAAAGATGAAGAGAAAATACGAGACTGTTAATAGGTATATAAGTTTACGTAGGTTTTGACGTAACCTAATAAATTTCGTCAATTTGCAATTTTTCACCTTGACTAAATATTATCAGATATTAGTAAATATTGTCAAATGTTATTTAATGTTTAAAAATGTTATCATTAATTAAAATAATGCAGACAGAAAATAAATTCCTGTTAAAACTTAAAACTGTATAAAATCTAATATGGATATACTTAATAAAATACTGATTCAATATTCAAAGACTGTTCTATGTTTTTTTCCACAGAACCCCAATGTGAACAATCATATTTTTGTAATTGTATATTTCATTGCTTTGACCTTCGACTAAAAAAGCTATATCTACTAATATATTTCCTACATATCAATTTTTACAATGTCAAGATAATTCATCAATCATATTTTAAAATTTTTATAAATTTCCCTTTTAAAAATTCACACGTCTATTTTTAGATTCATTGAAACAACCTAACTCGGTACTTATCGTCTACATTTCCGTACTCCCACCAACAAATCTATGTAGTCACAGACCAAAATTGTTCATACCATTGCTATAGCTATTCCCCTTAACAAAGAGCTTAAATCCCTTAATAACCATCACTGCACAATAATACCCCAACAGCTCAGCAGGCACCAAAACTTCTCCACCTCGCATTTCAATTACATAACTTACCGTGGGAGGTGATAGATTAATGTTGGAACCGCGTCTTTCCTGCGGCCCTGTGCTCGAGTGTCGTCGTATTGGTAACCCGCCTCCAGGCGTACCACCCGGCGAGCTGGCACACGACGGTGCTATCCGGATCTTGGGCGTCATCAGTGTGTTGTCCGACAGCCGCCGGTTTGTAAATGTGTTGGCTACGCGCAGGAAGTTGCTGTCGGCGTTCGCTGACGACGTCGAGCCGAACCACCAGGAGCCAAGCATACCTGAGTACAATGGGTGTAGATGGTTGTGTATAATATGTATGGAAACGTTAACGAGGCGCAAGTAAGCGAGGATTATAGCGTTCATAAAGGTGAAAAGGTGTATACGTTGTATAATTGAAGTAGTTTTCCATTTTAGCGAGTGGTGGGTATATAGTTTTTTTTTTCTTTTTTTTTCAATATGGATATGGTACGGAGAAGTAGAGCGAATATCGATTTATTGCGTTACTTGAGTCCGCGCTGTTTGCGCATATACGTGGAAGCTGAATATTTTATTTCGCTTATAAAAAAAAAATGAAGTCGCGATATATATGCGCAAAGAGGATTATGAGAAAACTTAAAAATTCCTTGAATCTCTGTTTATAAAAAAAGGATATAAGCTGAAGTTAGAATAAATGGAGAAGAAAATAAAATTTATTGTTCTAGCGGTATCCATATATATATATAAACTTGCTCTAGTGTCTAATCCGATTTGTATAGCTTCCTCTTATCTTCTTTTTTAATACAAACTATGCGTAAAAAAGTTACAGGGTTCTAAAATTTTCTGCGTGCACCGTCTATAACCGCGTTAGTGCTCTTAAAAAATGAAGAGCATCACACGAGTGGTGCGATATATATATATATATATCCATTTTCTTATACTCGATTTTCTCATATATTTTCCAAAAATATACTTTCAACCTTGCAAAATCGAAATTCAGCTGACGCATTACTATCCAAATAAAATGAATGGAATAATAACACTTACCGCTCATGGAATTCTTCCTCGACGTCATGTTCTCCGCTGAAGCCGTCATGGATATAGAACCTTTTTATCCAAATGAAAGCAAGAAATGAAAATTCCCAACCAAATGTAGATCGATCACTTCGATAAACTCAATACTACAACATGCAAGACTAAAAATTGACAAACTACCGCTTCGTGGAGACGCAAACGCACCGATAGAATTTTTCCGCGCCATGTCCTCAGCTGATGAAGTCTTACGTTGCTCGATCCGTAGATTTGGAATGTTGAACGGTGGCACATGCATGTTGTCGGTACTGTACTGGTGTCGTAACGGTCTATGCCTCTCGGGACTCGGCAAAGACAGATTGTCGAGTTTCAACTTGTTCCTCTGGTTCCTTTAATTTCAGAAAGGACAAGCGAGCGAACCATTCGAGATCGCATTAATTATTCTTGAGAGAAATGGTGAAGGTGAGAGAGGGAAGACGGGAGAGGTTAATTAGTTTGAGCAGGGTTTCAGTTTGACGAGAAAACGAGGTGAATTATTTCAGAGACGAACGAGGAAGGATGACTCCCTTTTTGATTAAGTTTTTGACTTACGCGGTTTCTTTTGTAGCGCAGCGAAAGTATTCCTATTGTATATTGAAGTTACGAGAACATGCGGTTTGAATAAAATTTGTTTGTCTTGAAATAATAAGACACGAGATATAGAAGATTGTTTAGATATAAGGAAGTACTTTAAGACAATATTTTCATACATCAAATGTGGGTTGGTTGTTGTTTTTAAATTTAAACGTTATTTCAATATTATTGTAATATTCTCGTAGTAATATTTGCAAATATGTTTCAGATTTTGAGAAGTAAAATGTTTTAGGAACAGGGAAACGAATGCGACAGAACGATCCATAATGCATTTTCTAGATTACGAAATGATAACGTGAGATAGACTGTTTTTATAATAGATTGAATTTATTATATGTTATGAAAATTTAATGCGTACCTCTCTATTTGGGTCAACATCTCCTGCAGAACTTCGAGAAGATTTGAAAAGTGCTCGAGAGTCAGGCCGGGGTTGACAGTTTGTGGAAGTAGCGAAGGCATTACACGTGTCGCCATTATGTTTACCGACAATCCATATTTCTTGTCGCTCAGCATTAACCTATATATGCCTGTAATGCAAAGCAAATCCATGTTAAGTACATTGTGTTTTAATAACCCGAATCGAATGCTGTACCCGTAATATCCTATTTATATCGATCTCTCACACTATATAGCCTTGTCATCAATTTAATTGAATAATCATAATTCAACATTCATTTAATTTATATATTAGCTAATTTAATCTCCTTTTAAAATTTAATATTACATTACGATAATTGCGACTGTGTAGATCCTTTTTCCAGAATTAATATATTAAAATTATTCGTAATTGTGGAAAGCTAAGTACATCATTTTAATTTCCGTTGAAATTATATTTTTTTTCTCTCATTTAAATGTTAAAAAGATTTGTAATATTGTATAGAATTTTACAGTCTGAATTAAAAGCATTTGTCTTTGGTTTTTTAAAATTAGTTTTTTTCTATTAAAATAATTATGAGAAAATTATTTTAATTTGTTAATTATAAATTGTTTAATATGTCAATACAAATTTGAATTTTGATAACGAGACATTTTTAAAAGAACTTTAATTTTAAAGTTTACCCTTTGAGGATAAGTTTGTGTAAGGAAGTTATATATATTTTTCTTCCAGAGGGAAAAAGCAAAATGTTGAGTTCATAACGAGTATGACTTCTCCTCCTACTATCAAAAGTTTTGCATCATTATATCTGTCCTACCAAAGTCAGCTACACTGACATGAACAACTTGAAAAATATAATCAATACTATATTATTCTATCCACACATACATGCATACTTTATTAAAAAAATCATTAATTTGTCAATTAAAATAACATTTTAATTTGTCCATTTTATTGTTGTACTCGAACCAAATAAACTACCGCATGCACATAACATAACCGTAATCATCAGTTTTACCAATACCGTTTCCAATCGTCACTTACTTACAACCCGCACGATGATCTCGGGTTCTTGTAGTTTAACCTCCCAGAGTATTGGTAGAACCTCGTCGATGATCTGTTGCTTCTCGAGTCGATTCATCATGCAGGACAGGGCGTTCATAAGGATGCGTTGATCCGTCGTGCTATTGATGAAGGCGAGCTTGAGCTTCGGCAGGATTGTTTTCCTTATGGCCAAGTCGTCGAGGTAATCCGATACCTTCGCCACTGCCACGAAGGCTGCCGACTGGGGCGAGATTGATCGTTAAATTTTGCGTTATTAAATTCTAATATAACCGTAAATTGTTGCAACGTTTTGCGAAAGGTTTATAAAGGGCCTAGGTAAGTTGCTCTTAATAGGCTAAGTTCTACTGTTGTTTAGTGTAGTACTAGATTTCGTAGAAATGTTGTATAATTATGTGTGTTTCAGAGTTTTAAGTGTACTTATGTAGGTCACCCATGGATTAACATACTTGAGTAATGTGAAAGTAAAATTATTTAAAATGCTTTTGTATTGCGAGTCTATTTTCATGGTAGAATTAAATTTTCCCACCATACGCCACCTAGCGACAACGCTACTAACCACAAAATATTATTCAATATAGGCCAATTGTATGTACAAAAAAAAAGAACAAATAAAAATCTCACCTGAATTTGAATGGTGTTACTTTCGAAGGAATTGTACAGCATCGGCAGGATATCCTTATTGATATTATCTAACGTTGTTTTTTCCAGTATGATGTGGAGATTCTCAAGTAACACAACCGAGCCTTGAATCGACCTCGGTGCTGAGAATAATGGCCTAAAGCTCGGCCAGATGATGTTCTCGTAATCCTCGATCGTACTGTTCTGAATCAGGTAGAGAATTGGTTGTAGTACCGAGGCGAACACTTCTTGCGAACGCGTTTCCATCTCTAAGGATGGCCATATGTGCTGGTACCAGAGTTTCTGTGGAACAAAACATATGATTTTTTTGTTGTTATTCTACGGTATTTCCATATTGAATATGAATTAAAATGTATTTGAATCGATTTTAGTTAGATATCTATTATTGTTGCAGATGTTTTGATTCCATTAAATAATAAGGGGAAATGTGTATTCTTTCGACGAACCTCAAGTGACCTACTTCAGAGCTATTTATTCTGATTTTTATGTGGGTGCAAGGTTACTGGATGAACAACAATGCATGGGAAAGAGAAAATATGGTTTCGAGGAAATTTATGGTGTTTGAGTTAATAAAGTAATATTAATGTTTAGAAAAAAAAAGAATTTTATTATGCTATAAACGTTGGAAGCAAATGTTTTCTCGAGTTTAGGCGACCTTGACCGTCTTTCTCACGGCTAGCAAGATTTAATTTATATTTTGCATGAACTTTTAATTACACTTATATTATTACACATATAATTCATTACAATAACTAAAGAGTTGAAACGCGTTAGATCGAATAAAAAGTACATATACCCCCATACGTTATTTATCCAGACCATCAAATTCAATTCTATCTTATTGCATTTGCATCACCTGATACATCCTAAACGATATTAGCTCTCAGTGAAGCCTCCCCTCTTTTTAAGGATTGAAACGGAAAACATTAAAATACGGGATAGAAAAAAGGGAGGAGAAATTCAATCTGTTTATCCTTACCCGTGGAATGTAGGGCAGAACTTCTTTGAGCGTGTTCCTGTAGAAGTGCGACTTCTGCGCGGGATCTTTCATCTTGATGACGTCCAGAAACTGAAGTGCGTGCACCGATGGATCACTGCAAATATTGTGGGTATAGAAAGTTACTTCTTTTTATGACTGTGTTAATTAATTATGCGTAAAGAAATTTTCTGCTTTGCGTGAAGCTACTTTCAAGTTTATTAAACTTTAGAAAACTTATTTGAAATTCTGTGCTTTTGATACTGTATGTACACAACGATATTACTTATGTTAACTTGATATTATATTTAATTGTTTAAAATGACTAGTTCATTATTACTCATGGGGTTAAATTATTGCATTCTCAGAAAATATTTCAATTCCGTAAATGTTAGAAGTTAAAAGCTTCAATTTGTGCTAATGCAAGTTATACATTTATAGAGAAATGAAAATTTTGAATCGTCAAATCGAACGCAATTATAGAATGCATAATAACGTTCAAAAATGTTAAATATTCATTACTAATTACTCGTTATATATATGTAATCCGTTTTTATCCAAATTGATTTTGTAGCCATTAAAGTGAAACAAGTTATTAACTTAATAACTCTAAGTATCACAAATTTTCAGATATTTTTGTTCTTTAGTGCTTATAACTCATTAAAAATTTAAAGTTTTGTAGCAAGCAGAAATTGAAATGAAACCATGATAATATAGCTTTATATGTATATATTATTGATGCATATAAATATTGTACGACTTTTTATGAAAAGAAGAGACACAATTTTTAATAAAATAAGCTTTTTTTATCACGAAATAGTTTTTATCTTGATAAAAGGAGTCTATAAGATTAAACTGCTAATTCTAAGCTTAATTTTAAAAGCTATAAGTCGGCTTCCAAAACCACATTAAAATCCATTTAGCAAAGATCGCATACGGTTCATTTAAATACATATATAATAGTCTTGGCTTAAATATTCTATTAAATTCAATAAATCCTAGAGCAATCCTATTTACTTTTCATTTCATATACAAGTATAAAATAAAGTCAATATCTTTTTGTCAATATAAACCAAACCTGATTCCTCACAAGTAACCTTTGCAGTAGAAAATCGTAAAACTCACTCTTCGCGAATCTCTTATTTGCATTCTACTTGCACTCAGTACACCAAGTTACACACAGACACTCAACGATCCCATACTATCCGAACCCTTAATCTCCATCGTACCTTCGATCGCACCAATAAATAACGTGTGTACGCCTACAGCCATAAATGAGATGTGGGTGCTTATACCACCCAATGGGCAATTACAACATGGCATGGATCCCCGAAAGTACCATCTTTACCGGCTTTTCGAATTTTTATACGCCGATGTTTTATACGACGAGTTGCCTCTTCCATACATGTGTATAAAGAGATTTCATATCGGCTGCGCGCCCCGTAAATTCGCAGATGTCTCATCTGCTGGTCTCTACGTAAGTGGATCTTCCAATAAATATTGAAGCGCGGAGTATGTGTCTGTGTGTATGTGTGTGTGTGTATATATATATGGGTGTATAGAAGTGCCGTATCTCGAAAGCGGAGGGGTTGAGTGCGATGGTTATATAGGTTAGTGGGTTATAATTTTTTCAAATTCATCGATATTTTCAGTTTTAATTGATATTTATAACTGTGGAATTATTATTAACGATCGGATGATTTTATAAAATTGTTTGAAATAAGTCTTCGATATTTAATAATTGAAATTGAGCGAATACTTTGATAATGACGAAAATATGGTGCGTTATTTAATAACGATCATAATTTTGCTTAAATTTTTAAGTAAATCTGATAATATTGAGAAGTTTAATTAAAATTATCCTTGGTACCAGTCACAGTCACGGTAGCTTTTTATGATGATATTATGTATAACGGGTATTTTCATTATCAAAAATTACTTTAAAGTTATTTTGAAGATTATTATTAAAATGTTAAAAACATCAATAAAATTCATCAATTAATACGTATCATCAATTGCTGTCTTCGTTTATTACAACTTTTAAAAAAAATCATAAATAAAATTCAAGTTTATACTGTATTGTACTGTAAACAATTACATGTTGCTTCGTATACATTAATTATTTCATAATATAAGTCCGGATGGGTCGAAAATGAGATGTTAAACATTAAAATTTAATAAAAAATTTGGTAAATTGCGAAAGTATAACTTTTTTACTTATTGAACAATATCTAAGTCTTCGATTAACAATTTTTTATGACAATATTTTTTTTTTGATTCAGAAAGTATTTGCCTTTCATATCTGTGTGTACTTACATTATAATATTTTAATAACTGATGACATTAAAATTAAATAGTAAATCCATTTTAAAATCACGATAACTCCCTTAATTTCCTACCCATGCACATACACATACACCACCACCACCACCACCACGACCCATCAAACCATCGTTTCCTCATCCACCCATATACCGTCGTAAACAACGATCATAGCACACATCGTATCGTTCTCGAAATACACCGCAACATGTATAATCTACAATTTAAAGCTACGCACCGCACGGGTGCATTAGCGAGTCAAATGAGCCACGCGATGGTTGAACTTACGTGAAATACTTGATGAGGGATAGCAGCTGCCCCGTAGGCCGGATCTTGGGATCCTTTTGCGTGAGTCGCTGCACGGCTTCCTGCAGTGGCACCGGTACCCGTGGTAGTAGATTCTTCACATGCACTTCTAACTGCGAGGAGAGATAAGTACGGAGTTGGGCGGTTAATTACTGGGGTATAAGGGTATGAAGATTTGTGGAAAAAGATATTGCTATAGCGGTGTGGTGTATATATATAGTTTAAAGAATAAGAAATACATTACGTGTATGACAAAGATAAAATATCGTAGTTATATATCTGCATATTATAGCGTAGATTTTAGAGTTGGTAAATAAAATATCCGTTGGAATTTTCATTTTAGGACTATTTACAAAAGTTTTTATTGACGTCATTAAAATTATACGGGAGATTGTAACTCTATAAAATATCATATATTCCATCTCAAGACTTACTTTAATCTTATTTGATTTCCCTAATTCGGATTATAAGTTGGAAGATTAAGGTGAATTAAAAATATATAATTCTATAATAGGAATGGATATATATGGTTTATTGGATATTCCAATACAGCGTCATACTTAACCAGTTAAGCAGCCGATATGGTCCATCGGTAAAGACAATACTTTGATAGAGGATGTATATGTAATAATTAATTAGAATGTAATGTATTTTCTTGTTTGTTACCAAATATAGATTGATATTCTTTATATTTATACTAAAAAAAGAAGGAAACTATATCATTAACCGTTATTTACAAAAGATATGAATGAGAAAAAAATTTTATTCCGTAAGTTACTTTATAAGCTTTGATTACAACATCGACACCGAGCATTAACTAAGGCAATGTTGTTAAACGGTGTTATATACCGTGGGACAACAGTATTGATGCGTTTGAAGCTTTTAGGATCATTTGATTTAGTCAGCGCATCATCTCTCGAATTTCTATTGTGTATGCAACGTTAATAGCCATGACGTTTCGCAAATATATAGTCCGAAAGCCATCAGGTATCGATAAAATACTCGTATATATATACGAACAGGACTCCGATTCATCGTATCGTCGTTCAGTTAATACGAAGCATTTACATTCTATTTGTTCCCTATCTAGTGATCGTTTATCAAAAGACCTTGCATTTGATTAGAAACAAATAAATAAATAAATAGAACTGAGAACCGTTTAAGATTCATTTAAACATTTCAATACAAACATTATAAGATTTCATTGCAAAACTTACTGTTCACACTCTATAACACACTGCACATGAGTATAGTAACGCATGCATCCTATATTTATTTAGACACATGTCTCGCGCGATTTGGCTTTCACTCGTATTGCGTATATGCGCATGAGTAAACCATGATAGAGTTTACCAACTGTCCGTTATGATAAATTTGCACTTGAAAACTTTATCACCTTAGAGAATTCATTATACTTATTCCTGAACTCGTCAACGAGTCATCGCTGTGTGTAATGACATTTGTTTAACGAGAAATAGAGAAGAGACAGAAAAATATGTTAAAATACAATAGCTCACCGACTCGACTTTCTTCATATACTCGTTTACGTTGTGATTCGCTTGGAGAAGAGAACGTCCGTGATTGAATACCGCGCACATTATCATTCCAAGGCTGAACATGTCGCAAAGGATGGTACCCAGCTTCTTAATCTGCATCTCAGGTGCTGATTTTACAAACGATATTCAAGTATTAATTGAGTTATCAATTTATGTTATATGGTCTATAAAGTGTTGACGTATAGCGAGTTCTGAAAAGCTTTGTGGTATAGTAAAAGTGTGATTAGTCTCTTTAAAAAAAGAAGACCAAATTTTAAAGGTGCAATATTGTGCAATAAAAGTATAAATTATAGTTGTTTTAGTCTTCAAGACAGCTGTAAGTACAAGATTGTTGAATATTTACCGAGATAATCGAGGTTTGGCTGTGTTATTTTTGGTACGCGATTGGTCCAAGGAGCAACTGGAATGGGTTGCGTCGCGTCATTTTCGTTTACTTTTTCTGTAACATTCAGCTCCACTGTATAAGTAATGTTCAAAATAATTATGTAATGTTACCTAAGATTGTTCCTAAAAATATTTACAAATGAATAGTATGATTGGATTTATTTAATATCTTTAGTAGTATTGTAGGCTATTGCTGTGTATGTGTGTCACTATTTCATGCCATTAATGTAAACGGGGCAAGTCATGGTAGGAATTTAAAAAAAAAAATCTATCACATATTATCATTACAAGTAATTAATTGCTATTAATTTAGAAAATTTTCATTTTCTTTTATTTTTTTATGTAATAAAGCTAATATTTTTTAATTACATAAAGTTTTTTTTTAAAAATAGCCTCATTTTCATTTCGTAAACTTTAAATTATTATTTTTTGGTTCTTTTATTTTTGGTTTCAAAAAATAACTTTTTCATTTTTGTACGACAATTGAAGAAGTCGTCGATATTCATATACTTATTACAAAAGTATCTTTTTTCACATATTTACAATTTCAAACCATAACTTGTACCCTTGAGTCACATTAATTTTGCTAATTCCTAATTTAATTATTGTTCAGTATCTTACCCTTTCGTGACAATTATCGATACGTTTATTAACTGTGAATCTTGAATGAATAGGAACTATATAATCGAACGTAATACTTAATGTAATTAATTATATTTTTTATAACTACACTTAAAAAAAAAAAAAAAAATAAAAGAATTTTTTTTAAAAACGATTTTTGATACCGTTAACGTGATACGAAACTATATATATACTATTATAAAATGAAGTATGCTCTCGATAGGACAATGCATTTAATTATCTAATGAATAGCAATGTTATTAATACTGCTACTTTATTGATAAATATAATTGGAATGATCTGCATTCCTTATACAGCAAATTCAACTAGTTTTAGTAATATGATGATCATAAATTCATACATACGAAAACTGAAAATTTGGCATAATATACATAAACTAACAAAATTAACATTTCGATTGTCTCTAACCATTATTGTATAAAATTCATTCTCAAGAATCTTCAAATATCAAGTTCAAGAAAATTCCTTTCCTCCAAACTTTCCATTTCCGTAAACCACTAACTACAGTGCGAATGTAAAAAAAGAAAATCAAAACATTCATCCTCACCAGCAAACTCAAATCCAAACAGTTTCCACGTGCCCCTCTTCGTAATGATGATGCTGCTCGGGCAAAGATTCTTATGCATTACTTGAGCGCTATAATGTAGAAACGATAAAGCTTCGACGCATTGTTGTAGTCCGTACTTGATTTCGATATCGAGCATATCGTATTCCTTGGTATAAGTTGGTTTTCCACTACTAAGGGATGCTGGTGGTACCGGATGATGCTGATGAGGCGAATGATGATGATGGTGATGGTTCATACCCGGTGGTATAGGCCCACCGCCAGGACCACTCGTGGGGTTTTGTGCCGCTTGTTGGGCAGCCTGAGTCGCTAGGTACTTTTGTTCCTCAGCAGCGAACACGTTGGCTAAACTGGCGAAGACCGGCTCCGCTGCAAAGGCCAACGTCTCCTGGCATTCTTCCACTGGGTGAATGAGCTGTTAGACAAGAAATGTTGAATGTTTTGAAAGAATGTTGAAGTTTATGTAAAAATTTATTGTATAAACAATGAGATGTATCGTCAGGTAATAAAACAATTGTCATTGAACAGTGTGTCGGAATAGCTGTTAACTGAAAATATTTGGTATTCAATGTCATAATATTGTATACCCTGCATTTCGGAAAATTACATAATTCAATATGTATCGGATGCTTGATGCGATATTAGCTCCTTTTTATGTTTGTATATATATACATAAACACATTTATATATTTCTATGAATGATTCATATTTTAAAGTAAGAAATGATATACCATAATAATTTTCGGACGACATTTGATCTGTAGTATGACGTTTGAGGGTTACAAATATCATGTGATCACGTTACATTGTAGCAAGAGAAATTAAATAAAAACCATGTAAAACGTCAGTCCAATTTATACTAGCTTATAAACTGTCTACCACGTAGATTTCGAACTTGGATATTTAATGATTACGTCAAAGCGTCTAAAGTTAGCAATTTTACTCCAAAGTGGGTGCTTCGCAGGGAATAAAAAATCCGCGTACGTCGAAATGTCATTTGAAGTTTTAATTAACAATTTAGTTAATTAAAGCGTACGTTTAATTTTTGGCATTAAACCGGTGGAAATGAGCAATAAAGTCAAAAACGACGTCACGTTAAAGCTCCTCTTATATTCTTGCTTAAACAAGCAAAATAACCCGTAAAATTCTATAATTTTACCCCATCTTCAATCGCGTTTCCTTATACCCAAACGTAGATACATAAAAAATTATTGAGTATTCTACTCCTGTTGCTACCGCTGTATGATAAACCGCTTATATACAATGTAGAAAAACATTCGTTTCAAATATATACAGAGGTCGTGGCAAATTCCTCGCTCTTTGGTACCCGTAAAATACCAAGCAGATACGAATTTTCGCAAAGTATATTAATTAATTTGAAACGCAATTAAGCCAGACAGACGTAGCGTACGCTTAAGAAGTCTTTCCGCACGGTACAACTCAGCGCGCGTATACCGAAGCAGCTTCGCGTCCTCTTTGTAGAGAGCAACGAGCGTAAAGGTATATGTATATATATACATATACGTGTGGAACTGACATCGACGATTACGCACTCCTGCTACTTGCTATATAACCTTTTGTACACTCGCATAGAGCGACTCAAGAGAGGCTTGAAAGTTTTGGCTTGCCGCGATATAATAGTTGTACCCGAAAACTGCATCATTGTTAGGCCGGTTAAATATTGCGGTTGAAAAGTTGGGTAAGTGGATTTTTATTGTTATTTATGAGAATTGAAGTATGGTTTCTTTTTTTTTTGAAAAGGGAGAAGTTGATTGGAAAAAAATTGTCAGTACTTTTGATTGAATTAATTTAAACGCAGTCGATTGGATTGATGCAATTTTGCAAAATCACAAACCCGAGATATATTTCGTTGAATTAACCGAGATATAACTTAATGTAAAACAATCCGGAGCGTGAAATAAATTTTGATTTGAAAATAAAACAATAACATTTTCTGACGGTGAAACATTTTATTTCATCATGGTTCACTAACAAAACCAATTCATGTAATTTTGTATAATATTTTACTTTGAAAATCAATTTTCATTTATATATTCAGAAAACCAAAGCAAGAATTTTATTAATTTATCATTCGATGTCGAACCTCGCTCATTAAACTTCGAAGAACCTCAGAATTTGATAGAAAAACACATCAGAGTATATAGCGAGAGTAAAACTTCAGGACTTTGTTGTTAGCGAAACTAAATTATCAACGCTATACCCTCTCCCAAGACGCGCGCTTGCACGGAAACGAATTACCGCTTTCTCAAACTACAATTGAAATGAGACTGAGGTTCGTTCTACGCGCGTACAAGTTCGAAATAGACACACGCTACGGTTAAGCGTGCAGTTCGATAAACTGTAAATTGGTACCTGAGAAATTCACTATAGAATTCGTATTTAAGTAGAAAGTTTGCCCGAGGTAAATTTGTCGATTTGGGTTGGTTGGTGTAGTGTGTGTGTGTGTGTGTATGCAATCGGTGTTACAGAATTAAGGTACATAGTATATGAAACTGAAAGAAACATGTGTTAAACTTACCGTTAAAATTTTCGGATGCCGCAGTCGTTCCAACTGTCGAACACCACCTCGCAGTAGTTCCGCGACAGTTTCTTTCCTCTTAGGCTTATGGATTTTTTCTACAGTTCGCTTCTCAAACAAGAATATAGATACCTCCTGAAAACAACGAGAAAATCGTATAATTTCATATAACTCCTCATCGATTGGAAAGAAAAGAAAGTATAGAGTATATAAAATTCGCAAGATAGACAATAAATGGAAAGATTCCTTCGATTCGCCGCAATCATCGTCCTCAGCAATTGTACAAGGAAGTAATGAAAGAGCTCGTCAGTGTAATTCAATAATCCGCGAACAATTAAAATTTCGTTATTGCTACGGTATTGATCGCCACAGCAGCAGTCTCATTACGCAACGAACACGAACAAGGGGACAAAGACGTAGCGTCTTTGATTAGAACACAAATATATAGCTAAAAGTTTCTCTTCTACTACGCTGCGCGTGCAATAATCGAGAAACGATCGAAAGTATTGAAAGATGGTATATAGGAAATGTATTATATATATATATATATATATATGTACGTGTATACGCGTCGCCGCGGTGTATTGATTAATTGCGCGAAAAATGCAGCTGCTCGAGATTCACAAGTGAGAGAGAGAGAAGTAGGTGAAGGTGAGCATCAATCGTCGAGATAATTAATTAAGGTATACGTGAACTATTGGCTATTTCAGCGAAGTTTATATTCGAATGGGGCGTCGTCTTTCTTTTTTATCGTTTGCGGTTCGTGTGGAGAATCATACGCGAGTGTATAGGTCGGAAAATAATAATCTTTAGATTTAATTAAAACTCAAGTTTGCGAAAGCATCGTGAATTTAATATTTGGGGTTTCGATGTTCTAAATTCTCAAGAAATTTAATTATCGAATAACCTTCGGCAATAGCTTCTCCACCTTTGCTTCTGTACATTGTTGCTGATAATGTGCGTGTATAGTTTACCGCTGGTATTGTTTTCCTGTCACGTTGGAAAGTATATAGCGTACTATGTAGATTGTAATTTATAATGTGATTTTAGCGTATTAAGATAATGTTTAATATAAAGATATATATCGTAAAGTGAAAAAAAGTATAATGTTTAAATAAAGTATTGAATATGAATAGCAATCATTTTATAAAATAAATGTTTGATTTTGAATTGAGAGATTTAAATGTTGTATTTAACTTAAATAAAATCTGAAAATTTCAATATTTGAACAATAATATATTCATAATCTTCAATTAATACCTCGAATCAGTTAAAGTGAAGGCAGATAAATAAGAAATATCATAATTATTAATAATCATGCGTTTGCTTTCAATAAAAAGACTTAAATAAAAGAGTATATACCGAAAAAAATTCTTAAAAATAATGTTTCGAAACAACAGCAAAATCTCGTAACATCTTAAGCTGTATATATACGAATCAAAGCCTTGCACCTACCAACAAACAACGTTTCAATCCCTCCCACGCAACGTTTCCTCTCCTTTGTTCCTTGCACACGCAGCAGTGCAAAGCTCAAAGCCTCCCTTTACGCGGACGCTCATTCATTACCCTGTGAAAAAGGGGGTTAACCCCCTTACTTTCTTTTCTTCCTTGCAAAAGATTACTCAACCACCTCCCACCCCTCGCGATAATTCTTTTAATTAGGAGCGCGCGAGCGAACGTACGCAGGATTTATAACCCACTTAATTATCTTTCCTAATGCGCCCGAGCGATTACTCGGTATATATATATATACGCGTGAGTGGAGTAGAAAAAAAGGGGGACACGAAATTTGCATGGGAAAGTGGGCTGGTAACTTTTTCGACGTGTTTACCTTCTCTTCTCTTTCGCGTGAAAAAGGCATGTTAATTTTGTTACTTATTTATCCGCTGGACGCGCTACCATTTTCCCCTAGTGGGATTTTCTAGCTGAATTAAATTAGGGAGGAAGGCTCGGGAGAAAAAGTAGAACAGCCTTCACTCTACCGGCAAGATTTCAAAAAAACATCGCGATGCACGAATTTTGTAAAATTTATTTCTTGATCGAATATGCATTGCGTAACGGATTTTTAATGTGAGCTCGATGGTTATTGTGGGCGTGATGTGGTTTGTAAGGATTTTGCGATTAGTGAATGAATTAAATTAAAGATAGTAACGAATTTAATTTTTTAAGGCAGACATTGGGTTTTGATAAGGGAAGATAGTGAATGAGATTTCATAAAAATGTTGCTAATTTGATATTTTGTGCTATACTATATCTGTGGCTTCTTGGAATAACCAAATAAGTCAACTTTTCGAGTTTCCGAGAAAAACGGGTTTTAATGTTCAAACTTATATATAAGATCGGGAGAAACGAGATGAGTCGCGATACTTGACTAGTCAATTGATACATTCAATATACATATTCACACGATGGTTTCAACAGATTATACATTTTCTGATGCATTAAAAACGAGTAACTCGAAAAAGTATGGACTTATCTGGTTATTTCAGAAAGTGTGGACTTATCTGATAGTGCGGTTCGCGTTTATTTTAGAGCGTATTGTTTAATTTAATTATGAAACGGCTCAATAAATTACAAAATTATCAATTGTTCAATGAATTCTTCTAACTTATTCAAGAAATTTCTATTTTTCTGACATTTCTATTAAATTTACGACCGAATTTGTATTGTATTTGTATTGTACTAATATTGTAAAATTTAAAAATGTTTATCGTTTGAAAGTGTATAGGAATTTTTTAAATAAATAGATAAATATATATAAGCCATCATATTTACATTTAATTTGAATAGATAAAATAAATTATAACTACGATAAATGATGGACTTATCCGGTTATTCCGGGCACAAAATTTGAAAAGTGGACTTATCTGGTTACTTTTCGGGTTGTAGCTTTACGGCAATATTTTTGCTACTACTGAAAGTGATAAATGAAAAAGGCATATTTAAAGATAAAAATCCGGGGTTATCTCAATTTTCAAAAGAAGTGGACTTATTCGGTTATTCCGGGAAGCCACAGATATAAATTCCGTTTTTCGAAACGCAGTATGTATATATTATATACAATATCATAATAATACACAGAGAATATTGATGTAGGAAAATTTATTACAATTATTGAAATAAATTACTATATTTTAAAGTAACCGCGTGGAGCAGACTTTCTGAAATATGAAAATAATACGCAGTACAAGAATACCATTAACTCAGATAAAAATCAAAGATTAATAATTTAACTCATATAACTCGCAAATCTTAAACAACCCTTTTCGAAATTCTACGCTCGTCCCACAAACCATGATAACAATACGCTACCCCTCATTACAATAAATAAACAAAACCAAAATAAATTCCGCAATCCCACGAGATAAACCATACGCTTATCGGCACTCCCACAGGATACCCGGACCGATGTAATCCACCGATTAAAAAATGCGCATAAATTTGTACCGCATTATCTCATCCTCTTTTCCTCCACGAGCTTATCGTATTCGAAACTCTTCTCGAAAAAATTCCACCGCGCACTTGAAGACAAAAACAAAATAAAGCCCCCAAAATAGTCGAGACAAAAGAAGATAAGCGGCTGACGAGGGTCTTGCCCATAATTTACTCACGAGCGAAGAATTATACTTGTGTAACTTTTGAACCCGCGTTTTCGTGGTGCCTGCGATCACGCGGGCTTTGATTGATAGCTCTACACCTGTGTGAGCGTAAAGGTCACAGGGCCGGAAGTGATTTTGCGGATGCGAAGCGTGACAGAGCAGAAGCAGTGAATGTATTTTTAGAGGCGCAGGTATGTAGCAGTTTTTGAGGGTAAAAATAGTACATTGTGCAACTAGGGAGGAAAGTGGCCTCGCTAGACACTTGAAATGCTCGGTTTTCTATTCATTTTTCTACGTAGGAAAAAGGCCTTTTTGATGCACGTGTTGAAAAAAATTAGTCGTGTCGCACAGTGGTCCAATTTTCCAAATATTGCTGAAAATTATTAATTTATTCTAAACCATATGACATACGTATTTAAGAAAAGAACATTGTTTTCTTTGTTTCTTGCTTTTTTAAGTATAACAATTAGAAATGAAATGAATAGTCTCCTGCAAGCTTACAAAATCCTAAAGTTTACGAAAATTAAATTTTAATGTAATTAGTTTATATTTAGATAGTCAAAGTATATTCATTTTAATTAAATAATTATAAGTGAATATTTTATTATTAAGGTACAGAATTTTTTAAAACTTTTTATCTAATTTTTATATTAACATTTGATATTTTTGTTTGTTTATTTTTCACTATTTTTTTTCTTTTAACTTACATTTCTCTCAAGATCGCAAGATCATTATCGCATAATTTTTTAAATATATGACTTCTACTAATGAAAAATCTTTTAGTCGAAATAGGTAAGTACAAGCAACATAAAGCAATAAACGGATAATGATTAAGTCATGCAGTAAATAGTACATAAAAGTCCTATTAATAGTATGTATTTTGATGATGACCAGTCTTATTTATAGTACGGTAAACGATAAATTGTATCTGAGAGATATAAATTTAGTAAAACTGATAAAAATAAAAAATTTGTTTAAATACAGATTTAACTTGTCTTTGCAGCTTTATGAAAAAGAAAATATTGATCAAAATTACATAACATTTTCATTTTTTTGAACAATATTATCTATAAAATAAGAAACAAAACTCATATAAAGACATCCCAAACTTTAAAAAATTCAATTTTGACGCGAGAGTTATCTAATCAGACCACTGTGCGTCGTCTCGAAAAGGAATGTACCATGGTTGTGTCTTTCTCGGTGTTTAAGGTGGTTCCTCAACTCGTTATAGTTTTGCGCTTAGTGAGAGCACAACCTATACCATATTTGTTGTTCTGTCTCGTTTGCTCTCATGCATATCGTCTGTTATTTGGGTTTATAATCATTCATATCTTTTCAAAAAACTTGACTTGACACATATTTGATATACGTAAAAGAAAGAGCCGAATTTCATTTTTCTTAAAAGTCATGTTTTTCTTTTTGAAGTCGCGTTTTTTCATTTGAGTATATGGCGTTCATTTACTCTCAATGTAAAAATAACCATTTTGAACAATTTTTGTTCTTGAAAATTTGGTCGGCAATCTACATATAAAAAATTGTAAAAAATTCTCTGTTTAATAGATTTTTTTAGTGTTTTAGTCCCATTTTCACGAATATTCAGGAACTACCTTAAGAGAGTTTTTTATGCAGGTGATTATGTGGAAATTTGAAGTGAATTTTCTATGACGTACTTTTTTAGTTGCAAAAGTAATTTTAAAAGTGTTTTTAAAATGATAAATTTTAAAAATAATAAAGATGAAAAAAAAAACTGATGTTAGAGGAAAAATGTTTTTTTTCTCAAAAGATTTATGCTTTATGAAGTTTGTGACGTAACGTTTGAAACATTTTTCGATGCAGAAATAATGAATTTTCTATGATACTTTAAGAAATGACTATAATAACAGAGGATGTTTCCTTTCCAGGAAATAGTAAAAGCTAGGATATTCTTAGTAATTAAAAAAATAATAATAAATTTTAGTATGTTTACATTTTATATAGTAAATTTAATATAATAAGGAGTTGCTTCGCCTTAAAAGAATTAAAATTTTTTTTTTTTAAGATACGAAAGATTGATTTTTAATGTTCTTGTGTACAAAATGAAACCTCATTTACGCACCAGCAACAAAAATAATCGTATATATTTTTTTTAAAATTTAAATTGAATTATAAGTTCCGTGTAATTAGGTTAACAAGGAGACGACCGGCCTTATGGGCCGCATAATGAGACTCTGCGGGCTGTTTTCTGATACGAAGTTATGAAGCCCCGCGATGCGTATCTCATTGTAATGAGCTTTAGTTTCTAAGATAATTATAATATAGCAGCGCAATAATGAAGCGTAAAATAACGCATTACCGTTTTACAATTCAATCGCGGCTGATTGCATATCGCTGGCTTTGCTCTTTAATGTCAACTGATTTCCCTTTCATGAATTATTAATTTAAATGTTGCGCGCAGTAAGAGTTAACACTAAAGAGATATAAAATAGCGAGCTTACTAATTTTATTCGATTTTTTTACGAGGTAAAAGATTATTTAATCGATGAATTTCAAGTGAAATTGAAAATTTCGTTTCATCTTTATTTACAATTGGCAATAATAAAAAAAATTTAAATGCAAAAATTAACTTCACAAGAGGAAATTATTTTCAAAAATGCTTTCAAAGCAAAAAATCACTGTATAAATATCTCACAGCTGTACGGTTTTATTCTTTAATAATATAATTATGAGATATAATCTATTAAATTTTTACATCTTCGAAAACTTATACATATCGACGTAAGTTTTGAATAAAATTTAGACATCAAACACTAAAGTCCCAGCAGAATTTATGCTCTAAATAAATGTTCTCATAATGATTTATTAATTAAAAAATAAAAACAAATTACAGTGACCTATAATAAAATTTCCTGTTGAAGTTAAAAGCTATAATTTGTCAAGCTCTACAAGTATTTCGCAACCCCCACAGCTAAATCACTTATTCATTTTATTATTCCATTAACCGTCTTTCTTCCCAACCGAGCACGTCATTTAATACATCTCTCTAATTCTCTTATCATCTAATTAACCAACGCTCATAAACGAAGCAACCCACACCCATATACCTACAATTCCCAGTAGATTCACAATCGTCTTCTAAGTCTAAAATTGCTCACTCCATCTCCGACCCCTTCAGCCTACCATAAAAATAAAGAAACCCCGTAACTTCGACTTCCACCGCAGCTATAAAAAAAAAGAGTCAATCCTAACTCTCACCTGTCCGTCGTTCTTCCTTCTACCTTCGAGTATTTTCCAGACATTTTCTGGTCCTGCGGTCGCCACCTGCTTCCCGATGTCGAAATGGTTGCAGATGGGATTTGTATCGAGGATATTTGGAGCGACGGGTGCCGCCCCGGTGCTGCTCTTGAACTTGGAGAACATGACGACAGAAGCTGGCGTCAGCAGCAGCAGCAGCCTCGGCCGCTTTTAACTGGCCCCGTCGTGGCGAGCGTGGGTGTCTGGCAGATTGTTACGATGACGATGGTGTCCCTCGGTTGACGACAACACGTACCGAGCGACTGGAGTTACCCTGTAATCAGAAACGTGAAGGTAGTGTGGTTAAATTTTTGGTTAGGGAATTAGAGGTGAGGTAATAGTACAATTAAATGAGAATTAATTTGCAGATTTTGGGGTTTAGCAGTTGTGGGTGGTTTGAAGAATGGACGAGGTGTGATTATGTCCTCGACAGTGGGAATTTTAAGTATTTTTACTATAGGCTTTGGCAGAATTTTTTCTGTGCAAATACTTTCTAGAATTCCATTTGTAAACTTCTGCAGATATAATAGCAGTACACTTAGTTCAACGTTCGAATAATGTTTAAATCAATAAATCAATTGCAAAGTTAGTGCTTTTTTTGCTTCCTAAAAAGCTAATGTAATAATTTCAGTAATTGGGTTAAGCAAAAATAATACATGTTTATACTGTGAAATTATAATAACAATACTTTAGAATAAAGTTTCACGATTCTCACATTCGATAAAATTTCGATTGTTCCCTATTAATAGTAAAATCTTCGAATCACGGTCATTAAAGTTATTAAACTCGTGCAATGATCAATGAAAATCTACCAGTAATCATCGTTTCCAGTAACATGAATTTTCCAATCTCTATTTCGTCCCGTCAGCTCACGCACATCGATTATCGATTGGCTTTTCTGAAAACATTTTTAGCGGCGGTTCACGCAAGTAGCTATTTCCTGTAAGCATCTCTCTCTCTCACTTTCTCTCTGTGTTTGTGTATACCGCGATATGTATATAAAACATGTGCACTTTGTGTATAAACCGAGCTTCGTGTTCGCTTAAGAAGCTCATCGATGTATATACGCAGCGGTAGTTGTTAAAAAGCATTTTATGGCTTTTTAAAACTACGTACAGCGTATAATGAAAAGTCCTCAACCAGCATAACAAGAATGTTCTTAAAACTTCGCTAATTAAGAATGGAAATGCAAAAGTGTTATGCGAAGGGTAGTATGGAACGTTATTAAATATTTTGCATACTAGTTTTTGTAAGTATCTGAGATATGTTTTTTATGAGAAGACTTTTCTTCGTAATGAAAGTTATTTTTATTATATTTCTTAATGTAATAGTGATTAATTTGTTTTTGTAATGATAGATACAAAAAATTCAATAAATCGGTCGAATAATATTTGAATGTTCAAATTTTATTACACCACTTTTTCAGACATATAAACTTTTATGTTGTTGAAAGATACGAATTGAATAGAAATCCATAAAAAAAGAAATGTTTCCAAGGCTTTCACGGTGATTTGAATGAGGTAGCCTCGCTTTTTCGGGACGTTTCAATAGCTTAAATACTTTATCGACGTATATATTGGGCGAGCGATTGATCAATTTATTGAAAACTTCGATCTCGAATAAACGATTTATTATATATACGCGATTGTAATCTAAAAAGTTGCAGGGAGAAAATAATGGATCGGATGAAAGAGGCGTGGGCAGTAAGCCCATAAAACTTTTTTTTTTTTTATTACAAACTCGATGAAAATATTTGAATAATTAAAACGGATTCAACTTTTGCCTCGTTAAAATTTCCATTTATAAAGCATAGACGGAATGCTGGAATATTTGGCTAATTGGTTTCGCGATGTCTGTAATCATCGAAAAATATTTACGAAACGTTTTACTTTAAAAATAAAATTGTCAAGTATTTGCGGGTTTGATAATATTTTATAAATATTTAATCTTGCAGAAAACCATAATAAGTTGCCATTTTATTTTAAAATTTTAAAATTTCAAGATTTACTAATGTTTGTAGAAAACATTTCTTCACTTTTTCTCGTCGTAATATAATTATTGCGTTAAAGAAATTAAAAAGCTTTTGGATATGTAAAATACTCTTTCCTACTTTTCCCCGCAAAATGAGTCTTCTTTCTTTTAAGTTAAAAATCTATATTCCTAAAGAAAAATGCTAAACCTTCATAACTCTTAGAACTAAAAAATGTTCACGTGACTTTCGAAAACCCCTTCTAAAAAAATAACCATAAAAAACTCCATGAAAAATAAAGTTCAAACACCATAACTCTTGCATATTTTCAAAACTTTTAATATTCTCCTTAACCTTAAAATTCACCTCCGAAATTCAATACTTCTTTCCCAACCCAACCCTTATACCATAGATCCTTCTTTACCTATATTCTTAAATCTCCTTAATTTTCATGCCAAATTTTTCTCCCCAACCCCTTAATAAAGTATCCTAACAAGAAGCTAAACCTTAATACCATTAAAATTCCATCGGAAGAATCTTCCATCCTTTGTTCTCTCCTTTCCACCCTTCTAAGACCTACGCGCCTCACTGTGGTTCCATTTCTACTTATCCTTCGCGTTCAACTTTCTCAAAGCAACTCTGGCACGTGCAAGCCACACCTACACTTAAAATTTTCAACACTTCTCTAACACAAGAAAATCCCTTAACATATATATATATATACCTCATCATTCGTCGCGTATTATATACTTCTTTGTTTCAACGGCGAAACTCTCAGCACTGGTATACATATAACAATGGCGATGGCGGCTTTATTGCGATGCACGCGCGCGAGTTTTATAATAAAGTAAAGTTTTCCAAGCTGGAGAGCCAGGGCATAACAGTAACTCATGCGCGCACTCGCGATTTTCCGATAATCCTTTTTTCTTCGCGCGCGCGCACATTCTGTTGTGCACGGAGGCGAGGTCACTTTTTGATACGCGTATAAGGCTATATAGGAGTTTTTGGTAATGGATTGTGGGATAGGAAAAAGTTGGCTATGGAGATTTTTTTTCTTTTTTTTATGGAGGAAAAGGGGTAAATGAATAAGGGGAGTATATTTTTTAGATTGCAAATTATGTTATTTTGCTTTGTGCGATAGAAGAAGAAAGAATTTATGGTAAATAAATTTTGCGTGTGGTTATTGCAGTGTTTCTTTTTTTTTTCCTCAGCAGTTTAATAATAATAACGAGAGGAGAAATTTATTCGAGAGGAAACGTTAAGGGGTCGTTATTAGAATTTCAAAAGGTACGAGGTAGAAGTCACTTTATGATGCAATCGCGGCATAAATTAATTTGATTTATTACGAAGATTATGAAGATTTGCACAAATTTATCAAGAGGGCGAATACTTGCCAGCTGGTTCTTATATATTTTATTTATTTATCCATTATTCGTTTAGAGAATAACGTGCGCCAACACCGTCGTGATCCACATTTTATCCAGAAAATAATATAACGCTAAGGCAATTTCTTCATTTTTTCTTTTCTTCTTGTTACTATACAGCGAATAAATGAAAAAATAAACCAAAAAATAAACGCATAATACATGCTCCTTCGGCTATTAAAGTCACCATTTTATCAAAAATATTTACCTCCGCAACATTCGCCGTCTAAAAGTGTTCTGAATTTTAAATTTCGCCGTGTATATATATAGGTACATACACTCGTGGGAGAGACGGCGGTAACGAATGGATTATTCACCGTTTCCATTTCAGATATCAAAAGCGTTTCTAAATCTGAAATAAATAAAGACCTTCGTCATTTCCATAAAAGGCCACTTCATGAGGAATGAATAACCTACTACCCCACCTTCTCCTCGCGCCTAAAGTGGTTGCGTATAAGGAAGAGCGAAAAAAAAACCGCGAGTCATTCTTCGTATGGTTTTCGCTGTCGATCGATACACGTCTATCCCAAATAATAAGGAAAATGAATAATATTTGTTTTTCTGGTAGACCACAATCGAGATATTTTTATCGTCGTCAACGATCCAAGTTGTTTAGTACAATGAAGCACGCTGAAATAATTATAGAAAATTTTTTCAAAAATAGGCATGATACTTCATCTCTACTTTTATAAACCAAATGTTATCTTCTCCAAAAACAAAACTTCTTACGATATTCCATTGTAAAAGATAGATTATTTATTGTATCAATTCCACGTATTACAAACAATTCCATGACCCCGAACAACAGTAATACAAGAATCTATACGCGGCCACGGAAAATCTTAGAGGTATCTAAAAATATTTGAAGCCATGAGAAAGCGCAACTCACTTCCCCATAGAGCCTCGTCCTCTATCCCCATCCTACCGTCGCGGAAGATCAATAATTTCGCCAAGTTTTTCGCACGTGCACCCACGTACTTTTTATAAATAATGCATCATGGTTTAATAATACATTGCGATGGCTATACCCCATGCCCCCTGCTTAATTCAGCCACATTTTCTTCTTCACTCTCTCTCTTACCGAAAAATAAGACAGAGAGAAGGAGTGGGAGACAGAAGGGAAAGACAAATACACTTGCGAACATCGCAGGGGAATATTTGCTTAAGCGGAATAACGTTCCCTTGAGGGCATAGTAGCTCACTCACTCACTCTCTCTCTCTTTCTCTTTTGCTTCTTTTTCTTCTTCTCCTCATCCGAAGGACACACATACACACACACCTACATGTACACGCACTTTCTCACTTGCGTATATATAGAGGTATAATTTTTTCCCCGCCCTTTGCATAAGTAACTCATACTGCCGCCGGGCGAAGAAGAAGAAGAAAAAGCTTCGAGGGAGTCTTAAGAAGCTCAATTTTGAATTTGCGCTCGTTCCGAACTGAGAATGCGAATTATCTTTCAAGTAGGTTGATTGAGAGGTTGAAGAGAAAATTTCATTCAGTCTATTTTTTTTTTTTTATACGTATCATGGTTTCATGGGTGATAATTGCATATACGTTTGATTGATGACGATGACGTTATTGAATTGACAAGATCTTTATTTTGAGATTCAGCATGATGCAGTGTTTTCAGTCTAACGGTTTTGAGAAAACTGTTAAATTTGACGCTGTTCGATATTTATTAGATATTGTAGATCGCTATTAATAAAAATGCTATTCATCTTCAATCTCTCTTAAAGTACTTTCCTTATGAAAGTTTACGTTGAAGTGCTTGAGTATTTTTACGTTCTATAATGTGCATTAATCATTTTATTATATACAAAAATGTAATTCTTTTATTAAACTTTCGCGAAACTCACACTATTATACTTTATCTTCTATATTCAAACGAAACACTTGCATAGAATGGGAAAAGAAGTTCATAGCTAAGTGTTCGATAGACGACCATTTTCCTCGGTGAATATTACGGTCGGAGAAATAAATTAAAATAGAGGATGTCCTCGGGAAAAAGGGATTCTTCCTTATGAAATCTTCTTATGAAATTTGCTCTCATTACCGAGGGTCCTTCAATCCCCTTCGGGTCTCCAAGAAATGAATTTTCAAGACACAATTACAGACTCGCGAAACTTACGTGCTTAAGTGATTTATAAGCTTTTCAATTTTCAAGGTAGATTCCGGTTTTCTCATATAGTAATATAGCATAAGAACAGATCAATAACGAATTTCGATAAGAGTGTAAAGAATCAAGTACGCAGTACAAATAATTGACCAATTATACACGACGCAATCTCAGATGTAATAATTCGAGTGAATTAATCGTCCCTCCTCGATAAATCAACTCTTGCCAACAAGTGACTTGCGGTTATTAAGAGCAAATTCTACTTTAATGAAGTAAATTTTCTTACTCCGACTGATGGCTTTCCAGCTTCCGTAACAAGGAAAGTCCAGACGCTCAAGTCTATTAAACTTGAATTAACTTTTTCCTGTTTTTTTTATATAAAAATTTCCATAATTATAAGCTTTCATAATTGTATCTTCACTCTGAGTGATATAATTCGACAATCTTATAAAATTCCTTTTTTTTCCTCAAAATACAAATACCCCAATGAATCTCCTTATAAAATATCCTCTTCATATCTCTCACAAACTGATCGTTTATCATAAAGTAATTGATCCCGTCACTGAACCATCCAACTATTCCTATACCCATCACAAAGAAATATCAAATCGGATTTTCCAGATATCTCGCATGAAAAACTAATTTCATTACAAGAGTTCGACTTTGAAGCTCGTTTCTCGGAATTCCATCGATATTCCACGTCAATTAAGCGAGCCAGTAATAGTCGAACTTCCATCTCCACTTTGAAATTATTAAAAATCTCTCTTTTCGTCTTTATACCGACTTATCGTTAACTCACAGGAAAAAAAAGGCAAGCGTCAGTCGAAAAGGCAAAAATCACTTTCATCTGTTTCCGACACACACGAGACATGAACCCAACGATTGTACTATAATAATTTACCCTCCATCATCCATCGCCAACACATGTGTTTCCCAGAACCCCTAACACGTCAATCATGTGAGAAAACCTAGAGACATTTAATTTTTTCTCTCCTCCGTGGTAGGCAGAAAACGATCATCTCTGCGATCGATACCAAGATCGCGTGTGCGTGTTATTAGACGCGTGCAATCTATTTTCCCCTCCTCGATATATATATATATATATACACACACACACACACACACACACACACACACACACACACACACACACACACACACA
>JAYJLV010000001.1:6086995-6138042 GCA_036873485.1 Torymus texanus | reverse complement strand
ACTGGAGTGTCGTTTGTGTGTGTGTGTGTGTATATATATATATACATATATAGTATATGGTTTTTTTGCTCACACGTATAACGAATACACACACACACACACACACACACACACACACATATATATTAAAAAGAAAAAGAAAAAAGAAAATGTAGGTAAACAAAATTAAAAACAAGATCCGATTCCGAAAAATCCTCAATACCTCGTTACAAAAACATATACACTTCCTTTTACTGTCCAGTCTTAAAAACCACAACACACCACACCAAACCCAATTCTATTTCTTTACTTCACCCTTCTATACACATAAACCACCAAAAGGACCATAAAACACCCGAAAATTTCTCGCATCTCAGCCTAGTCAACTATCTATATATACCACACCAGTTACTTACGTATGTACACGAACTCGCAAACGCGCGCGCATAGTATAATATCCCCTCGTCGTGCACGCGAAGTAGGAGCGCGCGCGCGCGCGTAAGCGTAAGCGTAAGTCGATAAGGACTTAGAGCTACGATCGGTCTTCCGTGAGCACCAGTCTCGGACTCGTCGCTCACTCGCTCGATCGTTCGCCCGTTGTACATTATACGCGCGTGGTTTGTGTGTGTGTGTGGGAGAGAGAAATAGAAAGAGAAAAAAAAGAGCTTTTTATAATAGAACCGTGTGTGCTTTCGATAAAAGAAAAAAAAGAAGGTGAGGGCTGGATTTTGGTTGGTTATTTATTTATTTATTTATTTTTTTTTTTTTATTATTTTGATAATGTTTCGTATAATTTAGCAGATTTGTTAAACTCGTGAGTAGCTTTCTAAGATTACATATCGAGATTTTGATAAACTTCAGCACGTGCTACTTGAAAAGAAAAAGTAGTTCGTTTCAACATTTTATCGATACTTCGGTATTGTTATCGAGGAATGCTAATTTTGGATTGTTTTCGGTTTATGCAAATATATTGAAATTTTTATTTTCCAGTAAAAACTTTTGGGAAAACAAAGCTAATCGTCAATTTTTTCGCTTCTCTATACTCAACTCTCTTTCAATCTCGCGAATAACTTCTTTAAAAAAAATCTCTTATCCCAACATTACATGAAAACTAACCAACCAACCAAGTATATAATTTAATTTTGCAGTATATACAACAGATCGCCAATTAACATAACAGTTTTCAACAAAAAAAAAAAAGAAAAACTTACAATTAAAACGACGCGTTATCTATTTTGATAAAGATAACCCCTGACAAGTATATAGTCGTGAACCGTCGTTCAAGAAACGACACGTGCGTACCTCAATATCAACGGCGAATTATAAAAATCACTACAACCCTGGCGATGGCAACGATAGTAGAGGTCCCTAGGGAGACCCTGATTAATCAAGACCTTGTCAGAAGAAATGCTGTGCCTATCATTTACACGCGTGGTACTCATTATGATATTGGATTTGACATTGTGAGTATATATAATACATTGTTATTATTAATTGCCACTGTGATAAATCAACTGGCAGGATTACATGTTATTATATCACGCGAGTGTCCTTTTTTTCTCTTGTCCTGCAAAAAAAGAAGGAATAAAACATTTATAAACATCGCGGGTTATAAGAGCAACGGTGGCAGATGTCACATTCTGGTACTTATATAGAGATCGGTATACGTAATTACATGGCATTATCTCGGAAAAGTGCGACAAAAAAAACTAAATAAATGAGCGCGTGTCTGTCTGTCGTCGCTACGGAAGACTATTATAGTTTCATTCATATATGTATCTATACATGAGCACGCGTTGCATGTGTATAACGCACACGTCAATTCGAAAAGTTTATTACTTACATGCAAATATATGACACACGTGACAATGTGACATTTATTCTAGTTGCGGTTGTATTTAGTCGCAGTAGGCGGTGATAATCTTGAGAGAAGAGCGAAACGAGATGAAATTTTGCAATGATATAGTTTTTACGCGTATGTGTTATAGAGAAAAGCTGGAATTTTGAGCGCGTTCCAAATGGGACGTGCGACCGCGTGGCGTGCATTTATAGATTTAACTATTTATATAAAGCTACAGTATAGTGGTTGATCTCGAGAAATTGGCAAAAAAAAGTAATTAGTGGATGTTGAAAATGAATTTTTGTTTTTGGGGAAAAATGTATCATATTTTTGGTTGATCTTGTTATCAATTAATTGTTATCAATCGAAATTCGTAAAACTGAGTCATTGGAATTTTTGACATTTTGAGTAATTGTTGATACTTTTCTGCTATATCTGTTTAATCATAATGCATCATGAATGCTGTGCCATTTACTCTAAAATAAAACAATTAAAAGTACTGAAAATTATTTTTTTTTATAAATTTATACAAAAGTTTATCGTAACAAATTTTTATTTTAAATGTATATAACCATTGTTACTATTAACAAAAATGATCTCACAAGCATCATAAGTTATTACACTTAAAATTTTTCAATAACAATAGAACCCAAGTATATTAGTAATTTTACATAAGATGATCAACGAGACCAAGAACGTTACGATTACTCTGACATTAGTATATAATTGATGTGTACAATCACATCATTAGAGATCAAAATCAAAAATCCAGAAGAATGGTATAATTTGCAAAGTAAAATAATTTTTCACCATACCCTGGCCGAAAGTACCACTTTCGCTCTCGGCTCCGAAACGCGAATGTGGTATTTTCGGCCCGGGTATGATGAAAAATAGTATACGCAACATGGGGATAAAGAGGACCACCCCAGAGCACATGTTTGCCACCCTCGCCTTCGGCTCGGATGGCAATTTACACGTGCTCTGGACTGGCCAACTCTTTACCTCCCTTGTTGTGTAATATACTATTTTTTAATATACGGTTCCCAGTATATTCCAGCGCAAAAAGACGCTCTCGAAACAAAAGGACACTGAACGTCAAACATATCAACATATAAGATGTTCGAATGTGAAGATGAAAACGTCCGGCGCAATGTATGTGTGTATATATGTCGTAATGTCATTATTACGTAATTGCATTTTTCCTCAATCTCGCTATATTGCATTCTTCGCCACCTGTTCAGCAAGTCAAATTTTCCAATGAGACATTTATTAATAATCCGTATAGCTGAAAAATTTTTAAGCAAAATAGTAAAACATTATTGGTATATATACGGCTATTGAGAATAATTTTCCATTTATATCAAATTATACTGGAAAAAGATTGTATGAACTTTTGCACGTGTGGGTTTTTTTTGTGTGAGAAAAATTGGTTGCTTCGGTCTGTGTGTGAATTTTGATTAGGTCAGCGTCAACTGATTAAAATTCTGTTATTTTTTTTTTATTAGTCTGTAATTATTATTTATCTTGCGGTTTCGTTATAAATTCTATGGTAATAGGAGTAATGTAAATTCTAAATGCAACTTAATTCTTATTTAATAGTACCATGAATTATTCAGTTAATTGACAAAATTATTATTATTATAATGTTTATTCATTACTTTCGTAATATCGGATATCCATTAAAGCATGTTTTCTATTAAAAAAAAAGCGATCGGCACGTGTCAATTTCATCGACATACGTACTCTGCACATCAATATCCACATACTTGAGTGTTTATCTAACATACAATAAAGAGAATTTATTATTTTTCAATCCGCATAATTATACTGTTTAACAATCAAATAAATTTCGAGATTTTATCAATGCTTTTTTTTCTGAATATTCGCTACTTATAAATGAAAACCTTGATCTTGGTAAAACTGTATAATGACGTGTTCATCATTATATTTAACATATATAAATGCATCAGCTTCCGTGGTTTTTCTGAGAAAATTCATCGTAAAAAAATTATTCTATAAGACCAACCAATTACTTTTATATACCTTTAGCGTTATACGCGTATGTATCATTAGAAAAGTGTTATATTCTTTGAATATATGAGTCAATTGTTCGAATTGGTTAGAGATACACGCAGGCTCTTCTTTTACCTTTCTCCTTGAGATATTAATGTACTGACTAATCGCGCATTGTCCCGAGTTAATTAAAATTAGGCTTTTCCGCGTAAAGAAACATAAGAAATCTTTTTTCTATATGACTTCATACGATGCAGTCACACTTACTGACATCAGATCGGTGAGGATGCGTGAATTATACAACCACGATGATTTGAGATTTGCAAAAGAATGAAAATTATATTGTTATCTGAGATGATTTATGAATAATATTTGATAAAATCATTCATTACAAATAGATACATACATTTCCAGATGGAAGTATCATTACAGTAAAAAAAAATGCAACATTAGTGAATTTGTAATGAAAGCTTTCGGATATATCAATTAAAAATGAAAATTATTGGCTTTTTCATCAATACGTACAATAATAATGATTTAAATAATGCAAGGTATGAACGCATGGATACCGAGAAAAGACTTTTTACTTACGTATTGTACGCGTACTTACTACAGAAGGGAGTTCTTTTATGCGTGCAAGTATCGATTTCTTAACCATCGGTAGACCCTCTATGATAACCACAATAACAGTTAGTTGACTGCAATTTCTTGCATGTATAATATAGAAATTATTATGACGATAAAGTCGATAACATTTGCAAACGGACTTTAACAAAAATTAACCAATTTTTACATCAATTTTTGTATTGTACTCATTGAATATCTTATCTATGTCGGATATAAAAAACTTTTCACTTTTTAAGCAGAATACTTTCTGAAATAGAAATATTAAATGGTATTAAATAATTTTTTTTTTTGATGGATGATTGTATTTATTCTGCAAAACTGATTCTGCATTTTAAAGTACGTTATTGGATATATTATCGTTTAAAACAAAATGTAAAAGACTATAAAAATTTAGTTACGCATCATCAAAAGTGAATAAAATTTTTGACTCTGCGTGCACGACGTAATTATTGAAAAAAATCACGTATGATTAAAAAAGTCTTTGTAACATTATCAAAGATTGAAAATTTTAAAGAAAATATATGAGAAAAGGTTTTCTTCTAGTTTTAGCTAGGAATTAGAGAAACGTCCCAGGCAAATTTGTAAAAAAAAAACTAGATAAAATACAGCTTTTATTATAACTTTCTTCAAAATTAAATAAATCGGATTTCTTTAATAGTTGTAACTGTTTAAAGTTGTGATTATATACGATTTATAAGATTTGCGCATAATTAAAAAAATGTGTCACCATTACATAACTTATCCCTTTGAAAAGACTAAAAAATTTATTTCTGAAGTGAATATAACGCTAATGAAAACAAAAAGAAACATTAAAAATTCATTGGGCTTTAAATCAAATAATACATTACTCTGTAGTCAATATCATATACGATTTTTATAGTGACATGAGAATTTGAAAAACTTCCGCGATGATTTACGATACAGATATGGGTCATGTTAAACTGTTATTGACATATTGTAACAACGTATATGTTATATAAGTACAATTAAAATTAATTTGATTCTAATTTATTAAAATGTTATAATTAGATAAAACTATCACTTTCATTTTATCATTACGTATAATAATAATAATAAAAAAAAGGCTTTTGAAATCTAAGTTTGTAATATTGAATAAAATTGAAAGATATTTTAATACAAAACCAAAATTCATAAACAGTGATGTAATATTATGAACTGATAAAAAACGTGACAATTACTAAAATTTTACGATTTCCAATTTTAATTCAATATAAAAATACTTGTTCTCTTACATTCTCCGTTTTTGAAAATTGAAATTTGAATAATGTATAATAGTACTCTACTTAAAGACCAGTTCATATATTGTACATAAAAAAAAGACTAAATGTACTTGTCAAACTACCCATTTATCCTAGCTTAAACAAGTTAGATATTAGATCCATATCATATTATAACCCTTACCAAAAAAAAAACTCACCTCTGTAACGTTCACCTTAACCTCATTATAAAATCATTCAGCACACACCTACATATATATTTCAAAAACTACCAACCACTCGTTCATTACACAGACATTCGTTCTCGCACTCACTCGAGGATTACACACACACATATATATATATATATATATATATATATATACACACGTGAACCACATACGTGCGATTGATTTACCACGCGGCTAAACCATACCGATCTCAATGTCACTACATGTCGCTGCCACACGCGCGCGAAAGGTGTATGCACAATAATCGTGCTCGTGTCTTTTTCAATTTTTTTTTCCACCTAAGGTATATACACCCGTAGACATACGGATAAGAACTCTTTTGTCCCGCGAGAGATAAAATTAACATCGGCACGAGTTTCGCAAAGGATTTTTGTACGCTAACGAGTTCGTGTCGTGATAGTTTAGTAGGTCGATCTTAGGTTCTTATCAGTATAGCGTGCGCGAATGCTGCGCTGTTGTTTTTGGATTGACGTTTTCCTTTTTTTCTTTCGTAAAAGTAATTGGGTGAATATCCATTAACGATGTTTGTTTAGGGTAATAAAATTCTGATACATATAGGTATAGCGTATATATATGTCTCAATAGACAGACGTGCAGAAGCTGTAAAATAAACGCAAGTGTATATATACGTTCATCACGTATGAGACTTTTATTAACGTATTTTTTTTACAAAACGTTAGAAACACGTGTTCACACGCGGCATGTTGTAAAATTTTCAATTTCAATGTTTGATTAACGAGTTTAGATTAGTTGCCGCCCGCAGTTTATTATTACTCACTCGTCATTATCATCATCATCATCATCGCCATCCTGTCTACTTTTTATTGCTTTTTAAAAATTTCACAATTTTTGCATACAATTATTATTACTATATATTATGACTCACTATATACGAACGCCGCTGTGGCGTTATTTTATACGCGATATATACGTAAGAGGCTCGTTATATTGTAGGCCAAGAATTACAGCCTTAACAATGGGCCACACATGGTTATATCAGTTTTTATTATTGCGAATGCTCTCCGCGAGATTAATTGAATTTATGCGATGATGCACATGCGCGTATATATAATAAACTTATTATATTCAATTATTCGGAATTCGCGCAATTAATCATCGCTATATAAGTTCGCGATATATATCCTTTTAAGTAATTGAATGAGAAAAAAGGTACACTTGCGTATATAACCTGCGAAACAAGTTATATATCAACTCTTAATTTACTCTTCGTTTCAATGAAAATTTGAAAAAAAAATTGCACTTGCCACGTGGCATCTTTAACATTTCTGTAACACCAGTAGTAACATTTTCCGTCACACTTTATACATATATATATATATACACACGTATACACATAATAAACGTCGTACAAACTTACATATACCTCAGCGCTATACTTACAAAACAGCCTCTTTATATATTTATACCTACGTCGCGCGATACCATCGCTTACCTATTCCTGAGACAATATATATTCCTTTGCTTACATCTTAGCATCCTTAACGAAAGGACACTATTTAGCGCTGTAATCGAATTAGCATTGGAAGAATGCTGCGCGCGTTTATATATACATCGTAATGAGAAAAGCCAGAGTCCATTATATTTATGAAGTAAGTAAATGAGAGGTCCGCGACGACTTTACGTGGCAATCGCAATTGTCTTTCGATGATAAAATCTATCCATACATATATATACGTGCACATAAGATGCAATAAAAATGTATGCACCGGAGCTGCGAAACAGAGTCACGCGCTGCTCTGTTTGATGTATGGCTTTGATACAGCTAAAAGGATTTTATATTTTTTTTGCGTCTAATACTGTATATATACTGATCGCGTAAGTATATAGAGATATACAATACCTACACATGTTACACGTGCGCGTATTTTTTTTTTTCAAGCTCGTTAGCAATACGTTGGTGGTTTTTTTTTAGTAGCTAAGTAATTACGTAATGATCGGCTATAAAGAAAAACTCGTTTCGATTCGAAACCCTTTCAGTGCAGCGCTTGCGCGCGTTGTTGAGTTTGAGAATCGATTTGAATGATTCTGCCACAACGACGTTTGTGTGAATGTATTGTATTTTAAGAATTAAGAAAAAAATTACTAGTAGAATAATAATAATAATGATTAAAGATATCATTAGAGCAAAATATTCAATTGAAGTGGAAATGATTTCTTTATTACTGCATGCAATACCTTCTGAGAACCGGTATGAATATTCATGAGTGGAGAATTTTTTGTGTGATCCCGATATAATTGATCATCTCGTAATATACCTAGATATATATTCAACATGATATAACAATGATACAGTATCCAGTGATACTATCAACCCTATTATTAATTCATCAAATTTTCTAATACACACACCCCCAACAACGTTATATTTATACTAATTTCTTATATTATTATTTTTCTTTTTTTGTCACCTACGTTTTATTATATTATATTTGATACATTACTCTCTACAGTTGAATTAGTGATAAAACTACTAAAGATTAGTTAAAATTACTCCACCGAAATATTAGTGAATATTCACTAATTATTATAGTAGAAATATATGGAAATATTCACTATTTCAAACAATAAAGTTTCACTTTTTTAAATAGTGAGTATATTTCCATATATTCTCACTAATATTTCGGTGGAGCAATTTTAACTAATCTTTAGTAGTTTAATCACTAATTCAACTTTAGAGAGTACTGTGCTATTTCGAATATGTTTAAATGCCCAAACCCCATCTAATTTATTAATAAATCAATAAATGTAACTTACCAATAACTTAAAAATCAACGCAGTATACAAACGAGTTACCTTCCCATCAAACATGATCACGAAAAAATAATGAATATCACTCATTCCACATTATTTTTCCTTTTAGGGCCGAACCTTTGGCAAGCTGATACAGAGCTACGTAGAGCGTTACCTACCACTGAACGAAACTTACCTTGCGCTTTACGACACGGAGGCTGGTAAACGCGTGTACGAAGAGACACTTGCATGTGTAAATGAACAGTATCCACAGTATGTACGAGAGATTCAGGGTACAGCTGATGGCTCTGGTGTACCGTTTCACAAGGTTAGAGGGTTTCAGTGTTTGTTTTGACTTGTTTTTTATTTGTATAGATGAAGTGGTAGGGGATGAAGAAAATTTTTATATTCGGAATCCATGCAAACTTATAAGCATCTGCATAAGAATTTACCTGTGTATAGTAATAGGGAAATATTTAAATAGTTATTTATTTACATTTGATGAAATTTTGATTTTTCTACTTATTTTAACAAACTTCAACCTTATTTATTTCAACTTTCTCTTCATTTCTCTGGATTAAATTATTCTTTTTCTTTTTTTTATTTCATATTCTGACAAGTTTAACACAATAATATTGGTTTTGTACGTTCCCTGTGTTTCTCTATATTTGCTACATATCCGTGGGTATTCTCCTTTGTTGAAAACAAGTGAAGCAGAAAAAAAATTTGATATTATAATACTGTATAGAGTTAAAGCATACTCGGACTTCTTGGAATCGGTTGAAAAATACAAATCTTTCATTATAGAAATGCTTCATCGTTTTTCTCTTTTGACTGTTATAAGCTATTATGCACTTTTTTTGTTGTAATGTTAGTAACTTACATAAAAATATAAACTCGTACTAATCTACATTGGTAGCTATGACTTTTCATTGTTCTATCATAATGAGAATAATTAGCATTCAATAAGACAATAAGAATTATGTTATCAGCCTTACACAGCACTCAATCACTTTATGAGTATACAACAGAGAAAGAATTTTGAAAATTTCTACTACCACAATTTAAATATTAACATTACATTGACAACTATAGTTGCACCCAAATCATACAAATCTTTAATTAAATCCAACCAAACCATCATATCCATCCTCCTCGCATCAAAATTCAAATTAATCTTTAAAAAAAACCTGTTTCGCGACACCTGATCTCCAATCGCAACTCGCACGTGTTGTCTCTCACACAATCAAGCAAGTATAAAAAAAAAAGAACGAATGAAAAAAATAACATTAATTAATGTCTCAGTTATTCCTAATGCACTTGGACGACATCGTACCTAACGTAGCAGCGGATGGAGCACAGGGTAACGATCAACCTGTCGGTTGCTCCTCCATTATCTGCAATCAACCAGGACAGGTAAGAGTATTTTATTATTATATATGTATAGACGTATATAAATGTTATTCTGTCGTTTCCACATGAAGGAAACGATATTATAATCGTATGCGCACGATTTATCGTAATACGCAAGAAGACAAGTAAATCAACGCTTATAGCATAATATATCACTATTTTCTTATATCTAAGCAACGATTCGCGGTATATTGAAAGTCGGTTGTATTGTGTATAGTAATTTATAGGTTTGCTAATTTGAATAGAGCTGTGAAAGAGGAAGTTTAAAGCTTTTTTTTAATTCTTTTTTTCTTTCTTTTAATTAAAGATTATTTTTAACTGAAAAATAGTAATATAAGATTGTTCAAGAAAACGAATGGATGTTTCTTTGTGAAATTCTATTCCCAGACTCAGTTATTAATTCTATCGATCTTACGTAATTAACATCACCTGCTATATAGACTTGTATATAAATGTAAAAAAATATCCTTCAATTAACAAATGGCTATATTAATTAACGAATATACAGGAGATCCTGGGCCACAACGAGGACGCGTTGACCGAGACTTTGAACCATTGGTACCTGGTAGACGCGCACGTGATCGAACCTGGCCATCAGGAAGAAAAATTTTGTTCATTGAGTTATGCTGGCTTTCTGCCTGGTTACACAATGGGGTACAACCATCATGGGCTTGTTTATAGTATCAACACGCTCAGTGCTAAGAGTCTGCGATCCGGCAAGACGCGTAAGATTGTTTATGTGTAATCTTTTAAGGGTGTTTGAGAATGTGAAAGTATATGCTGTAGATAATGTGGATATAGATTTAATAATGAGAAAAGATGTTGGTTGAAAGGGAAAGTGGTGTAATATAGTAATGAAAGAATGTTGAAGATGATTCAGGGCGAAGTAGAATACTGTGGGAGCAAGTAGATATGTGCTGGGTATGGTCAGACGCTTGGCGTTTGAGGGAACGGAATTAATTGGTTTTTAGATTGGGCTGGAGAACTTTGAGAAATCGTAGGCGTGTATGAGGGGTTAATAGATACATATAAAATTTGTATTGGGAGAAATATAAGGTGTTTGAAATTTCGAACGTTCATGGTGAACGAAATATTTTTGCCATTTTCAAATTTAGTCGAATTTGGCTACTTAAAACATTTAAAAACTTAAAATAACTGTATTTCGTCACTTCTCACTCTTGTAGTCACTACTAAAGCCACTCCGATGAATTCTAACGAAAATAAGAAACTTTAATTTAATGTTTCGTTCATTGTGAACGTTCAAAATTTCAATGCATGAAACATAATTGAAGTAAAAAACATTTTATAAAAATTAAATGAATGCAAAAAGAAATCCAGCAGGTACTGCGCAGCGATCCCTAAATAGAACATTTTTACCATTTATAAAGTCATTTATAAGGAGATAAATAGATTATTGAAAATTACAACAAGCTCATTTTCTCATGAAAATAACTACAATCTATAGTTAAAATCATAAAACGATAACAATTTTCATGAAAATATATAAATCTGTCCCCACGGTGACTATAAGCAGTAATTTTTACTACAAAATGTTTTTTCTCCATATTACTATAAATACTATCGTAAACTCGAAATTATCTGAAACAACAAATCCATTAAAAAAAAGCCTGCACCATCGCGCTTCAATAAGGTACATATACCAACACCGTATATCTCTCAAACATTACAGCAAGGTACTTCATTACACGAGCCCTTCTCGCCGCTGAGAACTACGTGCAGGCACAGGAATGCCTACGTAACGAAGGTTACGGTGCTGCTGAGGGTTTTTCCGTAAACATGACTTTCCTGCGACAAGAAGGTGACCGGATGTTTCATAACGCAGAGGTTGGTCCTGTAGCCCCTGGTGAGTCTACCTCACAACTAAGCATTCAGACGGCCAGTCCTGGCGAATATTTCTATCATTGTAACAAGTGAGTATGGAAGAAAATATAGGGAGGTTTTTTGGGGGGTTTGGTTCTGCCTTATCGACGCGTCGTGTGTTTATTTCGTTGATGTTTGAATTATTTATTTAGAAAAATATCTTTAGGGTGTTCGTGTACTTAGAGAAGGTATATATAGTTTGAGTTTTTTTTTAATAATTCTCATGATGTGTATTGTGAAATTTTATTTTGAAATAGTACGCCGACAATTGTACAAGTTATTTAAAAATGTTTGATTTCATATTATATTTAGATATTTTATAATCAAATGATCAATACATAGTTTAACTTATGAAAATTAATTAAAAATATTACTTACGTCGACTGTAATCGAATGTAATTTACCATTCACTGATAAGAATCTTTACATCGGTCTTACAGTCTTATAAATTAAATTACTTAATATTAATGGCCCTTGTTTAACTTATGAAACATCTTAAAATAAAATCATAAATAATTTACAATTATCAAAACTGGTTTCAATACCTAATACTCGTGAGAACGTACATTGTTAATGGCTTTATCATTTGTGATTAACATTGTTGTAGTTATTAAGAGGATGTTAATTTATTTCATGAATTATGCGTGTCTTTAATTTTTTTAAATGAGCTTTCAACGAGCATTAGCATTTAATTATAGCAATTTTTCAACGTTAATTATCATCTTTAAGTTAAATTTTTAGAAAAAAAAAAAAAAAAAAAAAATTAAACATACAAATCAATTTGTAATCAAATTATTTTTTGTACGTTGCTCAAAAAATAAAACTTAAAAATATAATTTATCATTTTCTTTATATTTTCAAGGTATATGCGCCTGAAAGTACCTGAGGTAACGGGTCTGATAATTGACAGCAGTGTTCATAGGATGGCTGCAATCAACAGGCATGATCCTCCGAAAAACGTTCAGGAAGTCATAAACATCCTTAGCGATCAAACAGACGATGATTTTAGAGTATATCAAGAAATACGTCCTGAAGATCCTGTCAAAACCATTGCTACAGGTAAAGAAACCATTTTTGTAAAATAAAAATAATTGGATTTTGACTAATAAAACGGTCTAAAATATATTTTTATTTTTTAATTAATCTTTTAGGTATCTTCGATTGTATAGCAAAAACTTGGACTATTTATACTGACAAACCAAGTTGCAACGAGCCAATAGTAGTACTTCCACTGAGATTGAAAGACAACAATGAACCAAACTGTTGTTGTAAAAAGTAGGATTATAAGTTTCAATGAATTTTTCGGCTATTTCGACTTCCAAAGACTTTCAAGATTGTTGACCTGCTACATTCTCGCTAACTTCCTCAAGGCTATATACCGAACTGTATTACACTGTAAAAGATAACTGAATCTTGTTCATGTTGTATAAGTGATCTTATAAATAAAAGTATTTTGTTTTTTAAAGTAAATAAATCGATATGATAGTTTTATTATAAAAAAGAGCCGCATTTATTCTGTACAGCTTAGGAATACATTATATGCATATTTAAAATTACGAGAAGATCTTAAAAATGTTGGCTTTTATCTTCAATGACCCTATCACATAATGTAGAAGTGTAAATTACGATTATAAAAAAAAAAAAAATATATGGTTTCGTAATAATTTGATAACCGCCGAGTCAAAAGTCCATGCAATGACTTTTACGAATACATCACCGATATACACTTTATTAAACAACGAAGTAGCGGATAAAATCTCACCGTCGATTTGATTTTCTTTTATAAAATACAACTGAAAAATTTTTGTATGAGATTCGCATCATATATATATATATATAAAAAAAAAGAATAAAATGATTGTGTTCATTTCGAGGCTTTTGTTTAACGGCAAAAAGAGGGGACGACGACCTTGGAGCGCTTCTGGGATTTCATCTCAGTGAAAAACTCCTTGATGTCCTCTTCACGCACGACTTTCTTGTTCTCCACGAACTTCTGCAGATACTGCTTGAGATTCTCCTTCATATTGTTGTATTCTTCAATAGCGTTCAGCTGCTGCACATGGCCGAGCGAGGCGAGTGCCTTCATTCCCTTTTCGTACTGAGATTCGCTCTTGCTAGCCTTGCCGGCCTCCTCGTACGCTTGCACACTGTCTAGAGGATCGAGAAGGTACGATACTTCTTGCTCTTCGTACATCTGTAAAGAAACAAAGTATAAATTATATATTGTAGTTAATGTATTTTACAAGTTACTAATTTAAATAGATAACCTAGTATTCAAATTACCTTTTTGCATTTATCACAGGTACATAATGAAGATCGCCAGCCTTCAACCCAAAAGCAACTGCCTTCTTTCTTAGGAAAATCATCTTTTGGCAATGTACATTCACTCTTAGTTTCTTCAACATCCACTTTTTCTTCTGTGTTTGTCTCAGACTTCTTTTCTTTATACACTAGAAAAGTTTAAAAAATATTACATACAGCCACTAATCAATTATTATTCAGCAATGTTTAATGTAATAAAATTACAAAAATATTTTACCAGAATACTTAGTGGCATACCGCCACAAAAATTCATGAGACCCCATGCACCCTGCACAAATCATTTCACTGTAATCATTGTCATTGGGTAGATTGTCTTTAGTGTTTCCTAAATGCTGAAATATATTTAACATATGATGAATAAAGGTTTAGTTTTACTTATTATCTATTATTCATATATTTCTATCATTTACGTACTCGTGAATGATACCAGTCTTCACATAGAATGCATTGAATCATCTCGTCAGGCTCAGTTTCATCTAGATCTGGGTATGGCCTGGCACAGGTACAATATACACCATCGTAGTTCTGATTGTACTTATTTTCAGAATTTTCAGGTGACTTGGTCTAAAATATCAATCACATTTCACCTATTTGAATTTATGCTTATTCCAAAATATTACAGCGTCGATGTCTCCAACAACTTACAGACTCAAGACTGCAGGCTTTGTCACCAAACTTAGAATTTCCGCAATCACATCTGACATGCCTCTTTGTGTAAAGTTCAACAAGATCATGTCCTTCGTGGCAGTCAAGAGAGCAGGCAAAACAAATGGCAGCCTTCGTTCCACTGCTGCAACATGTCTTGCAAGCATACAAAGCTTGTCGAATGTAACCCTGAACAAAGAAATCACATTGTAATGTACCACTTTTTCAGCTCATGCAACATCTGACAACTCAGACAAAAAATATATAAATTCTCGCAAACAGAACCCCAGTGACCAGGTATCTTATCAACGTAAACAAATCAAAGACTTTTTCACTCTATTGCCCAGAAACAAAGGAAAAAAATTATTCTTGTAGGTTAAGATCGTGCCTACCTTACTGTACGTGCAATTCTGGTCATCCGAAGCACCGAGTACAGCGTTGACGTCGTCCTCGAGAGCATTCTCTTCCTGGAGAACATCAAGCATCGTCACCGAGTTCTCCTCGTCCTCCATCATGCTACCCGACGGCTTCTCGCTGCTCATCTTGACGCGTCCTGTCCCCTTTTTCCCCGTTTAACCGAACTAAACGATGTGGATTCTCAACACACTTAACACGGAATTTCTCGTTAATTAATCGGAAAATTAAACGACTTTTGACTATCAGTTTTCCGCGTAAACGAAAGGCGAGGACGAGCGAACGGCAGCTATAAGGAGACGCGAAAACGCTCGCTCGCGGATCGTCGGCGAACGAACGGTCGATTTTTCCTCGAAAGGTTCCCGCGAAATTTGGCCGTGTTGCTACTGAGCGCCGCGCGCGGCAACAGCGCCAATCCTGTAAAACAGCGATCAGCTCGCGAGCGCGGTAAGGTTTGATTTGAAAAAAACTTTGTTCTGAAGATCGTTTGTTTAATTTACAATTTTTACTTTATCGTGATGGTAAGGATATATAAGTTTCAAACAAAACAGAAGAATTTATATTGTATTTTTGTAATTTTGTGCAATATTAACACGTAGATTATGTGGGAATTCCTTTATGACAGTTGGTATAATTTACAACTGTTATGGGTATTGCTTGTTTTTTTGGTTAATTTAATATTGAAAACGATAACTAGAGGTAGATAAAATAAATAGCTAGAGATTGGAACTACTATTTGACTATTGAAGATTGTTTTTTTTTATCAAATCATTTTTACGATATTGTATGCACTGTAACTAATGCCAGTACTGTTCTATGTTGGACAGAAACATCTGAATAGAAAACACTTGTTGCTTTCGTCAGTCAAGAAGTATACGTGCAAGTCTAACTCTATGTATGCAAGTTTAACTAGTGTAACAAATAATATATGAACAATAAAAGTCCTTTTATTGTAGCAATAATAAAATCAATCAATTTTGATTTGATTTAGCATTAATCTACATAATATTGTTATTGTACGGGGGGTAACGAGCAATAAAACTAAAGGCATAAAAAATATTTGTGACTTTATTACTTCAAACTTTTTACGATTATTTGACACAAAGATAATTAAAGTTGTTTAAAAAATAATTTACAAATATTTAAACAGTTTACATAAATTATTATGAAAAGAGAGAGAGCAAAAAAATATTGAAGTATCATATTTTCTTTTTCATATGTATAATATATAAATGGTTTATGTGACATGGAATGGAATAAAACAAGTAAAATGATCGATTTACAAAATTTAAATACGTTCCTTTGTTATATATATTTACACATAAAATAATATATCTTCGAATTCGTTATCTATCTAAGATTGACTTAAGCGTAGAAACTATTGCGGTGATCTCGATGTGATTTCGAACAGTGCGCTCGTCGCTCCGTGAACGCCGCCATTCTCGTCGAAGGTATTGTAGCACCTTTAGAAACCTGAAAATAACATGAATGAATTTATCAGACTTGCGCTATAGACATAGATATACGTTATAACATTTTATTATAAACAGTTAAAATGAGTGTTTACTCGATGAAAATAATTTACCTTGAACCAAGACGAAGCTAAAGAAACTTCAGCACTGGCGCGATCTTCGCTCCGTAAGCAGAGCAGCCTGCTGAGTAAGTCCTTGGCTTCGTTCGATATTGTCTCGAAGTATTCGTCGGGAAAGCAGAAATCACATTTCAAAATGTTCGTCGTCGTTTCTTCAACGGAATCGTCCAAAAACGGAGAGAGACCACTGCAACAAGAAAGAACGAAAATAGGTTAATATCTTACGAGAAGAATAAGGGTCACAAGTTAAGTACCTTTTACATAAATTTTTTTAAGAAACAATTTAAACGTCGTTAACCCACAATCGTAAAATTCTAAAAGCAGTTTTTTCTTAAAAGTCCCAGAATATAAGAATAATCTGCATGAAATTACATAGTCATCGTTAATTTTAGATTTTCTCTAACTAAATAAGTCAATTATTTTAACAAAAAATAAACACAATGGAAATTCTAAAACGCCTTACCTGAGCAGTACATAGATGAAGACACCAGCAGCCCACATATCCGTGTAAGGTCCAGCTGGTCGGCCAAGCACAGACTCAGGCGCAGCAAACTCGAGGTCAGCTGGTGGCACGACCTCGTCGACGGGTCCGCGTACCGCCTCGCCCAGGTCGATAAGCTTGACGATGCCTGTGTCCTGGTCGACGAGGACGTTTTCCGGCTTCAGGTCGAGGTGTGCTTTGTTGCGCTGGTGAAGCCATTGGAGAGCGGAGAGCAGCTGGTTAGCAAACTTACTCGCCATGCTCTCCGTGTACTCGCTCTTCTTGCTCAGGTAGTAGAAGAGCGTCGGTCCGCGGACCCTGAAATGAGAGTATGGTGATATAGAAGCGTTACTTTAGGATCGTAAGGAAATCAAGAAGAGAGATGGGATGGTTTTCTGTTTGTGCAGTTTTAGCATGTCGATGGCCCTCAATAATAAGGGCAAGATGTATCGACTTTTTGAAAATATTAGTTTATAGAAAGTGACTCGCTTTTTCCAAACTCTACAATGTATCATTTTAATGTATATGAAAACAGAATGGTAAATATACATTGACATTTTTCTAACTAATTATGTGTTTCCTTATTAAAATAAATTTTGAATCAACATTTTAACATTAAATTTAAGTGATCCAAGTAATAGAAAAATTTTTCTTCTCTCAACAATCAACTCTACATCAACGAGTAACAAAAGACTGTCAAAAACCATTCTCCGCAAAAAGTATATTCAAACCCTCAACGTACAACTCAATCACAATCGTATCCACGCCAAGCTGCGGTGCGTTCTCGAACAACGCAAACGCCCTGACGATATTCCCATGATGCGTTGACGCCAACAGATCGTATTCCGCCCTAGTAAGTGACCTGGATTGTTTCTGTCTAGGAGTCTGTTTAAGCGCTACTTCCTGACCAGTGCCTCTATCTCTAGCTCTCCTCACAGTAGCAAACCTGCCTTTCCCAATTTCATCCAATTCCAGGTACCTCGCGACAAATTGTTCGGCTTCCCAGGCAGTACCATCGCCTAGAGGTAAGTTAACGATAGGTGAAGCTGAAGTTGCAACGCCGTTTTTACTAACAACGCGGAAGCTATAACTTGCGCCTGGGAGTAGATCAAGAACTACTGGTGGACCGGTGATATCCTCGAGAGCAGTCGTCCAATTCGTTGAAGGCATCGAACGGTACTCGACGTCGCAACGGCCAACCTCCTGTCCTTCCCAGTCTACCTCGATGCGCGTCGAATCGAGGACGCGCGCCCAGGTCGTTCCTGTACCACCTGTGAAACAAAAAATTTTCATGGTTCGTTAAGAATTTAAAGGTTATTTTTTATACAAGGTTTTTGTTTTATTTAATTTTGAACTTTAAAAATAAAATTATTTATACGATGTAATTGGGAATTATTTCCTCATAATGTAGAAAAAAATCGTCTAATCTCATCCCAATCAATCGATTGCTTATCTACCAATGTAAGATAAAACAATCCGTATTTTACTTGAATTTAAAATTACTCAAACCCTCCTAACTGCAAAATTATTCCTATACATACATCTCTTATACGTCGACATTGATCTTGACCAAAAGTTTATAATACGCTTACCGTTGACGTTGAGATAAATTCTAGCGGAGCAGGAACCATTTTCACACTGGATGCTACAACAATAAGCCCCGGAATCGGCAGGTCTACATCTAGTGATCTCCAGATAAAAGAAACCAGCGCTTTGGCGTAGTCGGTATTTCTCGTTCTCTTGGATTTCACGTTCATGACCTTCGCGCTGCCAAGCTACGACTGCACCTTCCGCCTGGAAATTTTAGTATGGAGACAAGAGTTAGTCGTTTTGATTTGCGATAAAAAGATGATGAATCATTTAGGGTGCAAGATTTTGTTAATAAGTTGGAAGATATTTATTTAATTGTATTTTTAATTAAATTTTCAAATAGATTTCATAAGTAACGAAATTTCAATGATTTAATTCATCTGAACTTAAATTATCTACTTTTTTTGTTTAATAAAGAAGCAAATACGTCTAATAGTAAAAAAATATCATATCCATGTAATTAGAAAGTTGTTATTATTATTGTTCTAGAGATATATTAGACGAATTTTCCTTATTCTAAATTTAACCATTAACTGATAAAGAATATTTTTACCATCTATTATCTATACAAAATTTACGAAAAACAATTAATATAAACATCAAAATTTTAAAATATAACATTTGAACTTTCTTCACTCACCTGTGACACTTGAACAGCCAACCTCGCGACCTCACCAGAATTCGCCTTAATAGGCGTAGGTGCACCGGTAACACACGGCGGTCCCACATTCTTTAACACCACACTACCAATCGAACTAGCTGTTGTTGGACTAGTTACTGTCGTTTCCTGAGCTATCCTTTCAGGATTATGTTTCCTAGGCCGGAACGACCAAGCACGACTAACCGATGAATTAGGTATAAGACTAGCTGGTATCCAATGTTCTTGTTTCGACGCAGGTGGTTCAGCTGCCAAGACAACGACAAGTCCGTTGCCTTCCAATCGGCGTACCACAATCTCGTCGCCTGCACGTAACGCGCCCCAATCGGCAGCGAGACGGACACGAGCGCCCGGTGCTACCTGATGATGTGGGAGTAAAAAGGTGCGGGGTTAGTGTAGTGTGAGAGTTAATTATTGTAAGATAGAATTGCGAAGGTGCGGTATCGGTTTTTAGTTAGGCTTTTTATATTAGACGTACCTTGAATTGCGTTAATATATATAACATGGTTATGATATTATAAGTGTATAGGCGGTAGCGCCGTGATAAAGAAATATTAAACAATAAAAAAAAAGCAGTAAAAATTGTTTTTTTAAGTTTGCTGTAAATCATTGGTTACGTTTATGTGTGAAATTATTTTAAATGAATAAGCATAAATCATTTCCAACGATTTGTATACTCGAATTAGTTATGTAATAAAAAAAATAAAATAACTTATTGATTGCCTTATATAGCGGCATAACATTTGGTCTATCAAATATAATTTGCAATAAAAACTACAGCTGCGTTATAAAATCGGAACGTAAACAATTCGCAGATAATATTGTAAAAGCTTATTTATTATATAAATTCTGTAGCATAAAACAAAAAAGAAAATTAAAAAATTGTATCTTATAGATATATAAATATATACTCTAATATTCTAAGAAATTCTACAGAAACTTTACCATACAATCTATTATCAAAAGTATATACGGGGGGAAAAGAAATTCTAAAACTACAAAAAAATGAAAATCCAATAAACCAATCCAAAACCACTACTCAACAAAAAAACAAAAAAAAAAAGAAGAAGAAACAAAGCAAGTCCGAAAGTTGGCCATCGGCCGCATGAAAATCCAATCGCACTCTCACCGGTCAGTCATTAGTCTTCCTGCATGGAGAGCGCACGTAGTAGTAGAGCACACAGCAGAGGTAGTAGTAGTAGTAGTAGTAGTAGTAGAGGTAGAGTAGAACGTGAGACATGCTCTGGTATACATATTTCTCACATGCCGCGTCACCATAGATATATCTATATGATATATATACACACGCGACATGCTCCCGACAAAATATCCACAGGATCCAGCACCGCTCGAGATCACGAGTTTATCGTCTATATTTTTGGTCTTATTTCGCTCCGTATAGTAGATTATGTATAGTAGAAATTAGTAATACTATGTACGGTAGAGGTGTATGTGTGTTTATGTGTGTGTATCATTGTAATTGTGTGGCTTATATTATATATTATCTATACGAGAGGGTGAATGTTCGAGGTTCACTCTGGTTGGAGCCGTGGTAAAAACAACGTGGCCGTGTGGTTGTTCTCTCTTTGGTAATATAATAGTACACCTTACATTAGTAACTTTCATTTTCATTTGGTAGTAACTATACGCGATTCTATTAATTATATAATATTCTATACAATTATGTACAGTCATCTTATAACAGCTTTTTAACGTTTAAACTATATTATTATCTCATATTTTATGTACATACGCACACACATACACACACTAAACACCGAAGACTTTATCTTTTTATATATTGTATAATACACGTATATAATAAAATATTCGGAACATCCTACCCGCGAGGTATTTATTAATATCACATGTTCCAACCAGAGCTTCGCACTGCTCACCATCACCACCATCATCATCATCATCAGTTCTATCATAAATTGTCTTTTACATATGTAACGTGTACATGTATGTATATGTATGTATAATGTATGTAAACGCGCTCCCATTGTAATTTAGCTCCTTGCTCTCCCACACGCACACGCGTATCTTTTAACAGTAAAAGTACGCGGGCTTGTCGCTACCGCGACAGAAGGCAAGGCAATAGAGAGCGGTCATGGATAGACATCAAGAGAAAAACGAGGATGCGGACGTTGTCGTCGTGGCACTATCCCTCGGCTGCAACCAAGATACAGAGACATATGCGTGTTGTTGTTGTTGTTGTTGTTTATCTCCTCTTCACGTTTTTTCTTTTTTTTTTTAAATTTTTTATTGAAATTCGGATATGTACTTCGATTTTTTTTTATTCACGCGCGATGAGCCCCGCGACAAAGTGTCTCGCGTGTAAAAAGAGTATATAGTTATAAACGCGAGATGAAATGAAATGAAAAAAAAAATAGTATATGGATAAATTAAAAGAATTGTCGTATATCGTTTAATACTGAGAAACGTATATATTTGCGAGCAAGGTTTCGTATAATAAAGAATATATATAAAAGAAAGGTTTGAAATATTGACAGAGTAAAAAAGATTCGGTTATACGTTTAATATTATATGCTACTTTCTGTATGTAATCACCTGTAGAAGTACAAAATTACAATTAAGTTAATAATGCGAGAAAAAAGATACATGTCTAAAGTTAGTTGACTACTTAGAGAGGAAAAAATCGAGTATAGAAAAGAGATACAATTTGTTACACGAATTTATATATACCATCACCATTACAGAGGTTCGCAAAATTCAACCGTGTTATTGTCATGTGCAGAGTAACTACATAGAGAAAGCTTTGTTCTTTTTTTTTCTTTAGAGAAATTAAGATATATACCGCAAGGTAGCGGTACGGAAAAATATTTTCGAATCGTGGGCTGTTGTAAATGCTATAAATTGTATTTTTGTAATTATATTAGACCAAATTATTATTACTTATTCTGGAGTCTTTATAAAGTTGTGTATTTGTAGACATTCTTATATTTTTTTTAATTGTCTATCAATTATGCATATTTTCTTATAATCTTAAATTCTAATAATTAAAAAATATCTAAAGAAAAATAACAAAAACAATCAATGCTTTTAATCAACACGTAACATTCTTAGACTTTACACAGAATATAATACTTTTCGGGTACTATAACTTCATTCCGCACAAAACAAACAACATAAAAAAAAACTAAAAACGAATAATTCGATACAAAAAAAAGTCAGTTATGCTGAATTCCACGCAATTCTCAAAATAAAGTTATACAACTCTACTATACAAGATACAAAAAAAAAACCACAGCTACGATGAAATTCAGCACAATTGCTACAGCCCACGATTCTTCCTCCACCCATACTACAAAAACCAGCTCTCCCTCCCAGACGCGCGAGCACCACATCCCTTAACATCATGATCGTTCATCAAAGTGCTGCTGCATGATCTCACCGGTACGGAGCCAATGCGCACTGGCGAACGAGCGCGCAGTGTATTCCTGAATCCCTCGAGGAAGTTGAGTTTGCTCTTTGTTGGACTGGGTGTCCTTGGTGAATCTGTACTGCTACCACCACCATCCAATGGTCCACCTGTTCTCGAACGATGTATTGGCTGTTGATGAAGAGGCTTCCTGGCAGGACTGCTACAGCTGCTGCTTGCTGGTGACGAGGAGTCCTGGTGCGCCAGTAACGCGGTGCGACAGGTGGGTTCCGGCGTGGTACCGCGACTGCAGTGCATGCCCAGGCAAATCATAAATAAATGCGAGTAAAAACACAGTACCCTCTCTCACTTCTATCTCTCCGCGTTCTTTATTAGCACGGTTTTTTCTTTTTTTTCTTTTTATTTGATTTTTGAGTTGATTGAGTTGATTGACATATATATTTCTAGTGGCACAGTGGTAGTATAGTAGATACTTGCCGGATGGTTGGTAGGGGTGATTCTGTATTGCTTTTTCCTTTCTTTGTACAGAGAGGTGAGAAATATTTAATTTATACAGATTATTGCTTTTGTTGGCTCTCTTAGTGAATATTAGTACGGTACGTAAGTTTATTGAGGACGTCATTGAGAAAGTAATATTATTCTAGATATATGTTCTAATATTATTGTAGTATTATTATTTATAGAAATTTGTTTTTTTTTTTTTTTTTTTGTTAAACTATAAGTATTATTCAAACATTAAAATAACGTCTTCAAAACATTACGAATCATAGATAAAAAGAATTGAACAATTAACACAAATAATAACAATAATATTTACAAAGTATAAATAATGTGAGAATATAATAAAAACGAAAAATATATACATTTTGTACATGAATGTTACGTCATAGATATATAAATATAATGATTTATAAAGAGAGCAAAAAGCAAGGCAGAATCACGCGACTGGCTTTTTCTTAATTAAGGTCCCAAAACCATGTTAGTAGTTAAAGCATTGTCCCGTAAAAGCCTCAGGCGTCGTTGCGTAGAATGAAAATCCGTCGTTCGACTGTCCAATGAACACATTCGTATTTGTCTCAGGTACTGCGTTTTTATAAAAATAAAAAATAACAAGCAGTTAATATAACAAGTGCTCGAAAAAAATGACACAACAGGTGCATGGTGAATAATCGAAAGTTGAATGTCAAATATATGAGAGAATATATAGAGAAAAAAAACAGACATAAAAAATACCGTGACGACGTGTGACTTGTTTCGTATAGCCGCTCTTTTTATTTTTAGTGCAAATGTCTTTTTATTCTTGACTGGTGAATAGATATAATAGAACAACACACAACACTGATTACGAGAGAATTGAGAATAAGTAAATTCCAAAAAAAAACTATCAAGGCACATTATATATTGGTTGTGAGGATATGGGAGAAGTACAAAGGCGTGGGTGGTAGGGTTAAGAGAAGTCAGAGATTACGCGACAGAGATTCTTGGTCAATTTAAGATTTATTCTAAACAAAGTGTTACGCTTACGAGTCCATTATAATGTAATGTATTTTTTTCACTTTTTATCTTTTGGTTCTCCGGTGCTCACTATCGACTTATTTTTTTTTTTTCATTTTTGCTTTCATCCTCATATCCAAGGTAGAATACACGTATTCCTTTCCTTCCGCTTATCTTTTTTTTTCCTCAATTATTATAATTAATTCTTTTTTTTGCCTCGTTTATAATATTTACAATGTATTAAACACCCCTGGAGACAGGCGCGCGCCGTATAGCGCGGGCAACTACTGGCCCACAATGTGTATGGCGTGGTGCAGCGCAGTATAACATGCGCACGCGCGTGCGTTGCGATTTTTGTGTTTGCCTCTTTTATTATTTATTTATTAATTTTTTTTTATTCCACGTATCTTTTTTTTGTTTTTGCTGCTGCGGCTGCGATTGCTGCTGCTGTGCTGCTCTGTCTGTTGGGCTCACTTTTGCTTATTTTTTGTTGTTTTGTCGACTTATAAACGTTATTAAAATTATTATAAATATATCGTACATTTTTTTCTCATCATCACACTGCTCTTAGCGGCGCGCGCACGGTTTTTGGTTTTTTCCCTTTATGAGAGACATGATTCTTCGATTCCGTCGTTTTTTTTTTCGTTAATTTAACTCGCCGATGAGGGTGTGTGTGTGTGTACATGTGTCGTCACGCACACACGCACAACTTTGTTTCTTGTCTGATTCTTATCAACTTTTTTTTTTATTCATCTGGTTTGCTACTTTTTGTTCTCTCACTGTTTTTTTTTTGGTTTCTTCTCGGTGTGTTTATCTAAATTCTTTATTTATATTTATGTATACGACCATAGCAATACGTACTTAATATAACGTCGTACATACACGTATGTATAAATATGCACATTGGAACGGATTATTACGCGTTCAAAGGCTCCGTTGAAGAAATAGAGACAGAGATTAAAGAGGCTGTGTCGAGCAAGTGAGTGGTATAAGCCTAGTTTTTTAAAATTTTTTTTTTTCTCATTTCTTTTCCTTCGCTTGGTAAGAGACTAAGAGAACAGTATATGCTTATTATTTTTTTTGTTTTTAAACAACTTTTTGTCTTTTTACTTTGCTTTCAAATTCGTTACTTGCAGAAAAGATATAGACTTTAGCGTTATAGAAGTACTTTTTTTTTATCTCTTATTTGGAAGAAGCCAAAGATTACGCGTAAAGGCAATTCTGACGCAAAGGAATGTCTGAAAATCTTTGAAAGTTTTCTCGGTGAAAAAGAAAAGTGTTGTACAACGTTCGCTTTCCCCTCGCACGTTTGAAAAAATCAAAAAGAATCCCTTGTCATATCCCTTATGCTAAGTTTAAAGTCTTTTGGCTAAAAATGCAATTCTTTTCAAGGCTTTTCAGAGTCATCCTTTCGCCAGGGGATCATATATAAAGTGCAGAGGTTAACTTTGTTTTTCTTCTTCTTCTCTATATAAGACTTGGGCTGGATAGGGGTTTTCTTTCATTCTGTTTCCATTTCGGATGAAAAAATATATAGAATACACAGTGTGATTGAAAAAGAGGAGTGAAAAACTTTCTCTCGAAATAGTGGGATGAGTAAGTAAGTGTGTGTGTGTCATCTATAATATGTAAGAAGAGATAATAATAATAATAGTAGTAATAATAATAAGAATAATAATAAGATTGGTTGTTTTTTTCTGCGAGGGTGTGGTAAGAAAAAGTGAGGTGTTTCTCAAAAATGTCCAAAGAAAATTCGGAGAGTGAAGTGTGGAGGAGGGGCACAAGGCGACTATACTTGTCGTCGCTTACAGCGGTATTATATATATCATTATCTTTATATAAAATATACAAAAATATGTCGGAACGACGACTATACACAGATCGAGCGTTAGAGACTAGAATGTAGTCGAGTAGTAATGAGCTGTCTTATTATTTTTTTTTTTTGCTTGTTCTTGAAGTGTTAATACTTAATTGTTAATCATTAATTATTACTATTTTGTTTCTCAACGGGGATGAAAGGGGATTATGATAAAGATTTCTGTTTCATCAACATTTATACGAAAGTAAATTTGCATTATTTTTTTATTCTTTTTTTTTATTTTTTTTACTTTGTTCGGTAATTATTTGTCAGATTTTAGCATTAGCGGTAGAGGCACGACGAAACCATAATAAGAAGCAGGAAAATAAAAGACGTCTGGTTAAATCTTAGTTTCATTGTACCATTTACTTCTTTACTTTAACTTCGAAATTTAGAATATTGTTCATTAGAAAAATGCAATTGCCTATGCGTTTTTGCTAGGAACTGTCATGAGCAAGCTTCTAGAATACTTAATCAGACGAGAAAAACTAATACACCGTTTTCCAAAATATTGCCACTACTTGAGAAGAAAGAACACGTTCACTTTACTTTTTTTTTATCATCGATTAAACTAAAAATTAAAATCATCAACTATCAACTATATACAAAAGATATGTCTACGTCACATTTTACACGTTTTAAAAATATAGATAACTCTTTGGTATTCATAGCTTTTTCAAAGGGTTATATCATATCCGTTTTTGCCCACGACAAGTTTGTCATCATTATTTTCCTTCTTTTTTTTTATTCTCTTTATCAAAAAGCCGAAAAGTAGTATAGAAAAATAAAATGCGGATAAAAGAAATCCTTATCGGTTGTACACAGTCCTCGAAAAGTTTCTCATTCCGGGGTAAACTTGGGTTAGTTTAGTCGTGTTTGTTTGTTTGCTGTTAGTGTATGTTAGAAGATTATCAACTATTATTTTTTTTTAATCTTTATCTTTCACTCGTTAATAAGGACTTGGTGGAGGGAATTCGAGAGGGGATTTCTTTCTCAATATCAACGTCTCGTGTCGCTGGAGGGTATGTCATCATCATCATCATCATCATTATCGTTATCGTTAATTAATAATAATTTTTTTTGCGTTTTGCTTTTTGAAATCGAGGAGGTGTTGTGTGATTGGTTGCTTTTGCTTTTTGTGTTTGTTGAGAGGGGGGGGGGGGGGCGCAGGTTGGGGAGCCAGCTTACAGTGGGTCTTTGGTAAGTTCCTTTTGGTAGGCGATCGGCGACTGTATCGCCTTGAGGAAGTCGCGCTGCGTCTGGAGTATCGAGGTGATCGTGTCGACCCATTCCTGGCGGCGAAACGGTGCATTGCTCGGGCCTCCGACGCCAGCGATGGAGCCTCCAGTATTGCTACCCTCGTCGCTCGACGCCGGACAGCAGTTGCAGACGAAGGCTAGCATTGGCTTGTCGGACTTGTCGGACACCGCGCGGATTATGAACTTTTCGGGGTCATCCGGCGAATCCTCTAGGCTCATTTTGTTCACCTACAATATCAATTCAGTGGCTGGCTATTTGTCGAATTTTCATCGGATGTTTATTTTCGCTAAATATTAAGGCTAATTGATTTCTAATAAAGAATCTCAAAAAGAAAAAGTAAACAATAATATATTATAGTAAACTGTGTCAGTGAAGCGAATATCGTTGGCTAATAGATAGGAAATGAAAATTTGTTGTAAATTTCATCTTAACTACTCTTTGTTGTAATATTCACGATATTAAAAGTTAACCGTTATTAAATTAGAATCTATAAAGATTATAATCTAATAACTTTATTTAAAAACTAATAATGATACAAATTTGTATAAAATCTTCGTGATATTAGTATACCGCATTAACTATTATTATCTACTTGTATTGCAATGTACTTTAGCCTAGAATTTTAATAACTTTTTTACCTAGTGTTCAAATTAATTACGATTTCACGACTTTTCATATTCTATAAAATGATACAGATTTAATAGCTTTCAATAAAACTAAAATGGACCACGAATCAAGAAAGAAAATTTGTCATTATTTAGTCCTCGATAATTAATTGCAGATCTAGCGATAAATAAAAACTCATATTAAACTGTGGTGTACAATTGTCCATCTACTAAGACATTTAAAACGTTAAAGCTATAATTTAAGGCCTGGTCCATGAATGTTTACCTTATACACTATTTTCAAGGTAAAATAAATCACGTATATAATTGCAAAACAAATAAATATAGAAAAGTTAAATAAAATTTAAAAAAAAAATGTAATTATCATAAAGTAGCAAATATCATTATGCAAGATTAACTGTTCTCACCTGTATATGAGCTTTGTAAATGTAGGCGGGATTTGTGAATTGCGTCTTTTTACCAACGGCCTCACTGAAAATAATGTTCTGCTCGAAGAGGAACACTTGCCATTCTCTTCCGCGGCTTGGCATCGATGAGAGTTCCGCGACCATTAGCGGTCCGTGAAGCAAGAGTTTACCTTGCGCTGTTATTTTGCCCTGTAAATATAAATTTGTCTCCTCAAATTTTCGCATATACACGCGCAAATTTCGCAAAACAGCGACATTTCCTCATTTTTCTTTTTTGGTCATAACAAATGAAAAAGGACGGGAAGCGTTTACCTCTACTAATCGTAAAAATAACCATACTGGTCAGTGGCTATATGATATAAAGAGGAAGAAGAAAGGTAAAGAGAGAGAGAAAAAAAAAAAACGTACGTCAAAGCCCTGCAACCTTCCGACGTCCATCATGTCGTTAGCCGCCTTGGGTATGACTCGCATGACGTGCGCCGCCGCCCTGAGGCCTTCGATTTCCGAGTGACGGCGCGTGCGCTCGGTCAGCCTCAGCGCTTCGCGGAGCAGCAGCTGATACTTAGTGATCCTCTGCACCGGTTTTATAAGGAGGTCGCAGAGTTGCAGCCGGTGACCCAATATCTGTCTAAGTTCCTGTAACAGATGAAGGTGAGCCGCGCACGTGTGAGAAATAGTGTTTTTTTATTAGTTATTTTTTTTTATCTTCTCTCGTTATGTCAAACGACTCGTACAGTAGTAACGCGACAAATGAAATGAGATACCGGCAGTAAGTCAACTTTTATAGCTTTTCTAAGCTTTTTCGAGTTTATAGCCATATTGAATTTTCTATTAAATGTTTTGGAAATCGCAAGTATCAGTATTTTTTTTATAAGGGAAATAAAATAAATTTTCAACGAAATATTTTGAAAATCGCAAATACATGCAGTATCTTTTTTAAAAGGGGATATTAAAAGATTTTTATTCACCATAATATATAAACAAAAATGTAAAACGACACTAAACACGTCGATTTGGTAACAAAAAAAAAATACTTTTTTAGACACTTCATCATCACTTCTCTTTACGACTACGACTTCTGAAATGGTTAAAGTAAAGTAGCTAACAAGACGGGCTTACCTCGAAATAAGTGTCGATGTGTTCGGATACGATATACTCCGAGACGGGCTTGTTCTGGCAATAAATGACGTACATGTGCAACTTCCTTTCGTAGCGCTTGAATAGTGGGCCAAGCTCCTCGGGCCGTTCGAGGCAGTGCTCCAGAGATTTCAAAAAGCAGCTGCAACGAAAATAAACCACATTTTCGAATATATTACATTTGAAAAAAAAAACTTGTTCAACTTAATATACTTCAATTATAAAAGTAAACATATAAACCCATTTAATAAACTTTTATTTCCCAAATTTTTGTTTTTCACAATTTTAAAGTATCTCTAAAAAATGTACTGGCTACAATAATTACAATTATTACAGTTACAGCTTAAACCCCCATCAACCTTGCAACAAAAATGACTAATTTCAAATAAATACTCTGAAAAAAGCCCCCTATAACAACAAAAGTCAAATTTCAACTCACTCCCTGTGCCACTCGAAGATCGCCTCGATATTGCCAAACACCATTTTATCCTTTCCTGCCTTCAAGTCATCCGGCAGCGGTATATCCGTATTCGCATCTCTCATAAGTCCAAGATAACCCTCGACTATGAGCCTCAAATCGTTCACGTAATCTCTCTCCGTCTCCACGAGTTCTCTAATAACAAAATGCCTCTTGGTAAGAGCAGTAGTCTCAGGATCCGCCGGTGTCGTGCTAGCTGTCGAGCTTTGGTCTTCACTGCCGCTCTCCGTCGCTGCGGTAGTCATTGTCGTATCACCGGATATAGTCGACGACGTAGATTTAACTGGTGTACGTGGTTGTTGAGTGGTAGTACCACTACTAGTGCTACTGTTACGTTCACGTGTATCTTCACGATGTTGTTCCATACGTTCTTTAACAATTTGTTCAATTTCAGCAATGTCACCACTGGTTGCAGCGTCCGTCGCTGCTTTCACTTCGCCTGGTAGTTCTGAATCACTTGGTGGCACGAGGATAGGCTCGGTGATTGGTTTCATAGGTGGTGGTAACTCAAGATGCTCGTCCTCACCGTCTTCAGCACCGTTTTGCTCGCTATGGCCACGGCTACGTGAGTCTTCCGCGTCTGACGTTAGCGGCTCGTCCTCAGCGCTGCTTTGTCGTGAAGTCGACGACGGTGTGGCTGCTTGTTTGTCCGGTACAGCGATGTGATGTGGTTGTTGTTGCTGCTGTTGGTGATGATGTGATTGTTGCTGTTGGTGTACGGGTACAGGTGGAGCAACTGTAGCTGGTGTGGATTTGTCCGAGGAACCTGAGCTCGGGAGCTTGAAGAGTTTGTCCAGGCCACTGCTCTTTTTGGTACCACCTGGGGGAGGCGGTGGCGGTGGTGGTGGCGGACGCTCGGCGCTCGCCGATGATTTGTCGACCTTGCTCTGGCTGAGCTTACGTAGCGGTGGTGGCAGCCATTTACGACTGTTGAGAATGAGAAGAGGTGGGTTAGTTACTATTTTGTTTTTGTTGTTGTTGTTGTTGTTGTTGTTGTGAGAGTAACGAAGGTGTTGTACACTTTCAATGTATAGATAGGATTGAAGTTTTCAGATCCAAATATATGTTAGGTACGACACTTTGTTTGTAAAAACGGCGTCTTATTTTTCCATTCAATCTTATGAAAAGAGCGTATCTACTTTTCTATTGCATCTTTATAATCTTTTTGTAATAACATTTCCCAAAACTGAATTTATTGTTTCCTACTTCAAAAATTGTGCATGCATTTTTCAATATTTTGTAATAATTTTAGTCAAACAACAGTTTTAATTGAGCTAATCGTAAATAGTATTTTTTAATTGTATCATTATAAAACTATATAGTAAATAGATGGATAAAGAGCATGGGCTTGGAAATAAAGTATAAAAAAACTTCCTTGGTTAAAAGCTCCGATAAAATATAACTTCTTTGAAATTATCATATGAGAAATTCAATAACTAAAATATTCTTATAATTTTATAAAACAACACCCAATAATTTAATTTCACTAAAATTAACATAATCTAACAAAAACAATTTCCATCCCAGTATTAAAACCACAACGGAACGTTGAATAAATCACAATGTTGCAATAGCTTACAATAATTTTTATTACAAAATTATCCTGCACCCTGCCTCTTCAACCATCCAATTTATATTTGCCATATTATCCTATCGTTATTTTTTCCATATTCACATCATCAACATTTACAACCCCATAAATACCACTTCACCAACTCCACCTTCACTAACGTCCCAACACCCTTATATATACATATACACACACACCCTCGTCTTCCTTCTTCCCACTACACCTCATACTAATTGGGCCAACGTCATCGCGTCGTCGACGACTCGCTTCCTTCCCGCCTCTTCGTCTTTCTCACTCACTCTCTCTCTCAATACACGTACGCAAACACACATACACACAAGAGACACGTCGTGCGCGCGCGCTCGCGCGGGGCCAAGTTTCCGCGTGACGCGAATGCCAAGTGCGCAACGGCTTTGGCTCGATCGCTTGACCGTGGTTCTCTCTCTCTCTCTCTCTCTCTCTCTCTCTCTCTCTCTCTCTCTCTCTTCGACTACTAAAAGGGTAGCCGGGCGCGTCGATGCTTCGTCCACGTCTATCTGTATATATGTATATACTTATTATAAGTGTATACGTCGAACGTGATGCGATATCAAGAAGAAGTAATAGTATATACATGCGATTTTATGAGGGGGTTCTTTTTTTCTTTGCATTGTGATCGCGTTCCGTTCTCCTCTTTGTATTGTATAGGTTACATATATTTTTGGAGATGCCCGCGCGTGATCTTCGCACCGAATAATCGTAAAAGTTATACGATAAGGACCTTGAGGAGTTGTGTGGTACGAGTGTGTCGTAAATTAATTCGACCGCGTAAAATTTTATAGTACGGGCCGCGGGCTTTTGATTTGTGACCGTTTCGGGAATGTGATGTATATGTTATATATACACACACACACATGCGCGCACAAAAACACACACACTTCTGTCGTTTTAAAGTCCAAGAGGAACACCGTGGATATATATGTTTAAATACGAATGGATACTACCCGATAGTTCAACGATCTTTATATATACACACACACACGCACACACACAAACGAAACTGAAGAGTAGTCGTTAACAAATTATATACATCAAAATGAAAAGGATTCGCGAATATATCGTCAAGAATTGGGTACAACAACGCCTTGAGAAAAATATAAAAATACGCTCTCGGAAGCCTGCGGCAAAATCTGCGCGTCTCTCAAGCTTTATTGAATATGAACTTGCGCAATATATATATCTTTACGATTCTCGCGCGCGAGCGGGTTTGACGCAAGTGCGAAAGAATTTGGGAAAAGCATCAATGAAAATTTTACTGGGTTACGTGTGTGTGTATGTGTATGCGCACGCGCGGGTGTGTGTATATATATATATGTTTGCGATTGAATGAGAGAAGCGCGGAATAGTCTAACCAAGCGATATTAATAAAATAGCCTTTTCGGCTTGTTTTCGCAAAGATATCTTTTGTCCTACGTCGTCGTCGTCGTCGTCGTCGTAAAGTGCGTTACTCATTCCGTTCTCTCACGTTTCATTCAGAAATATCATTTCATATATATATATACCAAGCTGGAGCCCACGCGCGCGTGAGTATAAACATTCTTATTTTTTAACTTTTGTGATCTATATACGCACACGCGCCTATGCATTCTCTTTTAATTACTTTATTTTTGTTATTCCAACTATATTTACGAGCTTGCGGGTATAAGCCGAGTAATTCGCATATATAAAGAACAAAAACGTTTATGCTTATAACAGAAAAGTATATTTATTTTTCTGCGGTTCCAACATAAAAAAAAGAAAACCCTTACGGTTGAATTGAAAAAGCTCAATCTCCCCTCTATATATTAGCATACATACATACACTGCACGTTACACCTTATTATGCATACACAAACACACACATATATACACACGTTTCTCATTAACTTCGCCCCGCTATTAATAAAAGAAAAACCCTTTCCTTTTTTCAAAAATAACTTATCCACCACCCAACGCGTATTATCCTACTTCTAAAAGTATAAAGAAGGAGTGAGAGAAGAAAAAGTAGAATGTCATCGTCATCCGTGCAGCGTTGCGACAAAGGCGTATGCGCTCGGCACCTCTTTTCTTCGCGGGTTCTCCTTTTCTCTTTTCAATAAAAATTCAATAAGACGCCGTTTAAAAATAGTATGTAGGCTAGGCGCCTTTGAAGGGACGACGACGACGACGACGACGACGACGCATTGTGCCCGCATGACTCCCTTTTTTTCCTTACACACACACATATATATATATATATATACTATATTAGAGAGACTTACCCGCTGAAACCACGTCTTTTGTTGCCTGGTGAGCTCGTGTTCGCAGTTACGCATCCGTCGCCGCCGATGATTTCTGGAACAGGCGAAAAAAAATATCGTGTGCATTAGTTGCAAGTATAGGTAGATATATATATATATCTAATGTGCGGTATAATAAAAAGACGAGGAAAGTTTTATTTTATTTTCGCAATCGCGGTAAATTACTGTGCGAGGGGGTATATGTATATGCGAGGTTTGTTTGGATTGCGATGGTAATAAAGGCCAGCTGTGTATGCAACAGCAGCAGCAGCGCGCGAGCGCAGTTGTTAAAATAACTGTAATAATTTATTAATAAATGGATAGCAGGGAACATTGTAATGGTGTGTATATATACACACACACACACACGCGCGTATGAGATAGAAGTAAAGAGAAAGACAATGTGAAGAATGATTTTCATGAATATATATACGTTCATTTTCGTTAGTATCTATAGATAGTGATTTTTTTTTCTTCTACAACAACAGAAGGGTTTTTATAGGTAAATATAATTAGCGTGTGGTATCGTGGGATTTAAATAAACGTAGATACTTCGAAACTAAATATAAAGAGACGAACCATTTACATCGAAGCGTTCATTATACTTGTTTTGAAAAAAATTAGTGCAAAGGACAGAAAAGTTTGGTTTATTTTATAGGTAAACGAATAATAATCGATCTTTAATATACTCTAGGTACACCGATCCCCTTAGCAATCAATTCCGCGAAACAATAATATCTTAATCCCAGCATAGAGAGAAATAAAAAAAACCTACTCACACGAGTATATATACACACGCACATGAGAGAGAAGAAAGATGTTTGCGCAAACTCCTTGGAAAAGACGAATATTAACAACTTTGCTAATTCAATAACAGAAGGAATAATCCAAGAATAGAGAGATTCTTTTCATCTGCGCTGCGCTCCGTACATTTCCTATTTCCACGCGCTGTCGCCGCGTCGTAACTCTATTATACCTCGCCTCTCTCTCTATATATATATGTACTCTATCCATTACCTTTATCATTGGTAAATTTCGTTACCGCGCGTCTTTTCTCACCCGCATCGCCAGTTACGATTCTCTTCTCAAGGTTTTCAATTGAAACGGTCAAGTATATAAGTAGGTTATGCTTATTTTTTTTTCGGTTCGTGTTATTATACTCCTGTCTTTTCTTTTTATTTCTCAGTGAAATTATACTGTGCAGGAGTCTTTGAATGTGTATGTATGTACGATGGTTTAATAGCAGTGCGAAGGAATAGGATAAATATAAGTATTGGATATGGTTAATAAATATGTTTATTGAGAATTAATTTTTCATAACGTAAAAATAGATTGTAAAACAGGGTAGTTTTGGATTTATAAATGATGGTAAAACAACGATGCATATCATTCGCAATAATTGTACAATATATTAGAGATTAAACTTTTTCTTTAAAAAGATCAATGAAAGACTAAAACAGCACGCATTATTTTTAATCAAACTCCACCGAACTTCCCTTAATCCTAATATAGAAATTTATTATTACCTATACTTTATTTCAGTACTACAGCTTTCTGTATATGAAATCTCCGTAAATTTATACGTTTTAAGTTCGCTTATGTTTATTTTCGAATACACACATATATATATAGAATTTCGGAAACAAATATTTGTGTTTCCTCTACTTTTTCTTTTATAGCGCCTTGCCAAGTTATGAATATTTCGCGCCGATAAAATAATTTTCCACGCCGTGTGAGCATCAGCGGTTATTTCGTCGGTCGGCGGTTTAAATGTCCGATATACGATAATTTGCGTTATAGCTGTAAATACCTGAAATAGGTAAAGGAAAAAAAAAACTATTGAACATACTTCCACTATATATAATTGTATCGTATAAATCTATTAAACGTTTTTAATTGTTGTTGATACGCGTGTTTCTTAATATAATGTAATAATGTAACGATTAGTATAAAGAAATCACGGTATTTCAGTACAACAAAAGAGTATCAGGATATTGTCATATTATTAATAATATGACGTCACGAGGGATTATAAATATAAGTTTATGTGACTACTTTAATAATCAAGGTTATAGGAATCCTTTTAAATATAAAGGTACGAGCGTTACACATGCTGTACGCTACGTATAAATAAAAAATTCTCGTACGATCCTTATAAAAAAAAAGATGCGCACGAGCTGCAGATACATCAAATTTAGCTATGTGATATCGTCTCGAACTATAAAAGTTTAATATCAGTGGTAGAACCCTTATATGCAGTTTTGGCAGAGATATCGATATTTGTGTGTGAGTAAAGTATGATGAAGATTTTCAGAATAAAATTATGCTTAAAGTTTTCTTATAGAAATTCGTAACTTGTTTTTCTTTAAATTATTATTGACATATTTGTGTAATATTCTGCAATTGCATTAGTATACACTTAACATACTTACGTACGTTTTAAAACAACTCACATTTCTATTAGACTGGTATTGTATAAAAAGTGAATTTTTTTTTTTAGTAACCGTTCGATATTGTTCATTCCTTTATATTTTTTATACTCTTACGTTAACAGATAATTTATTAAATTCTGATACAAATGCAGTATCAGATGATTAAATTAGTATAATGATTAATTTACATGAAACATTAACTTCAGAATCCAACGAAATTATTTATAATCATTTTATTATATAAAAAATTCTAAACTAGAATAAATATTAACTACTCTTTTTTTTACAATAAAGAAAATCGTATCCCAACAATCTCCCATCATTTCCGATATAGTAAATTTCTCAAACCTATGAGTATCTAAAAATAAGTTGCATCCGCATAGCTATCCTTTTTCGAACTCAACCGCAACCACATCGCAATCTCACAGTACATCCGTTCTCCTCCCACACCCGCCGTAATATACCACCACCACCCATGCTCGGAAAAATCACGTAAACACGATGAAAGCGCGCGTACGCGATAGGAAGTGAAAAAAAGACGTCTTACGGATGAAAAGGGACGACGACGACGACGACGGCACGCGCAGCAAACCCGATTGACGCCGACGACGGTAGGGTTGCTCTTATTTTTAGAAAAAAAAAAAGAAGAAAAAAGAAGAAAGATACGATAGGTCGCCCCCGTGGTTTGAAAAAGAAAAGTGAGAGGTGGTGACCAAGCGCGCGCGTAGAGATTTTTTATTCACTAGAGCTTTTACTCTCTCGTCGCCTTTGACTAATAGCTCAATTTCCCTCCTCAATTAGAGGGTAAATGCCGAGGAGAGTGAGAGTGAGAGAGCTTAGGACGTAGATACGATTATGCGCGAGTGAATTTCGTCGCTTATGCGGCTGGATGTTGTTCCTGCTTGCGCGTGGACGATTCAGGGTAATGATTTTAGGCGGATGGAGGGTGAGAAGGGAGAAGAAGGTAAGTATAGTAGTGGCCTGAATAACGTTTTGTGTCTGCAGTTGAGTGTGACGTCGTTGCATTGTTAAACGAGATGTAGTCAGAGTAAGTATAAAAGCGTTGCTGCGGATTTGTTGTTTCGAGGCTTGTGTGGGTTTAATTTTTTAGGAATTTTTTTTTTCTAGGTAACGCGGGGAAACCTCGTTTTTTCTTTTTTGTAAACTTTATTTTTATCCAGGGTTCTGTTATATATACTTTTTTAAATAATATAATTTCTTTGGTTTTTGTAGCAAAGTGACTGATATTGTGGTATTTCGATTCAGCTGTCATAAAAATTATTATTTCAAAAGATAAAGTTTGAAAAGTTAAAAATTCACGGTGCTCTGCAAAATAGTGAATTTTCTTATGCAAAAATAATAAAAAAAGCAGTTTTCACCATGCAATGTTATATACTGTTTTAAAATTTCTTTATGTGTAATAGAAATTTATATACAACGAATACTCCAAAACAGTTACAAAAACACTTCAACATGTACATCATACACTATTTAAATCAAATACACTGATTCTATCTAAAAAAAACTATATTTTCATAATGTCATAAATGCGCAATATACACTCATGTACATTATTCAGAAGTACCTTCACAAATTGTATGTTATCTCTATACTTAATTTTCAATTAAATTCCAAAACAGTTATGAACAACAATTAATCGCGTCAACGATACGCAAACTTTATCACCATCCCGTCTCCCTTTTGTCCTCGTGTTCAACAAAACGCACCCATACTATTGTACTTACATACAATTCAAACCCAAACCTCACTTCTCTCCACAACCAACAGATGTATACGCCCTTATATATATGTATATCGTGGGTACCGCGCCGCCGCTCATTTAACTATATAAAGCAGACATTTATTAGGGAAAGATAAGGGTTGAGAGATGCTTTCTCTCTCTCTCGTGCACGCGTGTCTCAATTAATTTAGTTGCTTAATTGCCGCTTCCGCGAGCGAGTCGAGCTAGAGTGTGCAAGCTCTGCTCTGCCTGGACGATAGAACAGCTCTGCACTCGGGGTGGCGCGTACTTGAGAAAAGAGTCACTAGAGTGTGTTTCATCATACAACTCTCTCTCGCTCTCTCTCTCTCTCTCTCTCTCTCGTCAGCCAACCCTTAAAAGTGTTCTCTATCTCTCTCTCTCTTTCTTTCTCTTTTTCCTTTTCTCTCTATCTCTCTCTTGCTAGAGCGCAGTGAGCTTAACGCGCGCAAGATTTTCCAATTTTACTTAGCCCTACCTCGCGCTTCTTTTCACTTATTTTTCCTCCTCACTTTCTTTTTAACCCCGCGCGCGTGTCTCTTTGTTCCCGAGGCTTTTTTTTTCTGCGGCAGCTCAGGAGGTGAATAAAAAAAAAAGCTGAGGGGGATTATATTTGCGTTATATACTCTACCTACCGTGCGTGTAATTAAATTTTATGAGATTTTGAAAATGGAAAGTATGTGGGGCTGAGGATGATGTAAAATGATGTCTAAAAATATGCTGCAGTGTGTGTATATATATATAAAAGTGTGGAAACGGCGTGTTATACGCGAAAAAAAAACAATGACGTAACGCGAGGTTTCGAGGTTTTAATGTAAATAACCCTTCGCATTAAAGCTCGTCCATTAGCCGCGCTACCGCTGCTTTTTACAATTTCTCGGAAGTAATTATTTAGAAATGAACAATTACTTCGCTCTCTCGCACGCGCTTAATTACGACTTTTATCCCCTCGCACCACCGGGAAACTTAATTCTTTCTTCACTGATAGAAAGAATTCTTTGAGCCAAAGCCCTGTGACTTAACAGTTAAGGAATGAAACTAAAGTTATTAAAAAAAAAAAAGGATGATATTGCTAATAAGCAAGGCAAATTTCATCCAGTATTAATAGTTAGAATATTTGTAATACTTTTTATACGTTTTAAATTGTTTAATACAATATAATAACTATTTGTCAGATATTTAAATTAAACGTTAAACAAAATTATAACAAGTTGAAGAAATACTCTGACTATGACTACTTAATGAAATTTGACATGTTTATTAACAATATCATCCTTTTTTTAATAATTTCAGTTTCATTCCTTAACTGTTAACTCTCAGGGTTTTGGCTCAAAGAATTCTACTTTCTATCAATGTTCCCTCTTCACGTTCATATACACAATATTATACCACCTTATAGCCTGTATTACAATATCCAAACTCCTTCGGGTCACACTTTACGCTACGATATATTTAACAATCACATTATACCCTTTATATTACACATTCCATTACATTAAATTTTAATAACCGTATAATTTATTCTATACGTCACGTCGCAGGTGTATCCACACACACGGTATATGGATCAATCGCTTGGGGCTTTAAATTTCTGGACACCCGCGAACCCCTTTGACCGTCTAATCTATAATACAATTCGCTCTCTTTTACTCTCGAGTGTTACACCGAGCGTATTATAATTTTAATTAAATTTTGCGATAAATTTACAAACTACCCGCTTGGGGAATACACGAATGTGTGTATCTATATATGTATGAGAGAGTAATAAGCTCCGACGACGCACGCGAACTGCTGCTACTGCTGCTCGGGCGTGTAATTAAGGAAATAAAAGGAACAAGAGAGAAGAGAGAAACGAGAGCAACACAGCAAAGGTGTGTATATATATATACACATCACGCTACACACAAGGGTATCGGCTTTAAAGTTCGAGGGTTTTAAAGGAACTCGCAAGAGGCAGTTTGATAGCTACGTGCGTGTGTAGCGTGTGTAGATATATATGTATATATAGTTCTCGAGCTACTACGTCTGAGAGGTGAGGGGAGTGAGGGAGGGAGTAATACGATACGATTCGTCTTGGGATGTAATAATACGGCTAGTTCTCTAGTAGTAGCTTTTGTAAGGATTATAGAGGAGAGAGAGAGAATGTAAATCTAATTTTGTAGTTCTTTTATAGTTGTTAGTGGGATTAACTTCTTTCGATTGAATCGACCGCAAGTTACGTGTACTCTTCTCCTACTAATAAATTAAAACAATTAATTACAACAATCGTTGTTCCTACCAATAATACTCAAAACCCATCCTAATACAACCAATATCTAACATTTTTATCGTCTCTGGTCACATTACGCTAATTAACTTTCATATAGACACAATAGAGCAAAGATCACGGCTATTCCGAAACTTTTCCGCGTGAGCATGCGGCATGCTCAGAGGTGGTATATATATAAGTATAATGCAGCCGCGTATAAAAGCGCCTTTACGAGGCCAATTTAAAAGTCATTTTTACGACGTACAATAAAAAGCATCGCGATCATGCCTTTATAACTCGATCCCGAAACTAAAACTGCGGCGAGCAAGAGAGAGAAAGAGAGAGAGAGAGAGAGAGAGAGAGAGAGAGAGAGAGAGAATAGAGGGCGTATATATATACGTTCGCTTGTGTGTCTGTGTCTGTGTGTAACTGTACGCGAAGAAACAGAATGCATTCATAATACAGTTATACCAAGTTCGCTTTACAATCGCGACTGACAGTTTCTCCACCCTATTTGGCGACGTGTAGTAAACTTTCACGTGTATATATATATATATGCAAGCAAGCAAGCAAGCAAGTAAGTAACCAATATGATGACAGTAGTGGTTGCCGATCGACGTGTATATATATATAGTTGAATGAATTTTGACTTTGGAATATTATATTATAGCTTGTAATGTGATTGTTAGTGGAGGTCGGTGTGTGTATATATATATGGACCAGCGGTGTCTAAATTGTTCCCAATAGTTCAAGAGGTTTTTGGTGTGTATATACTATCGAGCTACAAAGTGTACGCCTTTTACCAGTATTTTTTTTAATAATAACAAGAAAAAGTAAAAAAACTGATACAAGGTTTATTGTCCTGATGTTCATTTTAATTAAGAATACAACTTGGTCCCTCCCACACAAGCTATGACGAAGCGAGTTTTGCTTAAGACACAAAAAATATGTAGGTTATAGTCTGTTCAAAATTCATACGTGGGAGGTGAACATTTCTGCGACTTTCAATTTGTATGTACATATTACAATCGATATACAGTGAAAATTCGTACAAAAAACAATATATTTCCACCTCGATATTGTGTATGCGTGCACGATTATCTCTGTCGTGTGCGCGACCCTGTGCTGATTGTGCACGTCGGTGAAAATACTTCAGATTAAGCGTGACTTCTCCGAAGTGTATTATTATTACAGTATTTTTTTATAAGAATTAAGAGTCGCATACTTGCAACGAATTTTTATTCGTTCTGTAAAATCAGTATAATAAGAAATCAAAAATATATTTAAGTTAAGTATTATGAAAGTCTTTATTTTAACAGTTGGCGTGTATAGTGATTGAAAGTTGCATACTGTCTTGACATATTTTTATATACCATTACTGCCTTAAGAGAATTCTTGCATTTAAAGTGGCCGCGGGACATTAAAAAGATGCTTTAAAAAAAGCTATTTCCTTCTGTATGGTTGTGACGAGCTTTTTATGCGCTATTCATCAATTAACGACACACATATAACTACAAAGTATATATTCACGTGGAGTTTTAATGCTGATTGAAACAATCCAATTGTATATGTCAAAATGCAAAAAAGATTCGTAAAAAGAACAACGATGTCACTTTTTTCCCTTGAATTTAACATACCTCTTAAAACCAGTAATTCTTGCCTTTTTTCTTAAAAAAAAATGCGAGTTTAAAGCTAATAAAAGAAATGTATTTATCATATCTTCAATCCATTAAAACTCTGATATACATTAAACCTCCTAAAGATTCGACTTTCTCACTCTCTTATACGACGGAATTTGCAAATTAATCGAACCTACCGCTCCTGTCATCCTCACTCATCCATACACACATGCTCTCTCTCTATCTTTCTATTATTTACCGAATAAATCAACTCCTCTCTTGCGCATATACACGTTTCCTCTCACTTTCTTGCCCTCTCTCCACTCTTCTCATTAATAATCAACTTATTTTTAACCCCACGGCAGCCTTCGCGTGTTTCCACAAAGAAGAAATCGACAGAGGAAAACAAATAATTCGCGAGTAGTAGCAGCAGCAGCAGCATCAGTAGTAGCTTACAGCATCAGCAGCCGTGCTGACCCAGAAATTGAAACTGTGGCGGATGAATGTATTACGCAAGCAAAAGCTCTCGTGGTTGGTTTCCGCCTCTGGGAACGTACGCGAGGCACGCGCGTCGAGTGATAACTACGTATACGAGGTGATCGTGAGAAGATACGTAGAGAAGAGGAGGAGAGATTCTTCTTCTTTTTTTTCCGTACGTGCAGATGGTGAGAGGGTGGTTGTGAGAAGGTAAAGAGGTAGCGAGTGAGATGTTGTTTTGTAGAAAGGAGAGGGAGAGATAAGTGAGATTGTTTTTAATGTCACGAGAGGTTAGGCTGGATTTATGCTCGATGAATGGAGAATTGTTGAACATATTATTTTTTTTTTTAATTTTAAGATTATGGATTGTAAACAAAAGTTGGTTTACACGAAGGAATTTTATTTTTTTACATATTTTTGTATATATAATACTTTTTTTACAGACATTTTCTGCTTCAATTGTTCGCAAAAAATAATACCAGCCGTATTTCTATATAACATAACATTGTTGAATGTTATAATTAAAGAACAAAATAAAAAAAAACGTAATTTCACAGGAGCGAATTTAAAATATGTATATTTAATTATATACAAAATGAATTTTCGGCATTTTTAACGCTCTAAAAATTTTCCAGTACAGTAATAACAATAAGAAACCGTAAAACAAAAAAAAAAACAAAACAAAAACAGCTGCACGCATGCATGACGAAATAACTCCGCACGGAAAAATTCATCACGACAATGCCAGTATACGCATATATATATACACACACATATATATACACGGGGACAAAACAAAAATTTATATTTAAAAAATGTACACATATCTCATTGCTTTTTCCGTCGACGCACATATCACAAACGTTATACATATACCTACAAAATTAACAATGAAACGAACAAAGCACTACAGGTGCATGCGTATATTAAATACGTTTATTAAAAAAATTATTGCACTTTAAACAAAAAAATCCTACAAATAAAATATAAAGAAATCAAAAAAAAAAAAATTATAACTTTCGCGCGATTAGCGTTTCTCTAGTATATAAACAAACCACATACATATACACATACGTGTATATACATAAGCGATAAAGTAGGTATGTGCGGGCGAGGCTATAAGGTGCGCGCGTATCCGGTCTTCGTCGAGATAAGACTCTTAAGGAACCCCGTGTTGCTGCCGTCGTACCTCGTGTGTCCGCTAACTCTTCAATTTTTTATTTGCGGCACGCGTGGTTCGACTCTAAATACCAAACCCCTCGTTCTTCCTTACCGTACATATACACTATACTACACCATCGGTTTATTGGTTTACTTTTCTCTGTAAGTACACAGTATATTTTTTGGAGATAGAATATATAACAACGTGTCTATATATGTAATCTACTCGAAAAAAAAAAATTAAAATAAAACTTATACACATGTACATGTGTAGTGTATAGTGTTCGCATCGAATGTATCAATAAAAAAAGGTGTGCGCTTTCATTGTCGAAATTATATACCGGCTACGTATGTTTGTTCAACGAGTTATAGGGTAACTCCTGATTTATTTTCGCGTTTACATTGCTGATCCCTCGCAATACGGAAATATTCCACCAACCGCGAGAGAGAGAGAGAAAGAGTCCATTGGTCAAACGCGGGGGAAAGAGAGTGAGAGAGAAAGACTATTTGAACGTATTATCAAACGCTCGAAATAGACGGGCAATATATTGACTTGGAATTCGTCAGCGGCTGGTTACATTCCATTTTGTTTATTGTGATGTGTATATAGATATATATATGAATTGGCAATTTTCGAACCTTTAAGAAATATTAACGCCTTGATGCTACGTGACCAGGTTCACGGGTTAGATCGTTTTATATATTCCGTTGATATTTGTCTTGACGGTTATTTTGGTGTCGCTTTGATATCAATTTAAATTTATATTTCTATATCTTTTGTGCAGGATTATTCTAAAATTTGAACGTACAGACAGATGTGCAGGGTTTAATGAAAGAAATATACTTTCGGTATAATGGCAGAGGTTTTAGAGGTTTTATTAATTGCTCACATTGTTTCGGCTGCTTTAATACTGCGTCGTGGTCGATGAATAACAATTTTATTACACTTTTTGTATATAGCTATCATTATACGCGAGGTGTTATTGCAAAAAGTATATGTGTATTTGTCCGATAAACATGTTTTAAACAAATTGTATGAATATTAAAAAATCATTCCCATCTAATTTATACCTTTTCGCATTTGCCGAAACCTCAGCTCGTCCAATCTCCAATAAACTCCATTCTTATAACCTCACACACAAACACCCACAGTATAAAAGTTCCCCACAACTGCGATGGCGTTATATATTAATAGCAGCTGGGCGCCACGGCGATAAAGCAAATTTATCATTTATCCCCTATTATTAGTAGACGCGTTATTATTCGGCCACCGGTCGCGACGGGCTCTACGCGTGAGGTTTGCTCTCGAACGCAAAGACGCGCGCGCGCGCGTTTTCGTCTATTTCCGGCCAGCTCGACGCGCAACTATCTTTGGTCCACCCGAGAGAACAGCGACGATGTCCGCCGCCGACGATGACGATGATGACGACGATGTACGTCTATACATTTGTTTTTCTGGGCAGTTTTAGGACAATTCGTGTGAGTTTTTTCACAGGTGGTAGAGAGAGTGAGAAAAATTTCTTTTTTTTTTGGGATTACGAGGTAATAGTGAAGCTGTATAATATATTCGATTGTTCGAGTTCGAATGTTTATCGATTGTCATCTGGTGTTGTTTCAAGTCATTGGATATAAAATTCATGTTAAGTATATCGACGTCATCGTAAACTATAAAAACACTTTGCTACCAAGTCGCTAAAAAAATAATTTGTTTCTTTTAAAACATTTTTTACTTCATATATTTTATAGAAAACAAGATTACTTAAAAACCAACTGCCTTTAATGCTGATAAATATAATAATGTGTTAATTAACTATAAAATATTATTCAAACCCAAACACGAATAAAAAAAAAAAAAAATTAGAGAAGTTATGACACATATATCTTGTCTCTCTCCTACTGTCACAAACTTCTGTCACTTTCAACCACACACACACTTGCAAAACTTGGCAAAGTATTGATCTCGACCATCAAGTTAAATTACTTTGTATATTTTTTTTTTACTTTTTACAATACTTATATTTAAAAGGTTAACGGGACGACGAAAGTTACCCGCGCCAAAGTCATCCTCTTTGTTTCTTTTTATAATAATCGATTTTTAATTGATACCCTCTCCCCGCGCATACTACAAACTATTGCGTAGGCGACAGAAGCGTTTTATATATCGGAGCATAGTCTATAAATAATAGCGGAAAATATACGTGTATATATATCTATGCTCCAAAGAGAAAAAGAAAAACGAAGATATTAACCAAGGCCAATTAGTCATCGAAGTATAATCTTGATCGTAAACGTTACACATACATACGTATAGTTTTTTTAATTCCTCGGTTCGGAACCGTACCATATATACATTAACATAAAAACATTAAAAAAAAAACTACGCAATACGCTAAATTAGTTTAGAGCTTACACGGTTCTAACGCGCACAAGGCGTGATTTTGTGTATATACCAATGTCGTCGTGCCAGCGTATACTAATACACGGTCGTGCGGTGGCAGCTGTCATAGCTTAATAACATCGCAACAGATATACGAGATCAAAACTATATCGAACCTCCTCAAGACCGCCTTCATCTATACAACCATACAAAAAAAAAAAATATCCATTCCACATAAGAATAACAACAACAACAACAACGTCACTAGCACCAGCTTTCGTCACACTTTTCCTTCGTCTCCTCAATCCACAAAAAAAAAAAAGAAAAATACACTATACATATATAGCGTCACATAATACTTTGGTCGTGCCAATTACACCACCACACCTCGACGTGTGTGTATATATATATATATATATATACACACACACACACATTATAGCTTTTCAAAAACAATTTGACTTCATTTTTCGAGTATAGTATATACCTATATACACGTGCGTATAATGTATGTAGGCAAGATACGCGCGTTAATCTGTATAGATAGCGCCTCGTTATTCTTTTACGAGTCGTTTTTACGGCTTGTATTGTGTATATAGTGGGCAAGAGTGTATATAGTTCAACACAGGGGGGACCACCACTACCACCACTGAGGATATAATGAGCTGGGAGTAGTCGATGCGGAGGTTTACGGCGGGATAATTAAGCGGAGAATGGGGGGATGTAGTAGTAGTAGTAGTAGTAGTAGTAGTAGTAAGCTACTGGTATATATACGAGGGGGCGTATATACATTGTCGTTCGGCAGATGGGGGTTTCGCGTGAATAAAGTATAGAGACATGGTATAAATATTTTGCTTCTTTGTTTATATAACAATATCGTTGGGAATATTATTTGGTTATATTTTTTGATTTAACACGGTGTAATATGCGAGATGGAAATTTTTTTAACGAGCGATTGATATTATTCGGGTGATGTATATAGAAAACTTTTGATGAGCAATTACCTATACTTCCAAGCCTCGATGGCGTTAAAAAAGCAGTAGTATAGATATACAAAAGGCTACAATAATTAAACGAAATATCATCATCATTGTAATACCTTCTTATATAGCATTACAAACGCATATGTGGATTATACATAAACCGGCGTTACATTCACAACTACACACACATACTCTATTAATTCAATTTTTTTTTTGTCTTCAAGAGTGGGTAACCTCGATCACGCAATATAATCGTACATAATAATAATTACATACGTACGCTTCGCGAAAGAGAAATAAATAAATAAATAAAAAAATAACAAAAAAACGCCTTGAAGTATATATACATATACAAAACAGAGTGAAAGCAGAAAAGGCACACATGGGTAATAGGATACTATTACTACCGCGTCGACATCCCTTTAAGTACCTTTCACCTTAACTAGCCTACATCTGATATCACTCGTACACTGCACGCAAGGGGTAACCTTATATATATAGCTCACGTATAATCCTCAACCTGCATAATACTCCTACATATACATACACAGTATGCAAAATTTTTATAACTGCATTCGTCAATATATCATAACATTGCTATACGGTTCCCTCCCTCCTCTTCGAGCGATTAATTAAAATTGCTTGCTTATCGTGTATAGCAAAAAACATACACACATCTTGACTGGCTTGTATACCGCTTAACTAGCCGTGTAAAATCGACAGTACGACGTGGATATACAATGATGATGATTATAATAATAATAATGGTTGTGAGGAAAAAAATATATATAACAGAGAGAGTGGGAGAAGTAACTTATCGTTATAGAATACATTAGGACATAGCCAGTTGTGTGAGAAGTGGCGAAAATAAACGTAGAATTCGGCAACCGAGCGGCAAATCTAGCGGGAAAATTAATGTTTCCTGATGCGCTGTATACACACATGAGCGAGTTTCTCGTGGTGAGGAAAAAGTAAGCGCGAGAGAGAGAGAGAGAGAGACTGACTATACTAACCGGGGTTTTCGATAATGAATACGTTAGCCTCGAGACAATTATATACTTTGTTTTGGCACAAATATACTGAGAGACAGTGTGCATCGCTAGGGTATATATACATATATAAATATATATATCTCGTGACTTTTGCTACTATGTTGTATATAGATGTTGAAAGGAAGGAAGGAAGCTTTGTCCGGTACGTGAAGGCGTTGAAACGCGCGATGTGGGATGTGAATACAGTGTATATTGTACGCGATGTGGTTATAATGCGGCTTTGGTTCGCGTTCGCGAGTTTCGTTGCTCTCTGATGAGGATCTGAAAGGATGGTTTTAGTGGTGAGACTGCGTGTGCGAATGGATGAAAAACGTAATTTGGATGTTGTAGAAAATTTGCAGTATTATATACGTGGTATATATTAGTTGTAAATAATATATATTATTTGCCATTATTTATATAAAGTTAACAGTAACGGCGCCCTTTAAATTATAATTATTCTCAAATTTCGTCAAGATTTCATAACTTATTATAACAATTACTATATTTCCAATTATTCGAAACACGCGTGTTAAAACAAACCTACACCACCTTCGTCTCCTTACATATTGTTAATACCTCAGTTACTTTAATTTCGCTAATGCACTAATTATACCCCATACACATACCGCTACAACCACCACCGCCACGTTAACCACCAACCACTACCTAGTAAATTTTCAAAAACTCGATACTCTACCACTACACCAATTACATTATATTCCATTGTCCACATACCACATCTAACCTCCTCACTTATTACTCTCTCCCCAAAAAAAATATAATACCACCACATTCGCGCGTTACACACACCGCTAAAAATAACCAACGACCGCGTAACTTATAATAACACACACGCATATATATATATCGAAGGCGCACACACGCGTGTGCGTGCATGAAAATTCAGCTCGCACTCTTGCGTATTTTAATTATGAAATATTAGATTGGCAGATCCTCACCGTTCATACTCGCTGTATGAATAATTCTTCAAGCCTCGTATGTATACCTATATATATACACACGCGTAGATTTATATTCCACGCGCGTTGCTATGGGGTGTATACCCGTACTATATATATAGATATGCGTGAAATTGAAAAGGAGTAGAGTATAATATACACGCGCGTGTATATATGTATATACCTGGAGTGTCACGGGGTAGCGAACGAGTCCTTCTAGACGACGACTGTTTCTTATTCGACGACGACGACGACGACGGTGGTTTCGTCGACATGATGCGCGCGTTTCGTTCTGGTAATAATATTAATAGTAATACCAAACTCTATCGTGTGCTTGGTGCACTTTTTTTTTCTATCTTCGTTTCTTCTTTATTTTTATATATATACACGGAACAATAACAACAATAACAACAATAACAATGGTGTTCACTGGGTTACGATAACTCTACTATACTATATATAAATACACAAAGCGTCGTCACTTGGTTCTGAGCGATCGTCCTCACCTCCATATTTCTGCCAACTTCTTCTCGTTGTCTCTCCGCTAATCATAATAATATCATACCCTTCGTATCATTTTTTTCTTCATATATCTATATATATATGCGCACTTGACACATACACATATCCACATAACCACCCACATACGCGTAGAAAGATGCTATACACTCGCGTTGTGTGTGAGAGAGAGATAGAGAGATAGAGAGAAAGAGCTTGCGGCAGGTGCGGCCCGCGCCGCGACAATGGCCCAACTAACTGGCGGCTACTAGCTACTCTTTCTCGCCTTGCTTCTCTCTCTCTCTCTCTCTCTCTCTCTCACACACATACATCACTAGCAGCACGTCTTCGTGTGTGTATGTGTGTGTGTGTGTGTGTATAATGTGTGGTTGGATGTATATAACATATGCGTGGCGCGCTTAGCTGGCCTTCGCGGCGAGAGAAGGCGCGTGCCGCGCTTTATAAATATTGTTAAATAACGCCTCGCGCGAATACGGGAGAACCCGAGAAGGAACGAGAGAGAGAGGAAGAGGAGGAGAAGAAGGCAGCAACGGTGCGTGTGTGGTGTGAAGAGGTCGCCACCTTTTGGGTTCGCTGTGTTGTTTGCTTAGAGAGAGAGAGAGAGAGAGAGAGAGAGAGAGAGAGAGAGAGAGAGAGAGATTTGGGAGTAGTGCGAAGTGGTTGAGTGCGTGTTTGATTGGTTTGGTGAGCTGAGTTGAACGGAGGTTAGGAGGGGTTTGAGATGTAAATTGTTTTTACGAGTTTTTTCGGTTTACAAAGTGGAATTAATCGTTGCTGTTGGCGGTTGTATATAGACAAGGGGGAATTTAAATATAATTTTTTTTTATGGTTAAAGGGGCATGTGGAAGAAGCGAATTACAGATGTTTCTGTATTAAATTGTTTTATTGTAGATATTTGTTTTGAAATTTTTTTTTTGTTAATTATTGGGGTCGTCCGTTGTTTGGAATAAATTGAGGAAAAGTGGGTGGACGTAGAAATAAAAATAATAACTACGTAATTTTTTAGAGATACTCCGATAATCTTGTACTCATTTTTAAACTTTAATGTATTAGTTTTTATTTATTTATTTATCTATTAGAATAAAAAACTACTCATTTCCCGTTTGATCTCTATAATAACTGTGATAGAAAAGAAAAAGACAATTATGCTCTTTAACGTTTTTATTTTTAATTTCCATGAAACTTTGTCGACGTTTATAAGTTTGTATGGCTATTAGTGTATAGCACAGTGACAGCATAAAAGCGTAGAAAAGGAATTAGATAAATTGGATAA